>CM057825.1:74174533-74774533 GCA_030068075.1 Paguma larvata
TTCCATAATTGTATCTTACTACAAAAAGAACAGATTATTATTTTTTTAATTTTTACTTTTTAATGTTTATTTTATTTTGAGAGTGAGAGAGCACAAAGAGGGGAGGGGCAGAGAGAGGGAGAGAGAGAATCCCAAGCAGGCCCCACGCTACCAGCACAGACCCCGATGCAGGGCCCAAACTCAGGAATATTTTGATCCAATGGTGTGCTCGAACTTCACTGCTGGAGTCCTGGACCTCCACAAAGGTTCTCTTGTCCAGGGGTGTTTGTTAAATGGGTGTTCCTTGAGAGGAAGTCTATAGAAAACCCTTATTCTACCATAATGAAAATGTCACTCTTTCCTTATGTCAATTATTTAAAGTTCATTTCTCATAGCATATTTAGTTCATGCCTCTAAAGTGTCATTATTTTCATTAAAAAAGAATATATTTATTTGTTTTTCATGGCAAAAAGTTTTTTTCCCACCTTTTGATTTTTAAGATTCATGAAAATAAAGAATACAAATAAAACAGTTACAGTAAACAGCAATTAATATATAGGAAATAAATGAAGGAGTAATATGCTGATAATATGTGATAGTTGGTATTAGGTAGTATCTAATAATTATATTATTTTTATAAAATTTATTCAGTTAATGAGAAATATTAATTTAGATATTGGATTTTATACATTATATAGCTATAAATATTGAATTTTAGACCTGTTCCATTATTAGAATAGCAGAGGTTTTAAGTCATTAAATTATATATTCTATTTCTTAATGCATCTTGGGATATTAAAATAGTAAACTATGTAGAAATTATACAGTACATCATAAAGTTGCAGTTTGATTCTATTTAGGAGTTTTTTCAACACACAAATAAGAATAAAAGTGGTCTATTATATGAATTTCAAATATACTTTATCTGCAATTTTGGAAAATGTGTAAATATATAAGATTTTAAATTTCTGTGTTTTTATTTTTTCCCACATTCTTATTTTAAATAACATACAGATCCATTCATTATAGATCTGATATGGTCATTTTTAAAAATTCAGTTATGTCTGTTTTTCCTAATTCATTTTTGTATTTTCTGTAAAGAATGTTATTTTTGGACCGACCAGGTGGCTCAGTCAGTTAAGCTTCCAACTTCAACTCAGATCATGATCTCATGGTTGATGGATTTGAGCCCTGTCAGGGATTCTCTCTCTTTCTCTGCCCCTCTTCCACTCACATGCTCAAGTGTATGGTCTGTGTCCCTCTTATGCTCTTTCTATCTCAAAATAAATATATAAACTTAGAAAAAAAAGAGAATTTTATGGGGTGCCTGGGCGGCTCAATCAGCTGAGCATCTAACTTCGGCTCAGGTCATGATCTTGTAGTTCAAGAGTTAAAGCCCCATGTCAGGTTCTGTGCTGACAGCTCAGAGCCTGAAGCCGGCTTCAGATTCTGTGTCTCCCCCTCTCTCTGCTCCTACCCTCTCTCTCTCTCAAAAATAAATAAACATTAAAAAAATATGTTATTTTCCCTGCAGGGAGAAAACGAGATTGCTCCCCATATATGGTTATTTTAATTCTCATTTTGTAAGTAATATGCACACTCAACAATACATCACTCATTTACTCATTAAAATTAATGTTTTAAAATAACAAATCACATATAAAAATATATTTGCATGACATCAACTACATATTACACATTTATTAAAACAAAGACTAGAAAACGTTAATCCAACTGTGCATTTCTAATTTAAACAATTAATTTTTTGCCTTTACATCATAACGAAATGAAGTGTCTATCACTTAAGTAGTTTTAAAGTGGCAAAGTTCCATATGTTATTTCGAAAGTCACACACTGGATAGTAACACAGTATAAAATATTTTCCCCTTCACAGGAATCTATAAACCCAATAAATTGCAATAAGTGATAACTGCACCAAATTATAATTTGCTGTTGCACAGCACAATAAGCAACCAAAACATTTTTTTAAATGAAATTATCAGTTGCCTACCTTATAATCTTATGTAAGATTTTGGACATTTTTCAGACTCAAATTTAAAAGTAGTGGGTGTCAATTGTAGTTGATACGTTGAATCATCTAGACAACTTTTAAAATTCTTATGTCTTTTTTTTTTTTTTTCCAGTAAAAAAAATACTCAGGAGTGGAGCCTGGGGAAGAGTATATTTTTATCTAGTTAATTCCATAAACATAAAACACAGCCAAAGTTAAACAGCATTGCCTTCAAAGTCACCTATGTGTTTACTTTGACATATTTTTAATTAAGAAAAATAGTTGTTATACCCACTCCTCTTCTTTTTGCTTGTTTGTTTGTTTGTTAAGTTTATTTATTTCTTTTGAGAGAGAGAGAGTGAGCAGGGGAGGGTCAGAGAGAAAGGGAGAGAGAATCCCAAGTGGGCTCCCTACTGTCGGCATGGAGCTCAAAGCGGGGCTCTAAGTCACCAACCCCAAGGTCATGACCTAAATCGAAATCTGGAGTCAGATGCTTAACTGACTGAGCCACTCAGGCGTCCATGAACTTAACTATTCTTAAACTGCAGAATGTTACCAGCTATAGCTTGCTATGATACCAGTTCAGCACTTCACATTTGGGAGAAAGTCATGGTGAAGATAAATAATTTCAAAAAAGTTGAAATATAACATTTTATAAGTGCGTTTCTTTTTAAGGGCACAAATTCCTATTTCTATAGATAATGAAATGATCTACAGGATGATATCTTAAAAGCATTATTTTTAAGACAGACCAGTATGGAAACACAGGCTCTATTGTTTAATATTGAGTCAATTACTTACTTTCGCTAAATCTTGATTTCTTCCTCTCTAAATTAGAAAAATCCTCTATAGTCATTTTGAAAATTAAGGTAACAAAGAAATAATTTAGTAGGTACATTGTGAATACCAGTTTTCTCCCAAAGTGTTCTTACATTTTTATGTATTCGAAAATTGATTACACAACTAAATTCAGATAGCTTAATTCTTGAATAAAATATGTATGATTCTCCTTTGAAGTCCGCCTAGTAATTATATACTAACTAATTAATCCATACTAATTAAACCAATGAAGTGAGGATTGACTACTGGAATTTCAAATAGAGTTGTTTTATATGTGGACATACACATAAATATTGTAGTACCAAAAGTATTTCATAATATGACTTAATCAAACTTTGACGAGCTCTCAAGTTTTCAAAAATATAACAGTTATGTAAGGTATATGACATCTCTAGTTTTCCAGGACTATTAAATGGTATACAACGTTCCCTTGGCTTATTACAGACAATGCAGTTTTTGATCTTGACCACATAACATTTCTCCATTATATTTGCATTCACATTCTTCTCGCTGTGCTATTGATTTTCAAGCTCAGAGTTTTTCTCTATGGTCATTACATTAAAAATTCTGTTGTAAATCTATATGGTCATAATTTCTAATTAAGTATTTTTGTAAAAGGAAATGATGTATTAATTTCTCAGATATTCAGAAAGGCTACCCTCAAATAACCCAAAACCTCATCAATTCTGTAAATTAAATGTCTTTGCTTAAAAGCCCAGACTGGTAGGCTCAGGGTCAGGGCCATAAGATATAGAATAAGACCACCTATAAACCAGGGAACTCTTTGAACAACTCCCTGAACACAGAATGATGCTGACACGTAGCTTTTGCAGTATAAGCAACGGAAAGCCTTGTTTTTTCATTTCATTTCCTTGCTGTTGCTAACTACCCTGTCTAATTTTTAAGTGTCCAAGTTTAGCAGATTTTGACTATCATAATCTCTCTTCTGTGGCTTACAGAATTGCAGTTCTATCAGAAATGACCTTTCATTTTCTTTCTCCCTTGTTAACTACACTTCATCCCTCAGATTCAACTCAGTGTTACCTCTTCTGGGAAGCCACCCCTAAGTTTTGCCTGCTGTCTGACCTGTGCTTCTGATAGCATAATATTCTTTTTCCACATGAAGTACTTTTCAAAGTCTACAGATGCTGCTTACGTCTACCTAGAGGCTATTCAATAAATAACAATCATGAGATTTCACAGAAAATTCTAGATGGCTAGCTTCTCAGAAAAAACACATAAACCTGTGCTAATACTGGAATGACATGGCACTTGTCAGGGCTAAGTGGATGCTCTCCCTAGAGTGGGAATGACTACAACTTTTGTAAATATCATTTTAAAACTAAACCTCAACTTTCTAGCTGAATGTTAAAATGTGTCCATATAATTACCAACATAACAATCCAAGATCAATATTGTCAAAGCATAAATTACATTTAAAATTCAGTTTTGGGTGCCTGGGTGGTTCAGTCAGTTAAGCGTGCAACTCTTGGTTTGGGCTCAGGTCATGATTTTACCGTTCATGAGATTAGCTCGGAGTCTGCTTGGGATTTTTTCTTTCCCCAGCTCTCTGACCCTCCCCACTGCCACCCAAACATACTCCTGTGCTCTCTCTCTCTCTCTCTTTCAAAATAAATAAATGATTTTAAAAGTTTTAAAAAATTCAGTTTTATTGAAGACATAGAATAACTAAAAAATAATAAAATACTAAGCACAATATGCATGCACTTAAGACACATCAACCATACACAGAGTACATGCAAGGAATATTAGTGGAAGGATTGAACAAAAGGCATTCTTCACTTAGTAATGGTATATATGGAACAGTTTATGTGAAATAGTGAAAAAAAATCTGAAAAAAATTTCACAAGGGTAACATTGCTGCGGCTTTGTTGACCATGACCTTCATGACCTAGAATGTAATGATTTAATGGAAAGAAAAGTAAACTCTGTGCATGGTACATTTAATAAAGGCTAGGGATCAAAACTAAGCAAAATCAAAATAAAGATTTATTACTCACGTCAAGTAAAGTTTGACATGAAGATGGAAAATGCACCAAAAATGTAACATGTATGCTAAATCGATAACAAAAATACACTAGTCATAAGGAAAATATGTACTTATAATTTATACAAAAATAATACTGTAACTCCAAGAAAATCAAAACCTACAGAAAAACTAAATATTGAAAAAATCTCTTGCTTCCTTTATAAAATCTTCATTCTGTGACATAGAGTATCTGTTTCATACAAATATTTTAATAGAGGCTAAATAAAAATTTAACATACTTCCCTGCTAATTTACTATAGCATATTTGCTTTTGCAAAAATTCTATAAATATGTTTGCAAGAATTTTACACCTGAACTGGAGGTAAGTAGTTCTACCTGTTCTTATTTGGAAATAGACTAGATTTTATCAAGGTCAGTTTTTAAATCTGTGGTAGAGAAATTGCAGAGCAAGTCATGTAACTCAGCTGTAACTGGTATAACTTCAGATTTGTCTCTCAGTCTCCATCTAGGCTAACATGACACAACAAAAGACAGAAAATAATGCTTTCATATATGCATATGAACTGTTACCCTAAACTTCTCTTTGATGATACGGTGTGATTCCCCTTAACTGATCCAAATTCATGTTTGTTTGATATTTATTTACTTATTTTATTATTTATTTATTTATTTATTTTTGTTTGACATTTATTTAGTGCCTACTATATGCCAGGCACTGTGTACTTGCTCCTAATCTCTGCCTGGTGAGTCCTAGGGGATATATTAAGAAATTAAAACATCATTATGTATTAACAATAACAAATACTGAAAGATTTAGAATAAATTGATAATAAATATTATCCTATAGCTAGAAATGTGAACATCAGTACACTCGATGCATTACATTTAGCCTAAACATAACATTATTGATTTTGAAATTTCTGTTCATATGTTAGAATATGTTCATACTGACATTGAGCTTCTATTCAGTTTCCATATAGAGTATTAAAAACAAAAAAAAAGGTACATAAAAGGAGCTTGTTGTCTTTAACTAAATCTCCCTCTTTGCTCTAGAACATGATCAGACTAGAATCAATTTTGTTTTTTTGTTTGTTTGTTTTTCAGGTAGGCTTCACACTCAATGCAGAACCCAACACCGGGCATGAATTCCGGCCCTGAAATTAAGACGTGAGCTGAGATCAAGAGTCGGACACTTAACCAACTGAGCTACCCAGAGGCCCCAGAATCGAGTGTTTAACAACTAAGAAAACTATAAAACAGTAAATGTAACCTAAAACTCATTTTATGTGTAGTCTAAACTTGGATAACATTAGACATGTTTAAAGTTAAATTTGTTTAAATAAATGGTGATCTTCCAATACAGGTGTGTTACTCTAAAGGAAGTTAACTGAATTAATATAGTGTAATTTAATAGATGCTTCTTTTTGTAAACAACCTTGTGAAATTGGTGATTTTTCCAAATTCTAATTGTTTCACCTTGGTTTTGATTTTGTAGACTGAGACACAGAAGGGTTCATGTGACCTCTGAACCCAAGAATAGGCATAGGAGTGGAGAACTGTTAATTTGGGTCAAGAAGAAAGTAACAGAACTCCTAATGCTTACAGTGTCTGGCAGCCTCATCCAGTATTTTTATAGCTTCAGTCAAGCATTTGGATGGTTCTGTCTATCCCGCACCCTCTCTCAAAAAACTGAATTACTTTGAGGCAACTAATGACAGATTAAAGGAATATCAGTGGTGACAGGATGGTTTTCTAGAGACTTTTGTGGACTCAAATTGTTCCAAGAAAGGAAATGGGATATATACTTAATGGATTTTTTTTAGATTCCAATTTTAAAAGCAATCCAATATCTTTACAGTAAGCAAGATACATCTTCATCCACCTTACACAATTCAACACCGCCCGTTTGGATCACAAGCTCAAGACCCACTTGAGTCATTACACGAAGTAATGCTTCTATCTGATAACAAATATAATTAGAAATAAATATTTTTTTAAATAAAAAGGATTTCTTAGCTATTTGGTATTAGACAACACACATATATACAACCATCAAGTCAAAAAAGAAATCAAAGCAAAATAAGGTATGGAAGGTCATAAAAAAGATATTGTGAACATCAAAATATATTTAGAGGAAGCATTATAAAGTTAAAATGCTGAAAACAGAGAAGTTTAGAGTCAGAATAATCAAAATAAATGAATCATTATATATAAAAGATATTAATGGGGCACCTGGGTGGTTCAGTTGGTTAAGCATCTGGCTCTGGATTTTGGCTAAGGTCATGATCTCACAGTTCATGAGATCAAGTCCTGCATCAGGGTCTGCGCTAATAGGGGTTAGCCTTCTTGGGATTCTCTCCCCCGCTCTCTGTCATTTCCCCATAAGCTCACAGTCAAATAAAATACATAAACATTAAAAAAGAGAGAGAGAGTAAGTAAAGGTATAGGCTGAAATTAAGAAAAACCAATAATATAGATAACCCTATGTGAAACTTATAAAAAAATGGAAGATAGATAAAAATATATGTTAGGATTGAAGGTACTTAACACAGAAAGAGCATACTTTGCTTTGTGTCTCTCATCAAATGCAGCTAAATATGGAGAGGATGTACAGAATAGCAACTTAAGCACTCAAAAAACAAAAAATAGTGTAACAGGTAGATCAGGGAAGAAGACCAAAATTCGAAGTATCACTGAATGAGTGATAATTAATTTAATTTAATTTTTCTTCCACATCCCTGACTCCTCACTCCCATGCCCACCTGATCTCAAAAGACACTAAAATCTAGAAGTGGCCAGCAGTGAAAAGACATAGACGATTCCAAGAGCACCCTTCTAATTCTGGTTCTAGTAGTGGACAACAGAACTTCCAACACTGTGTGAAGATTCCTGATTTCTTTTTTCCCCCACCTTCTCCAGTCCTGGTTCCCAAGTAATCCTATGGAGGTCATGACCTCAGCAGCAAAGGAAACTCAGAGCAATTTCCAGGGAAGGGTAATCTTCCTCTCCAGTTGGTTGAGCTGTAGTTCCAAGAGTGTGGGGCAATACTCCTCACCCATTTGCCTGTTTTTTTTTTTTTTCTATCAACCTGCTATTTGGCCTAAGATGTGCATACATTTTTGGAATCACACACCAAAGGAAGATAACTAAAGCACACACTTTCTGACCAGAAGACTAAAAGGAACCAGTAAATATCAGGGAGATTGCAGAGATTGAGTAGAAAAAATAATGTCGTAAATGGTTTGTGAAACTCCGGCTCACTTCTGAGTTGTACATACATGAATCTGACCCTGAACAATAAACGAACGAATTCTGAAAACTGAACTAAGAAACTAATACCAAATCCCAGTACTCCTTAGTCAGAAGTATAACCACATTAATCGTCAGAGAAAACACAGCGTTTTTCACGGCAGTTCACAAAATGACTTCATTTCCAGGCAGGTGTTTTGGTGAGATGTTGACTCTACAGAAATGTCCCTCGCAGAAATGTTTCCTCCTCAGCTCATTTGAATCAAAATGCTGCTATAAATATTTCAAAATTATTAGTGAAAGGTAGAAGTGAGAAAAATCAAAACAAAAATAGAGTTTCTACCTCAAAAGACTTCATTATTTGCTGGTGGATTTGAGTTGGCACTAACACTGGGACAGAAGGAAACATCCAGAATAGCAAACCATAGTCTCTTTAGGTTATTATGCATCACTTTTCTTCCAAATACCAACAATTGTGCTTGTCTGTGTGCGTGTGTACATATTTGACATTGGGGCATAATATAAGCTAATTTTATGAAAACTGAATGTATTTATTCAGCCCATTAAAAAACTTCATATAATGGATCAGAGAACAAAGATTTTAATTTTGGTGAAGTATTTAAGAAATATGCTTATTTAATGAAGTTTCTCCAATGTATTTAGGGCATTTACTCTCTCTTTATTATGATGTATTTATAGAGCAATAAGTCTAAAAAACATTGATTATTGAGGGTTAGTAAACGGAGTGAGGTCATGACTCCCTAGATCTATTTGGCTTAGGATCCTGGAAAGATCAGTAGTTAAAAGAGCAAAGTTTGAGTCTTTTCAAACATTCTTACAAAAGATTTATTTCTCAACCTCCTTCTCCTACTCTCTTCACCCTCATGGTCTCCTAATCACACTCAAATATCCACAAAGACCTGTGGATTGTTATTTCTTAAACTGTGGGGAATATAAATGTGATGGTAAAACATTTTAATGATTGTTAATAACCTAAAATGTGATCTCCTTAGTTTCCAGTTGTCCCTGATGATGCTGGGAGTGGAGTCAGTTGTAAAGAGTAAATAAAATATAAGGGAAAGTGGGTCCTTTTATGATAAGGAAACAATAGGATAAAATAGGCAGTGAGGGGAAAGATCTGAGGTCTAAGTGGGGGGGAAATGTTAATTTGGGAAAAGTGCTGGGAGAGTCTGACTACAGCACACTCCCTCAGGCATAAAGTTCCTCTTAGGAATGTAAAAGATACCATCTACTTCCCCTTAGGTTCTCTGCAGGAATTTCACAAAAGACCTGACTAAAGATAAGTAGAAGACCATAGAAGGTGTCAACCACAAGGAACAGAATGACCCAAGAGCACCCCTCAGACAATGGAAATGAGCCAATCAGGAATGGACATCCCAGCACCTTAGAGCCTGAGAAGGAATTAGGGGGAATGGATAGGGGGAGGCAACCAGAAGCTTATAAAACAAAGACCCTTGCTTATAGTTTCAGGCATTCACTTTCGAATGTCCCCTCTCTGTAAAGAGAGCTTTTGTGCTATTCTTACTTTCCGATCTTATACTCTAATAAACTTTTGCCTGCTACTCATTTTATTTTGGGTCCACCTCTTCATTCTTCGAAGTGTTGAGATGACAGACCCCGGGAATTGAGGTAAAAAAAATCCTGCAACACTTTTAGTGAACTTGTGTTACAGGATTTTTTTTTACTTTGATACGTGGGATTCCTTGTCTTGTAGCTTCAAAGAATGAAGAGGTGGACACAAAATGAGTAGCAGGCGAAAGTTTATTAGGATATAAGATTAGCAAGTAAGAATAATAGGAAAGTTCTCTTTACAGAGATGGGGCATTTGAAAGTGAATGCTCGGGACTATAGGCAAGGGACTTTGTTTTATAGTTCCACCCCTTCCCTTCCCTTCCTCCTTGTTCCTTCTCCCATGTTTTGTTTTGTTTTGTTTTTGTTGTTGTTGTTGTTGTTTTTTAAATTCCAGCCCCCCCCCCTCAGATTCTACTTTTATTATCTAGATAACTCTCAATGCCTAATCATTCCTTTTTAATTGGATCATTTCCATTGTCTGAGGGGTGCTCTATGGTCATATTGTTCTTTATGAGTCATGCCTTTTTCTGGCCTACTACTTATTTTAGTCAGGTTTTTTGTCAAATTCCTGAGGGAAACCTGAGAGGGAGTAGGTGGTGTCCATTCCATTCTGAAGAGAAACTTTATGCCCAAGGGCATTTGCTGTGGTCAGACACTCCCAGCCGTGTTCCAAAATAAGTGTTTTCCCCATCCAGGGATCTCCGATCCTAACCTTTCCCTCTTTGCCCATTTTATGGTATCTTTCCCTATCATACTTGTATGTAAAGAAACTGAAAAAATTGTCAGTCTTGACTCTTGTTTTTCTTCTTCTTTTTTTTTTTTTTTACTGTTTATCTTTTTGTAGGAGAGAGTATGAACCAGGGGAAGGGCAGAGAGAGAGTGGGGACAGAAGATCTGAAGAGGGCTCTATGGTGACAGCAGAAAGAAGAATGTGGGGCTCAAATCCAGCAACTTTGAGATCACGTCCTAAACTCAAGTCAGACAGCCAACCAGCTGAATCATCCAGGTACCCCTCTCAACCTTGACTCTTAAACATAGAGAAGGAACTGATGGTTACCAACGGGGCTGGTGAGTGAGGAGGATGGGCAAAATAGGGGGGATTAAGAGTTGCAAATTTCCAATTATAAAGTAAAGAAGTCACGGAGATTAAAAATACAGCACAGAATATAATCAATAATATTGTAATACTGTTGTTTGGTGACAGGGACTACGCTTATCATTTTGAGCACTGAGGAATGTATAGAATTATCAAGTAAATATGCTAACATCTAAAACTAATTAACATTGTATGTCAATTGCACATCAAAAACACAAGAAAATATGATAGAAAATAAATAGTAAAATGGCATAAATAAATAAATAATAAATAAATAAATAAGGCAACCAGTGCTTTGCATTTTGTGATCAATATATACAAATATACAAAATTTAATACTTTGAGGAAGAAGAGAGTTCTATTTTGCCTTTCTGCCCTTCTTAAAATCTCTGTCCAAGAGTGTAGAATTCATTTCTTAACAGAGGGTTCTATTGTGATTCTGATCTGTCCTAGATGTGTTTAGGAAACAAAGAGAGAAAGTTTTCTATACCACTAATTGGATCGAAAGTCTTTCTCGAGATTAATTCAATTTTCAGGAGACCAACTTCTGACTACTTTAACCTCTAAACAATAAATAGGGTCTCCCAAGAAGAGTTTCCTGGATGATGAAACCCTGTCATTGAAAGTAGGGCAGTTCTGGGGTGCCTGGATATTTCAGTTGGTTAAGTGCCGAAGCCTTGATTTTGACTCAGGTCATGATCTCAAGGTTGTGAAATGGAGCCCCTGCATTACTCGGGCTCCAGCTTCATGCTGCTTAAGATTCTCTCTCCCTCTTTCTCTGCCCCTCTCTTGCTTTGAGCATGCTCATTCTCTCCTCTCTCTCTCTCTCTCAAAAAAAAAAAAAAAAAAAGGAAAGTAGGGCAGTTATTTTTTCTTGATTAATTAATATATTTATTTGAAAGAGAACAAGAAGGGAGCAGGTGAGAGGCAGAAAGAAAGGGAGAGAATTCCAAGCAGGCTCCAAGTCGTCAACAAAGATCCCAATGTGGGACTTGAACTCACCAACCTTGAGATCCTGACATGAACTGAAACCAAGAGTGGATGCCTAACTGACTGAGCCACCAGGCATCACAAGAGTAAGGCAGTTATTAAGAGACATTGGGTCAGAGGTAATGTTGAGCCCTTTTTAGCTTAAGAACCTTGTGATTGCTACGTTCACCTAAAAAACATCAGTAAATATTATGCAGTTCTACTTTCTTTATGGAAAACTTGGCAGTAAAGAGCAAAGTCAAGAGTAATAGGAAACAATGTGGAAAATAGTAGTTCAGATTCAGAGGCATAATGTGACATGCCATTCATTTTTACCATGTCAAGGGGAACAAAAGGTTATCAAGTGATATGGAAATTACCAGCAAAGTAATAGAATTCCAAGTATGCTCTCAACGAATGAAGGCAATATTGATACTTCTTCCTGGTCATATTTTAACATGTCTTTTTTTTTTTTAATATGGATACATTCTTGAGTTCTTATTTTAGTTGATTTTTACTAGAATTTTTATTTCTCCTCTCTTCTATGTAGAGGGATATATGTTTATTTCCTTTATTAACATGAAATTATTTTATGTTCTGTGATGACAACCATTAAAATCTTCTTTTAAGATTCTGCGCATGAAAAATGCATGATAATAAACACTTGGGTACCTAATCCAAATTTAAAACTAATTTTATAATTCTTGAGTTCTGCTTTTCTTTTGACCTTTATTTCAATTGTATCCAACATTTTTTGCATTGTTCATCTGTTCCCAATAATGCTTAAGCTGGAATAAAGGTATTAAATAATTGCTATGCATGGCAGGAGCTGCAGTATTTGTTCTATTGTTATTGAGGTAAATGCAGATTCAGTGTAATATAAATTCTCCCTGAGGGTTATTCTCTAATTTGAGGAATTTTGCAGTATGTAGACCATTACTGAAAAGCTTTGTGACTAGATGCCCTCCTGTGAAGACATGCATTCTGAAAAAGAAATTAAGATTTAACATTTTTTTAATTTATTATTATTTTTTTAATGTTTCTCCATTCAGTTTTGAGAGAGAGTACAAGCAGAGGAGGGACAGAGAGAGAGGGGGACACAGAATCTGAAGCAGGCTCCAGGCTCTGAGCTGTCAGCACAGAGCCCGATGTGGGGCTTGAACCCACGAACTGTGAGATCATGACCTGAGCTGAAGTCGGACACTTAACTGACTGAGCCACCCAGGAGCCCCTATGTGTTTGTTTTTTGTAGTTAAGTGTCTGTTTCTTGGTTTGTCTCTCTATATTTTTTTTATTTTCTTTGTTTGTTTTGTTTCTTAAATTCTACATAAGACTGAAATTACAGTCTTTCCCTGACTGGCTTATTTCACTTAGCATATATTCTCTACCTCTATCCATGTTGATGCAAATGGCAAGATTTCATTATTTTTTATAGCTGACTAATATTCCATCATGTATAAATACCACACTTTCTTTATCCATTCATCTATCAGTGGACTCTTTGGCTGCTTCCATAATTTAGGTATTGTAAATAATGCACCAATAAACATAGAGATGGATGTATCCTTTCAAAGTAGTGTTTTTGTATTCTTTGTGTAAACAGTCAGTAGTGGGATTACTGGATAGTAAGGTAGTTCTATATATATATATTTTAAAGTTTATTTTTTTTTTTTTTGCGAGAGGCAGAGGCATGCAAGTGGGGGAGGGGCAGAGAGCGAGAGGGAGAGAGAGAATCCCAAGCAGCTCCATGCTGCCAGCTCAGAGCCCCATGCGGGCTCACAAAAGAGTAAGATTATGACCTGAGCTGAAACCAACAGTTGCTTCACTGACTGAACCACCCATGCATACCAAGGTAGTTCTATTTTTATCTTTTTGAGGAACCTCCATACTGTTTTCCAAAGTGGCTATGCCAATTTGCATTTCCACCAACAGTGCGTGAGATTTTCTTCTTTTCCACATCCTTGCCAACACTTAGTTCTTGTGTTTTTGATTTTAGCCATTCTGACAGATGCGACATGATATCTGTAGCTCTGATTTGCATTTCCCTGATGGTAAGTGATGATGAGCATCCTTTCATGTGTCTGTTGGCCATCTGTATGTCTTCTTGAAAAAAATGTCTGTTCATGCCTTCTGCCCATTTTTAATTTATCATATGTAGTATATAATACGTATTAGCAGATGGAAAATCTTACCCACTTTGGGCCCTGAGAGTAAACATTTGTTGACTAACTGACTAAAAAGATTTAAAATGAATAACATATTATTTTATCCTCCAGACTAAGGATGAGGCTCTGGGTTTTATGAAGGTCCCCAAAATAATATCTCATTTACCAATTTGAGTTGTGTGTCCACAGACTAAGACAAAGGAATATGACAAATAGAGATCAAAATAACATCCTTGGTATCATTAACGTCTAGATATTAGAGAAGATGAATTATTATCTGGGAAATTTTATTTATCTATCCACTCAGCCCTAAGTAATACTGGATGGGGAGTAAGGCCTTTCAAGATGGGGCTTTGCTCCAAGTTTTAACAAAAGAATGGCTATGTCCTTCAAGCAACTTGAGTCCCATAAAGTTAACTATCATATCATATATTTTCTATATCTGGTGCTCTTTATTCTTTGTGCAGGTCTAAGTTCCATATAGTAATTTTCTACTTGCAAGAATCATTATTGTTAAAATGGAAGTTCTCTCTAAAATTCTCTGTAGATATATAGATTCAGCACAATCCTTTTTCCCCTGGACAAAAAAACAAAACAAAACAAAAATAACACCACAGATATTTTATTAAATTCTGTTAACAAATCACTTGTTAGGAAAGTGAAAACGAAAAGTGCAATGAGACTTTACTACATATGTATAGCTATAGCTAAAATCTCAACAAGCTGACAGGGCCAAATGCTCGCAAGTGTGAAGACCTAGCAATGAGACCTCTCATATACTGATGTTGGGAATAGAAAATGCTTATAGCCACTTTAGAAAAAATCAGCAGTTTCTTATCAAATAAATCATACACTTAGCATATGACTCAGCAATTGTATTTCTATGTATTATTTATTCAAACTAAATGAAAACTCACGTTCAAAGAAAACACCATATATACATGTTCATAGTGATTTTAGTCATAATTGCCAAAACCTGGAAACAACCTAATTGTCCTTCAACGTGTGAATGGATACATAAACTAATACATCTTTGTAATGGAATACTACACAACAATAAAAAGCAGTGAACTTTTGCTTCATGGAAGAGCATGTGAATGCATTATGATAATTGATAGAAGGATGATAAATGATATAAGGCTGACTCAAATGATTACATATTCTGACTCTGGAGAGACATTTCCACACAGAAGGAGATAATTTGGGTTGATGTAACTGATTTACATCTTGATCATCATAGTAGTTCTATAGCTATATTCATTTGTCAAGACTCACAGGACTGTACAACAGGATGAGTCGATTTTATGTAAATTATGTCACAAAGCAAAAAGATGAATTGAGAAGTAGGAGAATTTTGATTTTGATAGTGGAATAAAAGAAAAAGTTTTCTAATCATAATTTGCTCTAGTACAATAATATTTGCTTCATTATCAACAACCACCCATCTTGCTTGCTTAAGAACCACATTTGAGTTCAATTGCATACTAGTCACTAAAATGTTTATTTTCATAAGAAAAAAGCATTCCTGCAAAAATTAATGAAGCTATTAAGTACTTGTTATGTGAGAATTGAAGCAGCATGCTAAATAGGAAAAAAACTAACTTATTATTATTTTTATTATTATGAGAAAAATTATATAAAGAAAATGTCATTTGTGAAAGTAACTCTGTTGAATTTTTGATAAATGGTGTCCTTTAAAAATAAGATAAATAAAATTATTGATTAGATTAATTTAATCCACCTCCTCATCAGGTGGTAAAAATATTCAGGTCTCTTATAAGTCAGACAATACTTTTAGCATTTCTGGTTCTCTTTTCAAATTCTATTTTTTTGTTGTTATTTTTGTTTGTTTGTTTGAGAAAGAGAGAGAGTATATGAGTGGGGGAGAGGGACAGAAGAAGAGACAGTCTTAAGCAAGATACCCACTCAGAGCCCAATCCAAGGTTCGATCCCACTACTGCGGGATCATGACTTGAGTTGAAATCAGGAATCAGGTGCTCAACCAAATGAGCCACCCGGGGGGCTTCTCCTATTCAATTTAAATTATAGTCACGTGCAGCCGCATTATTGTAGAAAAAAATTAGGAATTATCTAGTTCATTCATTTGTGTGGTCTGTTATTCCCTTTCACTGAACACAGAGAGGTAAAGTAGCATGTCATGCAGGTCCATCTTTAACCTGGGTTCTCCTGTCACACCTGAACTGTCAATTTTGAGGACCTTCAAAAAAGTCATTTAAATGCCAGAAAAAGTCCTTTAGCTACAGAAACTTCACACGCATTTCATCTGCATAAATGGAATTCCTAAGGGTCTGAAGGCAAAGACACAGAGACTTTCATATGGGACTTGGAAAAACTGAGAAAACTAAGCAAAGGTATGTATTATCAGACTGGGAAGTATCGTCCACATGTATCCCAAAGGATAGCTTACAGAGGGCTTGCAAAATAACTCAAAAAGATTAAATTAAGATGTGTAGCTCTACAGGATTGGATTTAGGTGCATTAGTTGACTTCCTGTTGAAGGAATCATATCATATTCATCTCAACCAGAAGGGCTAACTCATAGTTCCTGCACAATTCAGATTGTTAACAGGGAACTAATCTCTACTGACTACTGAATTTAACTCAGTCATCATACAAAACTTTTGATGACTGAAGTTAAGTCTGACTTACCAATATGACTCTAGTGGTTCCTGAAAGAGTTCTAATTATAGACTTGCTCTTTCTCTAAGATTTTATGAATGATTAGGATAAGGTAGGAAAATTAATCATGACTGAAATTAATTGAATTTCATATTTCAGAATTTCATAATACAGAATCTTTTATAAATCAAGTTTCCATCCATGGCCCTAAGGAGCATTTGAGTAAAAAACTGAATAACTTAGATCCAAGGTAATGTAACACAGTGAGCACTGGCCAAATTAGCTTAGAATAAAAGAAATACCTGTAAGTAATAGTTAAATTACAAGACAAACGTACAAATAAATTACAGCGGGGGGGGGACAAACATATCAACTATTTAAGTTAACATGATTTCTATGAGTGAAAGCCAAAAGAGAAAATAAGTCTCGTTCTATAGAAAAAGGAAGTATGTACATTTTCCTGAAATTACGTTTTTCAAAATTTAATTGCAGGATATTTGCAAAAAGACCTTGAGAAAAATCATGAATATTGCTTTGAGCAATAATTTGATGCTTCTAAAGCATTGTGTGCCTCACTTTTGTAGGGCAAGCAGGTTTACTGACACTGAGGCCTGATTAGAATTGCATATTAGTAGTGTGAGCACTTATAACTGAAGAGTCATCAATTTTTTTGTATATTCTTCTACCACCTATATATTTATTTAATAATTGTTTCTTACATTCCTGTTCTAAGATTGACACCATGTTAAGCACCTAAAATGGCTTTAATTTTATAGTTAAAAGCCTTCCTGATTTTGCCAAAGGGAGATGAATTCTTACCTAAGATTTGTATATGATACTGTTTTTAACTTTCCATCAGCTTTTAAGCTCAATCTATTGACATAATATGTACCTTCTAATTTATCCAAAATAGCATTCAGAAACAGTTGGAAAACCCCAGAATCTTGGATGGTTTTTCATTTTTCCTCACACCATTTCAAATAATTGGCATTAATACAAATGTTTACTGCGGAGTACAGTGTGTTCCTGGGCAAATTAGTGGGCCATCACTACATATTGCAACTTCTCAGAAAGAAATCAGATAATCATTTTCTTGAGAAACCAATAGTGCTTATGATGATTGCACTTATTTTTAGAAACAATGCCATGTAAATATACATTAATGACTATCCACATATATACAAAATACATAATACTTGTATAGAAATTGCAGTTTTCCGTGTGTCAAAGGCAAATGATAGCAGAGAAAACAAGGCTAGACTGTACTAGAATATATGCCCATCAGAAATAAAGCAATGTCATGTGTATTAGCAGTGCCTTCCCTGTCAGTTTCAGAGCACTAAAGCAAGAGTAAACCTTACATTATTGCAACTGGAGAGCAACAATAATAATTAAAAAAATCCTTTCCTCTGAAAAACTTAGTTTCTCAAACCCAGATTTTTCTGGTCATGCCTTAAAACAAATAATTTAGATGCCCTCTGAGAAGCAATAATGGAGTCACAGAAAGCAACTCTATTAAAAATACCAATTGGGCTAATAGCTTGGTCTGTGTCCCGTGAAGTAGTGCTTTGTGAATTGAATTTCCTGGCTGATATTTTTAGCTCTGAGTCCATCACTGAAAGAGGATCATCCATCTCTTAACTAATGCAGTTTCCATTTTCTATTTTAGCCTGGAAATCAATTGAAAGTGATGGAAGGTACAAGGAATTCTGTCTGCCTATGGAAGACTCTTCAGCAGTTTTGACAAACAATAGAGAAGGTCTACAATAGTCTGATCTTATCCTACCTAGCCAATATTTCCTCAGTCCAAACTGTAATCATTTATTACAGTCAGAGTGATCTCTATGCTGTCCTCCAAACGCGGCTGATAAATGCCTGACCCTGACTTTAGACCATTTGCCCCAAAGCCAGACAGCCTGGATCCAAGTCCTAAGGCTACTACTTATTATATTTAGGCAGTCACCTGTTTTGAGATCACTTCCACATCTAGAAAGTAAAATTATATTATTACTTTCTCATAAGGTTAGCATGAAATATATATGTAAAAATTTTAAAAATAAGATCTGCCACACAGTAAGTACTGTATAACTATTTATTCAATTCTTTGTTCAAATCCTCTTCCATCTTTCAAGTGCCAATTTTATGCTTTTCAATTGCCAACTTGAGCAATAATTTTGTCTAACTACTGTAGTTTATTCAGACTTTGATTTCTTTTGAATTTCTAAAGCACTTTGGTAAAATCACATTCATGTGTACTCAGTGATTTGCTAATTGTTTCATACATTTCATCACTATACAAAAAAATTATTAAAACTTTAAATAGGTAAAATTTCCTTTATTTCTATGCATTCTAAATTTAGCTCAGTACTAGGAATATAATGGACCCAAATTATTTTTAAATGACTGACTTATAAAACCCAGTTTAGGGGCGCCTGGGTGGCTCAGTCGGTTAAGCTTCGACTTCGGCTAATGTCATGATCTCACAGTTTGTGAGTTCGAGCCCTGTGTCGGGCTCTGTGTTGACAGCTCAGAGCCTGGAGCCTGCTTCAGATTCTGTGTCTCCCTCTCTCTCTCTGACCCTCCCCCACTCATGCTTTGTCTCTCCTGCTCTCAAAAATAAATAAAAACATTAAAAAAAATTAAAAAAAATAAAACCCAGTTTATAAAATTGATGACTATTCCATTGCAGGTGACTGTAAAATATCAGGTTGACAGACTGGTTTTTTGGTGTTTGTTTGTTTGTTTGTTTGTTTTGAAGCCCCAATATGCTGTTAAGTCCTTTCACCAGGAAATATTTACTGCAAAAACTGGGATTTGAATTTAAGAATTTCATTTTTTAAAGTTTATGTTTTTGAGGTTATATTCTATACGTGCTCACTCATCATGTACATCTTTTCCTTTAAATAAAGTTCATAATAGCTGTTTTAATATTTTATACTAATTTTCAAATTGTGTCATTTCCGAATCCATTTTTGGTTCTTGATATACCTGATTCTTAATATACCTAGTTATGGGTTGTTAATTAATATATATTCCTTTAATTTAAAGAATGCTATTATTTCTGGTTCCCTCTCAGAATACAGGAAGCTTGAAAAGCATTGCCTGCATTCTTCAACCAACCAACCAACCAACCAACCAATTGAGACAATCTGCATCATTATGAATTTTCAAAAACTGATCACAGATGGAAGGTCCCAGGCAAAACAACCAACCTGAAATCTAAGGAAAAGCAAGTGCTTGCAATGAAAGATAAGACGTGAGCATTCACACACTCAGGCAGATGCTGCTGAACAGTAGTAAGAACTTAGGCGACAATGGCGATGAGTTGGTACATGTAGTGTGTGGGCCAGCAAGAGAATATAGAAACCCTGGAGACTACAGATAGGAGGAGAATACACATCTATTCACAGCTTCTACTCCATAAACCCCACAGGGGATCACCAAAAAATATTGGTGAGGACAGTGATATGGAGTCATTTGTGGGTTATGCCTTAGGAGAATAGCTGCTGCTATGGGAAAAAAAGAAAAGGCAACATCTCTCCCCACATTCTTTTTTCTTTTCTTCCTCAGAGACACAGACCTAAACTGAGTGAAGTGGGAGGGAAACACTTTTTTTTTCCCCCTTTCCCATGGCACTAGCAAAATCCTTTGCACCTGGAAAAAGAAACAAATGAATACCTCTGTATCTGGGGAGAGGTGAAGAAATATATGCTGAGCACAGAACTACAGCTGATAATGGGCAAAACCACTGAAATGAGCACGAATATGAGGTCCAGCATCACAGGGCTTGACTTGGACCCAGCCACAAGAGTGACTATTCCCCATCCCCACTGCTAGGGCTAAAAACAAAACAAACAAACAAACAAAACATGCACGCATAGTAGTACTGCATGCATATTAGAGCTGGCAGAGATTTCTCCGGAGTGCACCAGAAAGGAAAAATATAAAGTTCAGTATAAAGCAGACAATGAGAAAAATCTTCCGCCAAACTAGTACCAACCACAAACAGAGTATCACAAAGGAAAATTAAGGCTTCAAGTGCAGTATGGGAAACCATACCAACAACACACACTAAACAGGGCTCAGCCCTTGACTGGACTGAGGTAATTCCTGACACCAAAAGCCTAGCAGAAGGAAAACTTTGCCTATTTCATGGCATAAAATACAGTTATACTTACCTATGTACTATAAAACTATAAATATATTCTTTTAATAAGCCTTGCCATCTGATTTTTTTTTTAATTTTTGTTTAAATTCTTAATTGGGAGTATCTATTTATTTCCTTCTTTCATAACATATTATGTTCATGAGAATTTAAAAGTTAAGAAACTTTTCTTGCTTTCGAAATCAATATATATTGAATATTGAAGGAATTTGTGAAAACCAACTCTTTGAAGATCTCTACAATAGCATGGGACTCTTTATGAAGTTATAGGAGTTTTCTTCAACAAAACATTTCTTGGGATTACAATAGTTTCCATTCTACATAAATATTCCATAGTTCAATATGAATGACATTTACTTTAATAACGGTATCTTTGTTGTTGGATAGACTAAGTTTATAAATAATACCTTTTCTAGTCTATTTAAAGCTTTTTTTTATTTTTTGAAGTTTTTATACTTACATAATTTTGCCTTTATGGAAAAGCCACAAAGATCATGCAAAGTTCCTGTATACCATTCCCAGAGATTCATTTAATGTTAGTATCTTACATTTATCAAGATTAAAAATTTAACCTTAGTATTTTACAACTGACTATGTAATCAGGCTTGTGGGTATCACCAGTTTTTTTTTTTTCTAAGACTTAACTTCTTAAAGAAGTGTTGGGTTCATAGCGAATTTGAGAGGAAGGTAGAGAGATTTCCCATATACGCTCTCTCCCATCCCATGTGTAACCTCCCCTGTTATTAACACGTCTCACCAGGGTGGCACATTGGTCACAATCAGTGAACCTGCATTGGCCCATCATAATCACACAACGTCCATAGTTTGCTTTACAGCTCACTCTAGGTGTGCATTTCTGTGGTTTTTGACAAATGTGTAACATCTTGTTCACCATCATAGTATCACTGCTCTAAAATTCCTCTGTGCTCTGCCTGTCCATCCCTTCCTCCCCACTAACCCTAGTGGTCACTAACATTTGCACTGGCTTCAGAGTTTTGTCTCTCCCAGATGTTAGATCATTGGAACCATTCAGTATGTAGCCTTTTCAGATTGACTTCTTCACATAGTAATATGCATTTAATTTCCTTCATGGCTTTTCATGGCTTCATAACTCGTTTCTTTTCAGTGCTGAATAATACTCCATCATCTGGATGTGCCACAGTTTACTTATCCATCCATATCCATTATTGAAGGACATTTTGGTTACTTCCAAGTCTTGGCAATTACGAATAAAATTGCTATCAATTCCATATTCAGGCTTCTACATAGACACCAGTTTTTAACTACTTTAGATAAATTGCAAGGATCATGATTTCTAGAGTTCATGGTAAGAGTATGATCAGTTTCGTAAGAAACTGCCAAACTGACTTCCAAAATGTATCATTTTGCATGCCCACCAGCAACGAATGTGAGTGATATCACCAGCTTTTACACTAGTTTTTTCTTTCTACATCAGGTTTCAATGCAGGGTACCACATTGCTTTTTGCCGTTATGCTTCTTTTTGACATTTTCTCAGTTATTTACTTTTCATGACCTTAATACCTTTGAAGAATATTGGTCAGGTATTTCATAAAGTGCCCTTAATTCCAGCTTGTCTGGTTATTTCTAATGATTGGACTGAAGATAATTTGACAGAGAAGGACGCTTTTCATCCCATCATCTCAGGGAGTACATAGTATCCGCATGATTTATGATTGGTAATTTTAACCTTAATCCCTTTGCTACAGTGATATCCGTCAGATTTCTCCATTATGGTTCGTGTAAATAACACTTTTTAATTATAGCGTGTGCTCACTTCCTGACTGGCAACATGAATTATCTAACAAATAAAATGAATTTTCATTCTTGGACCAGTAATGTTGATACTGTTGTACTTTTTAGTATAAACATGAGTTACTTATCAATTTCTTTGTAATTCCTTCTGCATCTCTCTTGAGTAGTTTTAAGAGCTGGCCAAGTAAAATGCAAGAAAATATATTTAGAGGAACTCTTAAGCTCCTACTGTTTTTATACCATTATTACAAAGGGAGGATTGATGAAAAGAAAGAGTGAGAGATACTCAATTTTCTATTTGGTTTTTAATAAAGTAAAAGTCAATAAAGCCATTAGGCTAATTTAACTATAATGTTAAATCGATATTGTTAACATTAATGTATTTTGTTTCCTTTGTGTTATTTCAGAAAAATTTGAACTAAGAAAATGTTTTCTTTGATACTTTTTACCCTCATTCAGTGATTCTTTCAAAGAACCTAAAGCTTCTGAGCTCCTTGGCTGGGCCAAGAACACTCACTTTTTGTAGCTGACACATCCCAACACCATTACTCTCCTTGGATTTTTCCAAAACCATTCATCCACATATGGATAGCTAGGCTAAGCTCATAGGTGTACATGAAAATTATATAGATGTGATCAGTATTTCCTAAGAATACACAATTGAACTGGGAAGACAATGGTTATTCAAGGAAGGAGTCAGCAAACCCATCATAAAGGAGATGGAAATTAAAATGTGTCTTTTATCTAAGTGGAGAAAAGAATAGTTAGGAAGCATGATAAAATAACTTCAAAGATGAAATAATGAGATGTGGGGAGGAGGAGGAAGTGAGCATTAGAAAGCCAAAAGAAATAATGGGGACTTGTCACATTAAGTCACAGGATAGAAAGTAAGAGATTTTTCTGAATTATCAATCAACGAGTATTATAGGGAGCAAAAATTAAGTGCTGAGCAATTTTATTTCCAAAGGAGCCTCATTTTTGTAGTTAGCTAATGTGATTAATAAGGTTTGTTAAAGAGTGCTAATGGCTAATCTGTGATGTGTTTGTATTTTTAGACACTGATATAAATAAGTGGATGTGATGAATGGTATTAGATATTGGAGAAAAGACTCTGTTTTCTTTATATCCATCAACACGGACTTCAGAGATATCTATCTAAGCCAACAAATTGGAAGTCCTCATCCATTAAATGTAAATCAATGCCCACTAATTACTAGGTATTGCAAATATCTAAAAATATGACAGTGCTCATATATCTAAAATTTTATTTCACATCATATTAAAAACTCTTAATCCAATTAGAATCTGCAATTGCCCATATAGGAAACTTTTTAAAGATTTATTAAAAATTTAAAAACATACATTTCTATGTGAGGTACATGACTGTAATCTTTGATTAAATTAGAATATTATTCTTTCTCCTAAAATTCAATTAGTTAAATTATTTAATGACTCTTTTTCAAGTCACAAGCTAATAATAAATGTACGAGGCATGTTCAAAGTACAAAATGAACATGTTAAAAAGTTACTAATTAATATACAATCTTCTGAATGACAGATTTCTTCCTATGATGTCTGCTAATCAGTTCATATTTGTCCCCAAAGCTCTAGTTAAGATATTTTTAAATGATGCACTTAAGTTATCTCTACAAAACTACCTTAGACAGTAAAATCCAAAGATCTAGCAATTTTTGATGTAAAAATCTTCAAAAGTCCATAGTAAAATTTATATAAAGCATCTGCTTAATATTCTCAAAATATTTTTACTAAGAAATATTTAGCCATTGGGTTATTGTATGTAACCCTTTCACATAGGGCATTGAAAAAATTATTTTCAATTTCTTTATAATTATTCTAAACACCTGGGTTTAGTGGGTTTTCTTTTTTTACCACTTCATTTACTCATCCACTATGTTTGATGTCCAGTATAGAGAAACACGCATAACAGAGCTAACTTTGGATCGATGTTGTCCATGGACTTTTTTTTTGCTATTTTATTTACTCTGTATTTTTTTTATTATTGTGGAATTTGATTGGTTAAAAAAAAGAAAAAAACTATCCTGGCTTAGCTGTTGTTTTTCCAAATCCCATCATAATATTTTATATTTTGAGAGAGAGAGACCTAGCATAGTGGGCAAGGGGCAGAGATTGGAAGAATCCCAAGCAGGGTCCTTGTGGTCAGCACAGAACCCACTTCAGGGCTTGATCTCTTAAACTGTGAGATTATGACCTGAGCAAAATCAAGAGTCTAACACTCAACCGACAGAGCTACCCAGGCGCCTCTGTACATAGATGATTCTTAATCGTACTTTCTTTTGCAACCAAACTTATAAAATAATGTATTTCTCTTGTTTGGAGAATTTAAAGAAATCACTGGGGCTGTTCCAAAAAGTCTGTTTAAGTGGTACCATTGTGTTTTGATTGCTTAGTAATCTTTAATGTCCTTAAAATGTGTGTTCTGACTATCATAACTGTGTAATTTTTCTGCAATTCTGGTGTGAGGTCTCAAGAATCAGAATCGCTTTTATATATATTTCTGTATTTGTTAAGTGTTTTGCTTTTATTCTTTTTAATGCAAACATTGGTATAAGGTAGGTCTGATGGAGATTGCCAAAACCCTTCCTTTCCCCCAGAGGGATGTAGGATCTTCAAAGAAGTCTGTATTTTTATCATTTCAGTTGGCCTTGCCTCAAGTGTCTTAATTTTGAGGGGCAGATCTGTACTTTGGTCACACGTAACTTTTAAAAATAGAGTCTTATCGCACTCTTGCTGAATGGATATTGTTTTCTCTTGGGTTTGGATCCAGATACATTTTGTCCTTGTGGATGTATACATATGCTTTCCGATGAAAGGTTACCATCCAATATGTTTTATCTTTCCCTTTGTTCCAAGAAAACTAAGAATAAATTTCAGTACCATGTTGTAGTTATCGATTTATCTCCAAGAGTTTAAAACATTTACTCCTTCTGTTTTCTATAAATGTATTTCATTTTGGTTAACCTCTCAATTTATTTATTTTTCCAACAATGTGTTTTAAGCGTGGGTTACTTAAAGTCTCCTTAGAAACAGATCACTTGTCAGGGGCACCCAGGTGGCTCAGTGGGCTAAGCATCTGACTCTTGATTTTGGCTCAGGTCACGATCTTACGGTTCATGGGATCAGGCCCCTGCTTGGGATTTTCTCTGTCTCTGTTTTTGCCCTTCCCCTGCTTGTGCTCTCTCCCCTCCCCCCGCCCCGTCTCTCTCTCTCTCTCTCTGTCTCTTTCTCTTTTTCTTTCTCTCTCAAAACAAATAAACTTTAAAATAAAAAAGAAACAGATCAGTTGTAAACCACACACATACACACACACACTCACACACATGTGCACAAATACTTAAGAAACTAAAGCAAAAATATTATATTGACATTAATAGCAATTGATAAATACTCTTCTTGAAATAGAAAAATGGAAGTTATATCCCCTTCACATATAAAGGATTAGTATTAAGTAAAAATTAAATTTCATGTAGGTAATCAGAAATATAAAAAAGATATGAGAAAGTCAATGGTTGCATAATATGACAATTATTGTTCGTGCATTAGTCAGGACAGTAACATTACAGAAACCAAATAAAAGAAAATGTAAGAAAATGTGGATTGATTAAAAGAGAAAAAGAAGGATAATTAAGAAGCTTTAAAAGCTCTCAACTATTCAAGTTTTATTAGAAGAAAACAATTTAAAAGATTTTCAAACCACAACTATTTTTGCTGCAATTTTGGACTTTTTTTTCTCTCCCCAAAGGATGGCACCAATGCAGCTGCATGATAAATCTGAACACTTGATGTATAAAGCAAGAATGTGGACAGAAACATTTTGTGAACCCAGACATGAAAGCCATCAAAGAAAACTCTGGTGGAAAAGTACAAGATAACCAGTTTCTCAAGGCTCTGGGAGACCCAAAGAATTTTCATAGGTTTTTATGACCTGTAAAGATCAAAGAGAATAAATTTTAAAAATTCTAAAGGAAGAAACCTTGGGTCTTGTGAAATCAATGTTATTGGACATGACAAAAGTACACCAAAATTCTGCATGAATTAAATTTTCGGATGCATCCATGTGTGTGTGTGTGCACGCATTTTGTTAGGTAAAGGAAGAACCACGATATTGTTATCTGAATCAAGATGAGCGGAATACGATTGTTCAGAAACACAGATACATGGTCGTTTTCCTTTTTATTAATTCCCTGCCAAGAACTTAGAGTTTAAGCCTTTCGATGAGCCTACAATTAACTGACTTTTTCTATCCCTCCGCTGCTTCGTTTCCCCTTCCCACCAGAATGATGCATTGATGAGTGCTGTTCTAAGTCCCTGGGAGATTCATATGGTAAGGAAGCATCCTGTGCTCGCGTCATGGATCAAAATGTCAGGAACCAGAAACTGATCAATCAACTTCCTAACTGCCGTTAGTTTCTCTGAAGCGAAGCCATGCCAGCTTTATTCAAATCCTCCCACAGGAAACATCACTAAAGATAGAAGCCTGCTCTCATTATTAAATGCACCTTTAACCGAGCTCTACTAATATTTGGGATGTACATGCAGATTAGAAGAGTAGACAATTTGGAATGCTCACAGTTGCAAATTGAAATAAAAAATGGAAATGTGCATAATTATATTGTCCATATGGCACAGCAGCAGTGTGATTTTAGAAGATTAAATCTTGTATGGGGATGAGAAATGATAAGCCAGGGTTATTATTATGAACCACACAATAACATATGGGATGTAGGCCAATAGCATCACTCTAAATCAACCTTCGAATTTCATAAGCCACTGAATGTCACAGATGGAAGCTATTATTCATTCCACCTGCTTGACGTGATAAGAGATAATGATAAAAGTTTAGAAGTGAAATTAAAATGAAGACAGCTAAGCCTCCCTGTATTCTACTGGCTACAATTATTATTAGTGATGCGGTGGTCGCAAAGGCCAGAGGCTCACATTGATCACCGGGCTATGACAAGATGACGGTACATTAATTCTAACAAATATTTGGTAGGAATCTAATTTTATCATTTACCTGAGTGAAAACAATGCTCACATAATCCTGCTCATAAAGAAAATCCTAAAAAGAAGAAAGCATGTCAGGTTACCTAAACATTTAGATGACCTATGCATTATACATAGGTTTAAGATTAAATCAAGTAGAGGAAAGGACGAACTAATTTCTTCAGATTACCTAACTTAGGATATTGTTTGTCAATTTCCTTAAATTTCTATACTTTGAATCCAAGCTTATTATAAAATATTGAAATACAGAAATTTCCAGAAAGAAAATGTGAATGTCCACCTTCTTTTCCTTTCACATGTACATATAATGTTACTCCCCTCCTTCAGTAACCTGTATATGCATATATTTTATATAAATGTATTTAATTTTGCTGATGTACACACGTATTATTTTTCCCACATAAATGAAATTGCATTTTATAGGTACAATAGACACAAATGTAGTTTTGTATTTATATAAATGATGTTCTATTATATATAATTGTCTTGCACTTTTTATTCAACAATATAAGCACATGATTTATGTTTTTTTAAACTTCTGTATATATTTCTCATGACAGATTTAATGTTTACTTTACTAAATACTTTGTTTTTATTTTAATTTTTCACTATGTTACTCAATCCTGAAAAGAAAATTATATATAGATATAGGCATATATACAGATACAGATATAGATATATAATTACACAGATAAATATATACTGAGTACACATAAGAATGTGTATATTCAATACACACACATATACCCACAGTCTGAGATGTTTCCCCACATGCTTGAATAACATGGAAAACTCTTATTGACATATAAGACTCTTTTTTTCTGATTTTATCATCTAGTTGAATGCTCTCTATAAAAAACAACATACTAGTAATATACACTTTTTATTTTTGTTTTCTTATAATGTTTAATATATAGATGAGAAAAATTTCTTTTGTAACTTCATATATAAATACATATATAAATATAAATATAAATATAAATATATGTACATATATATACTTTTTTTCAAAATTGAAGTGGCTATTCTTACACTTGTATTCCTCAAGATGAAGTTTGGAGTTTGGCTTGAGAGTGTATCTTTAGGTAACATTAGGTACATTAGATAACTGGATGTTTGTCAACCAGATACCTTATGTCTTTCAGTAACACTTTACTTTTTTTAAAAAAGCATTTGTATATATGTGTTTACATTTGTTTTTCTATATCGACAGAGTCTTGTGAGTTTATAAACTAATTATTTTTCCCATTATAATTTTTACCAGAGTTTAGCTGGTGAATAAGATAATCTTTTATTTCCATTGAACTTAAAACTAACCAATTCCCCAAATTATCTTATTTGCTTTAAACATAGCTAAAACCAAAATAAAACAGAAACACTTAACATTCAGTGAGTTAAGCAAAGTTGCAGGATACAATTAGAAACTGATCAGATGACTTAGCATGTTAACACTGTCAATTCTCCTTAAACTGATCTAGGGATTTGTCACCATTGTAATCAACTCCCTCCCAGCAGGATTTTGGTGCATATGGACAAAGTCACTTGAAAATTTATATGGAAAGGCAAACAAACTAGACTAGAAGTGGATTGGCAAAACAATTTTTGTAAGGAAAAATCAAAGATGGACGAATCATGCTACTAGATTTAACACTCATTGTGAAGCTATGGTGAATACAAAAGTCCAGAACTGGTGTAAGGATAGACATGTGAATGGATAAAGGAGAAAAGAGTCCAGAAATGGACCTAAACAAATATGACTCGTGATTTTTTTGAGGCAAATAAAAATTTACAGAGGCAAATAAATGGAAAAAAAATGTGTTCTCAACAAATGATGTTGAAACAGTTAGATATATGCAAAAAAAAAAAAAGAACCTCAACTTCAACCTAATACCTTGCATAAAAAAATTAACTCAAAATTAATTATAAATCTTAGTTAAGATGTAAAACTAAAGAGGGTATATTGAAGAAACTCTGCTAAAGATGCTGTTAGTAGAATAAAAAGAATGTCACCTGCTGGTAGAAGATATTTGCCATCACATATTTAATGAAGAATGTGTATCTAGTGTATATAAAAACACTCATTAAGAAAATAAACAGCTCAGTTCTAAAATGGACAAAAGCCTAGTATAGACATTGATTGAAGTGAATAAATGAGTATAAAGTAGCAGATAAAATTATATTAATCACCAGTAAATATTCAAGAATTATAAATTCAAACCATGACAAGATACTACCGGAATCTAATAGACTCATTTGAATAATATTTGTATATTGTTTATCTACATATATATGAATATAATATATATATTGCTGATAACAGGAAGTGCTGGTAAGGATTCAGAACAATGAGAAGGTCCCTGAATTGCCAGTGGGAATAAAAAATGATTCAGCCATCCTGGAAAGGAGATTAGTAGTGTCTTAAAAATTTATACTTCCCTCATGACCCAGCAATCTCAGTCCTATAAATTTACTCAAAGGGATTAAAAATGTATGTTTACACAAAAACCTATATATTACTGTTCATAACAGCTCAATTCACAATTGTCGAAAATTAGAAGGAGTGTAAAGGTCTTTCACAAGCAGGTAGGTAAACTGTGCTGTGTTCATAAATGAGCGATTTCTCTGCAATAAAAGTAGTGAGCGAGACATCACCCAGCACCTTGGAGAAATCTTCAAGGAATTCTGCTGAATAAAAAAAAGTCGGTCTCCAAAGATTGAACACTATGTCCTTGCATGTATTTGACATCCTGAAAAAGTCAAAACCAAAATGAAGGAAACGAAGTTAGAGGTTGCTAGGATTGAGGGTTGAGAGGGTATATCTGCAACATGATAGCAGAAGATAGTCTTTGGAGAGAGGCCATAAAATTGTTCTGAATTCTGTTTGCGGTTGTTTATGACCACACAGACCTATGTAGAGGTTAGAATTTGTAACATTCTGCATATTAATTTTCAAAAAAAGTAAACTCTGAGGAGAAAGGAAAATAAATTTCTCTTCTCTTCCATTCCTAAAGATTTCCTCCTGCATAATGTTTCAGGGGATACTTGTTTCGAATATTGCAAACAATCAGACCTCCATCCTATGATGTACTCATAAGGTTGGCAACTAAGAGAATAACCAAATCATTTTAGCACCAGAAAGAAATATGGTAAGATATGGATGGTGTGGCCGAACAGGTAAATAACAGCTTCTGAATGCTTACATCATCAGGAACTTAAACTGAAAATGTTTCTGTTTCAAGTAATAACTTCAAGAATATAAGCAGCTAGTACACGTTTTCCAAACGTGGCTGTAATATGTCCCATGTCATTTGCTCTTTACAATGTCACCTTACCACTAATTGCATGAAAACATGGCGTCCATCCTCCACCCCCTTAATCAAGTCCGAACAGGCCTTATTATTGCCATAACCAATCAAATATCACTCAGTTCCCAGATACGGTCCCTAACAGCTCTGGCAGCTGCCGCTTCCTCCCTGGTGGGATCTTGCGATAATGCTAGTCTGAGCTGTTACTTGCCACAAACCCATGAGAGATCCCAAACAAGAAGTCTCCAGCTGAGCCAAAAAGTCATGGAATTATAAATTGTTATTGCCACTAAATTTTGTTAGACTGTAATAGGTAACTAGAACATAGTCACCACCTCCAAATTCAAATGTATACAACTAAATGTGTTACATACAGCTAACTACCCAGCTCCAGCCTATGTAAGAATCTGGAAAGATCAAGACAGAAGTGAAATACAAGAGAGGGAATTTAGTAGAGAGAGTTGTCAGTGTGTTTCCTCCTTGCAGAAAAGTAATGGAGAGGCTCCAAAGAAGCCAGGTAGAGGACTTTATAAGTATTCTCAGGAGTTTGCAGTGGACAATAGGAAGGGGTCACACAGATATGTATCTGCCTCAGTATTGAGCAAAAATTCTAAAGCACAACAAACTTGAGAAAGTGACCTGTAGCAGCACAATAAAGGACGATGCAAGGGAAACAACAATTCTCCAACCAACAAGAAATAAAGTATTTGCATTTCAGGTGGACTAGATATATGAATATCTAGAGGAAGGGGGTGGGGTGGAGAGAGAGTGTGAGATACTTGCTAAGAATAAAACTTGTCCCAAGACAGATATCATATGACTTCATTCTTATGTGAAATTTGAGAAACACAACAGATAAATGTAGGGGAAGTGAAGGAAAAATAATATAAAAACAGAGAGGGAGGCAAAACGTAAGAGACTCTTAAATACAGAGAACAAACAGAGATCCGCTGGAGAGGTGGTAGTGGAGGGGTGGGTTAAATGCCTGATGGGCATTAAGGAGGGCATTTTTGGGGATGAGCCCTGGGTGTCATATATAAGAGATGAATCATGGGGTTCTACTCCTGAAGCCAAGACTACACCGTATGTTAACTCTCTTGAATTTAAATTTTAAAAAATATTTTTTAAAAATAGCCAAATAAAGAATGAAGCTTGCCCCATACGCCTAGCCAGCCCAGAGTGTGTCGACTCACACGGCAAATAAGACCTTTAGTTCTCCCTATCCCAGCCCTTTTCTTCACTTTAGCCATGAGGCAGTGAGGAGTAATAGTTAACGAAGTTGAAGGAGGAGCTGGCCAAGTCAAGAGAGAAGGAGCCTATTGCATTCTTTGTCCACCTCCACCCCATTTCCCTGCTGCCATTTCAAGTTCCTGTCATAAGCAAGTCTGAGCAGGGCAAGGAAGAAGATTTTAACTTTAAATAAACTTTGAAAGTTTGACGATTATGTGGAACATACATTTTAATTATAAAAATGAGAGTGGTTTTCTATCTTGAAATCCTGAAGCCTTTTTGTTTGTTTGTTTGTTTGTTTGTTTGTTTGCATCATTATCTGAGAATGACAAGAAAGATTTCCCTAGATTTCACCCCTGGGTCCGGATGGATTGTGTTGGAATGGACAGAGAGTAAAGTTGTTTTCTATTCATCTGATGGGTCTCACTTGTTTATGAGTTGGTTATGGCTACTATGTTCTAGGAATGGTCATAAATTGTTTAGTTGGCTCTCAGAAACATCCAGTCATTAGTATCTTCATGGGAAAAACTGATGATTGGGAAATTTGATGACCAAAATTTTAGAGCTGGAGAATAGGAAAGCACAGTCCAAGAGCTTCCTCTAAGTCATGTGGTAGGACTGCTCCTTAGCTGTGGCTTCGGGCACATCTTCTCTGAGAAATACTAAGAAAGACAACATGCAGCTTCTTGGCTAAATTATGCCTATTCGTTTTTAAGATCCTTATTAAAATGAATACTATTGCTCTCATCAGGGAAAGTCCTTTGCTTTCAGCCTTGCATCTGTAAGAACGGTGAAATCTAGCCACTAAACATCGTGTAATGATAAATTTTGAAAAGAAAAGTAAATTAAAAAAATAAAAAACATTTTTTTTTGGTATTTCTTTCATTACCATGGTTTTCATGTTTGGGATATTATACTTTCTTCTTACCTATTTAGACATAGTTAATGATGCCTTTTTGATCTATACTTATATAATTTTTAGAAATATCTTTCTCTATGTTTAGTACATATAATAACTTAATATTTTAAAGAAACCTCTCCTCATTATAATTTGACACAAAATGGTTTTTTTAGATGATCATGTGTATATCTAAGAGATATGTGATTCCCATATGATATTTAGACTAAACAATTCTCTCCTACCATGTAGCGAAGGTGGTATAATTCAATGATGGATTTTCTGGTCACCACAATTTCCTTAAGCTTCTTTAAATCTAGAAAGTTTACTTTTCTAGAAGACTTTTATCCAAAGTGTTCAAATTAGTGACAAAAGACAAAAAGCATATATTCCTGGAGCATTCACATTTGCCCTTGGTCACACACGGTGCACTTGACTTCAGTATAGTCGTTTTTTGAGAGCAGAGATTTGGAAATGGGCACACGGGTGAAAAGCAGTGCTCTGGGCACCGAAGAAGAAAGTGCTACTCAGGGACCACCGACTTAGCAAGGGGAGGTTAGATTTTGGAAAAATCATCTGAATCCAAAATACTGCTGACATTTTTAAACTTTTGGTGTCTAACATTAAATTTCCTTACAAAATCCTTTCCCTCTTTTATTTCCTCCCCTTTTTTTTTTAACCTCTTTCTCTTCTTACCCTTTTCCTGGCATTGTTTCTGCTTCTTATCTATGGCTCTGGCATGTTGTTAATACTAGAGATCCGAGCAATTGTTCAATTCAGGAACTCTGCATTATGCTCATTAAACTTGTGAGTTGCTTTACAAGCTTTAATTTAATTTCTTTTTATTTTTATAAAAAATAGGCTGTTGAAATTGATTTTGAAATATTTCTAAAGTAACGTCACAGACAAAACATCTTGACTTCTCAGTTATAAAATTTATTTGATTTCACTTGTCTCCTTAATTTACCCAGTAATTGTAGACAGTTTATTTGTAATAACAGAAGAGAAAAAGATAAATATATCACCTTTGTGACATCTCCCGTTCTGTCAACTAATCCTGACATTTGTTTTAAAAGGCTTGATACAGTTCTCTGCGGGATAAGTTTTGCAAAATCATCTTCATCGACTTAATTTTATTTTCTCTTAAAATGTCATATAGATTTTCTTCTAATATGGCATAAATACACATTGCCTCTTAAGTGGATGAATCTGAATAAATTCTTAATTTTTTTTTACATAGACTAATACGTGTGACTAATTTTGTTAAACACAGAAGAAAAAAAATAAAGGATATATTTTTACAATTAAAAATTTTAAGACCAAATGCCAAGAAGATCTTAATTACCACTGTCTAAAAATGAACTACCACATCCGTCAACCCCAACTGGTAGGATATTTATCATTAAGACTTGAGGCCAATAAATAAATAAATAAATATATAAATAAATAATTTCTGAGTAAGTATTACGTGTCATTCTTCAAACAACTATGTAAAAATACCTGAAAAATATATCCTCTATTTAACTTTTATTGGTAAGTACTAGAAAAGAAATAAAAGGAAACAAGAAAAAGGATTCGTCTTTTCCATGAGAAATTTAAGTCTAAAAGCCATGTTAAACCTGTAAAGTTACAAATGAATAAATAAAAGTCATGACTTTGGCTCAGCTGTCAGTTACTGGGCAACAAGAAAATAGATTTAGTCAACAGGAAAGCTGAAAATCCTTTTTATACCACAGCAAAACATTTGGGAAAACAGCAGAAAGATAATAGATAAGGCTTAGATAAATGGTAGGCTTGCAAACTCCCTACTGAGTGTCTAATCCTAAAAGATGTTAAAAATGAGTCAACATTCGGCTTATTCTTGATTCTCCCAACAAGATATTTCCGAAAGCAATGAGGAGGGAAGAGGCTTGCTCTTCTGCAAACAAAGGAGGACAAAATGGAGATCCCAGAACTTAAGCTCTTCCCGGCTTTGGAAACGCCAATTGTTCCTGCAGTTCAAACAGCAAGAAATAAGACTGAAAAAGATGTTGAACAATGAAGGTCCCCAGAGAAGGACCAACGAAGCGGGGAGAACACAGGTGTGTTTGAGCAATAAAAGCCCTTGAAGAAACAGCAAAAGAAAGGCCCTCAGTTTTGTGACAAAACATAGATAAATAAATAAGAAAAGCTTGCCCTTTCTAGTCAAGCTTATGGTTTCAGAGGGTTTCAAGGTAGCTGCCCTTCAGCAGGCAGAGAAAGAGAGACAATGGCACAAAATAAGCAAAGAAATAAGACAGGCTTAAGAACCATTTCTAGAAAACAACTGCGGGAGTGGTTGAAATCACATAGAAATGTGTGGAAGCAGAGACATTGAACACTATTCAGATTTTAAACTAAATTATATATTAAAGTATGCACACATGTAAAAACATCACAAAATATAATTATAAGCTTGATGAATTTTAACATAATTTTTTTTAAAAATCCTGTAAAGCCTCACACAGAGGAAGAAAAATAATGTTATGTACTGCACAGATGTCTCCGTCCCCACATTTCTATAAATTAAAGAAGTAAATACTATCAAACATATCTTGGGATATATTTTTATTAGAAGAGTTTAAAGGGGCATTACTTATATCTGTCCCCTCATAATAATTTTCTAATAAGTATGCTTCAAAAGTAAAACTTTGTAAGTTTTCTCTGTTTTGCCTTTTTCTATATAAGATGTTTTATTTAAAAAAAATACATATATATTTATCTGACTAGGATGATAAGACCAGTTAGACAAAATTTGTGGTTATGTATCTTTTGAAACAGAGCCCAAGTTAATTTTGTTTAATATGAAACAAATATTCTTTCATTGATTCTTTGTCGTTTCTTATACAACATTGGACAGAAAGTGACAAAGCAAGCCCATTCATTTTTTGGGAACTGTAGTGAGTGACTGGAGCCCAGTTAACACCCTCCTGGTGCTGAGAAGATATCAAAAAATGTATCTCCATATATTTAAACTTAAAATAATAAAACTACGAGGACGAAAGCAACAAATTTAATATTAAAATTGAAATGTTTAAATCAAAATTAACTTCATCTTTTTATTTCTAGAGTTTCACTTAGTTGGCTCACTGAATATTATAATAGTTAAGAGTATCAATCATTATATCAAAAATAATAACACTGAAACAGGGTAATATGAACATTCTTAAAAATTTTTAGATTGCAGAGTGGCTATCTTGTCTTCATTGTTTGGGTAAACTCTACTGAAATCAGGAAATTGGATCAGATGACAACTAGTTACAAATCATTTAACGTCTACCACAGGTGCTAACTAACTTTGATGCGATAACTAACTTTGATGCGATATAAAAATTAGGAGGTAACTCTAGGGATCAGTTGGTATTCATAGCCCGTTCACTTCTCTGATCTAAATGTGAAATTCTAGATATAAAGAAAAGGGCTAAACCTTTTATAAATGCAAGCCTGAATGTTTAAAAGTGGCTACCACAGAGTAAAATGATATAACCATTAGCAGTTGACACATTCAAAGTGTTGGAGAAGAATTAAGATGTTAAGTGTATCCCTTTGGTGTACTTTGATGAAACGCATATCAAATACTATCAATAGGATTTTTCACTCCTTCGAACTACAAAGAAAATCTGTCGCCAGACAATTTTCACAGCTCTAATTACAGCATTGCTTTTGCAACTCTATAATTAAGAGTGAACTACAATTTTGCTTCCTACTCTCAGCTGTAGAAAATAAAAATAAAATAAAAATAAAAGAGTTAAAAAATAAAACTTGTTCTGAATTTAACATGGTATTTATGTCTGTGGTTCTTCATCATATTTGCCTTCAAAATTTTGTGGAAATCAAATTTAATTCGCTTCCAGATATTTCTAATTTGCAATAGATGTCAGTCTTTTCAAATGTATGTCTATCTCAAAATGTCAGCTTCTTGCAATGCCTGTTATTTTCTAGATTTCTGGGTCATTATTTTCAGTAGCTCATCTGTATGAATCAACATACAAGGGAACTCCTCAATTTCCTGCTTTCGCTCTCTCTTTCCAAGGTGTGCAAATGTTTCTCTGTATTTTACAATGTTCCATGTTTCTATCTCAGATTAAACGCAATTCTTTAAAAATTACATGATGCTTCAGACAGGCCTCCAGCTAATATCAGGATTCATTTTGTAATTCACTCTTGAAATTATGGCTCCAGCTATTAAACCAAGCTATTAAACTTTTCTCCTCCCATATACCACATGACTTTGCTAATCTTGATAAAACTTCTAAGGAAGCAAGATTCATTTAGCACGGCAGTTTGGAGAACAAGTAACCATGCAGTTGAATCCATTGGTAGTGCTCATATGTACCTCACGGTCCAGTCTGTCATTCATATGAGACATTAGAAAGGAAGCACCTGTAGACTGAATTGCAACCCTAGGAAGTAACGGCTTAGTGTTACTCCCTCCAGGGAGTGAAAGCTAGAGGACTTTGCAGCCCATTGATTAAATGTACACATGTGAGCCCATATGCATCATACTCAGGCTAAAACAGAGAGCCTACTTTGAGTTCCCAGTCCCTAGGATTCCAAAGAGTCAACCCTTCTGTTACTTTAGTCAGACAGATAAGAATGCCTTTCCTGTGTTTTTCAACTTCCTGTCTCCTCTGTGCTTCTCCTCTCCTCCCAATTCTTTAAAAAAAAAAAAAAAAAAAAAAAAACCTAATTTTTTTTTTTTGAGAAAGTGAGAGACAGAGACAAAGCTTGAGTGGGGCAGGGGTAGAGAGAGAAAGAGACCCAGAATCCAAAGTAGGCTCCAAGCTATCAGCAGAGCCCAATGCAGGGCTTAAACTCATGAACCGTGAGATCATATGCTGAGCTGAAGTCAGGTGCTTAACTGACTGAGCCACCCAGGTACCCCTCTTCTCCTCCCAATTCTTGCCTGGATTCTTCTTGCAGTTTTTCTACCTCCTCTCTCTCGCTCTTTGTTGTCTCTTTTATCTTCTCTTTATACCCTTTCTATCTTCTTCTCCCTCCTTCCTGGCTTCCCTTCTTTGATATAGGAGAGAGTCTAGTTGTAGAAGTAAACCAAAGTGGAGTGAATGCAACTTTTGAATAAAAGTCTCATATTCCGCAGTACTGTGAATCTCTGAAACCAGAACTCTGACAATTACAATGGTAGAGAAGTAGTAACGAAAATAGTAGCAACTGTACAGTTACCATGTGCCAGGCATCATTCTAAGAACTTTCTAAATATTAAGTTAATAAGTCCTCACAGCACCTCCTTGCAGTAGATTTTATCATAATCCCCATTTAACCTATAGGGAAATTGATTTGCTGAGAAATTAACTAGGTAACTCTTCTGGGGTCAGACAGCCAGCCGGTGAGGAAATGGGATCTGGCTCTCTAGTTTATATTTTTAAATAGGAGATGATTAGCCCCTACAGGATCATCTAGCCACAAACTTTCTGTTATAGTCAAGGTAAATATTGCATGTAAATCTTCTAAGATTTATCGTTAAAAGTTCTGTTGAAAAGTTCTCTGTACATTCTTGAAATTCTTAATTTTGTCTCTAATTAAATTGGAGTCATCACTATAAATATGAATTATAACATAAATATTTATGTCAGTTATTATAAACAAACTTTACACGTAAGTAAAAATAAGACTATGATGGCTGGGATGGTTTTGGGAAACTTGTGAAACATAAGAGTAAAAAAAAAAAAAAAACAAACCAAACAAACCCATGAATTTCACCATAAGGTTTTTAGCAAACAGACCTACCCAAATATAGCAATAGGTTCTGAAACTGTAAAAATTGATACCTTTTGAAGTCAAATGATTAGGATCAACAAATACTTGCCCAAACATGAACACTTTCGGGACTTCTCACTGTGCAAATTTATCACCATTCTTTCTAAGCAGATCTTGTTATTCTGTTTATTCTGATTTATTGCGTTTATCTGCTTCTTGCCTGATACAAACTGCCATGCCCTTGCCCATACTTATTTGTCACTTGTCAAATTTATTTTGATTGATTTGTAATTTTATGGTACATTTTGATGAGAATGAGGGCTCGGTGGTACGGCTGGTGTTGGTCACTAGGAGCGAACAGTAGGCTAGCCTCGAATCCTCTGCTAATGGGCCATGTGTCTTTCTCATCCCTCCAGGTTGTCAGCTTCCTCTTCCGCTAATGAGGAGTTGTAGGTGACACTGCAGGTCCTTTACCCATCTAATAGTCTGATTTTCCCTCCTTTATTGGGGAATTAAAAAGTAAATGAATGTGTGTACTTCTCTGAAAATAGGCTACTCTCTCCATTGTGTTTACTAGTGTTTGAATCTCCTTGTTACAGGAGATGGATGACGTTTAAATAAAGATCTCCATCTTGACCAAATGAGTGTTTCCTTCTTGCGCTAGGCTTGTATCTTATGCTTCTGTTATATTGTTTGAAATATTATATGTCATGTCTCTTTCTTCTCTTTAACTTGAATATGCTATATTTTATTTTCATAGATAAAAAGGCACGGTATGAGCATCTCTCTATAAAACATTAAGTACATTTCTAAAACTCAACACCTTTAACTTGAATTACCCAGAAAGAAGACCTTAAGTAAAATCTTCTTTACTTCACTGTTTGCTTCTACACTATTAATGCTGACTACATTACTGTTACCAAGGGGAAAATACTGGAATAACTGCTACCATGGTCTCAGTTCTACATAAAAAAATCTATTTATATAAAAAGGTATCAACTATGACAATAAAACTTATCAGTGTTTCTCTTTAAAGTACATTCTTGCAATACTTTCATTCATTTGGCCATTCAACAAATATTTATTGAGCACTCACTTTCCCCTAGAGTAGGATTATAGCGTGCGCATTATAGCCCGCACACACACACCCAAGAACACTGACAAAGGCCTGCCTTCATGTGTTTATATTACAGTAGAAGTGAAGACAATAATAAAAATAATAGTAATAAAATTATTTGTCAGATGTTGATAAACATCACCAAGTATAATAAAACAGAATACAAAAGAAAAAATATAGGGAAGACTGGGGGAGTGTCAGTGTAATTTTAGAATGTGAAGAAAATCTCTGAAAAGAGGCATTTGACTACAGTTCTGAAGAGACTGAAGTGCAAACCAGGAGGGGGAACAAGTACAAAGACCCTGAGGTAGGAGTATTTTTAGGGTGTTCCATGAATGGCAAGTTGCCACTGTGGCTATCATGGAGTGTACACACAGGAAGACACAAGGATAGGAAGAACTTGATGTTGTGGGCCCCTGAAACTCTGTAGCTTTTGCTCTGAGTGAGATGCGCTGCCAGTGGAGTATTTTCGGCTTTGTAATTATGTATTATAGGGACAATTCAAAGTAACCAATCACACTTCACATTTCTACACATCTGTGTACAGGTATTCTTTAAACTCAGTTTATCCACGTGTTCAATGTGGTTTTTTATTTTCTTAAGTTTTATTTTTTGTTTTTTATTTTTATTATTTTGAGAGAGACATAGACGGTGTGAGTGAGGAAGGGGCAGAGAGAGAGAAGGAGACCCAGAATCCCCAAGCAGGCTTGGGCTCGGACGTCACAAACCACAAGATGATGACCTGAGCCAAAACCAAGAGTCGGACACTTAACCGACTGAGCCACCCAGGTGCCCCTCAGTTTTAAGAGACTGCTCTAGTTCCCAAGTGGAGAAAAGACCATAAAAACTCAAGGGTGTAGGAAAGGAGATTTTTAGGATGATACGTGAGAAATACATGCAATATAATGGATAGGTGCGCATACTTCTACATTTGAGCATAAACTACATAGAATGTTCACATGAATAAAACATTTTGAAAGTCTAAGTACATGAGTAACACCAGAAAAATACACAACTTAATGATTTTGAAATTCAGTAACGTATTGTTTTAGAAGTTTCCAGTTTTAGGTTTACAAGAAGATTGAGAGAAAGGCATAGAGATTTTCCATATACTCCCTGTATCTACACATGCATACCCCTCCCCTTATCAACGTCAACATTATACACCAGGACAGTGCCTTTGGTTTTTGTTTGTTTGTTTATTTTTCACCTGGTATAATGAACCCATATTGATATATCACAATCACCCAGCATCCTTAATTCACCTTGGGTTCCTTTTTGTTATTGTATATTCTGTGGGTTTGGACAAATGGGTGATGACATACACCGATCATTTAAATAATATAGAGAGTATTTTCACTGACCAATAAATCTGCTGTGCTCTGCTTATTCATTTCACCACCACCATCCTTAGCAAACACTGATATTTTTATTGTCTTCATAGCTTTTCCTTTTCCTGAATGCCATCTAGTTAGAATCACACAGTGTGTAGCCTTTTCAGACCTGGTTTCTTTCAATTAACAATAGGCATTTACGTTTCCTCCATATCTTTACATGGCTTGATAGCTCATTTCTTTTTATGCATTGTCTGGATGTACCATGGTCTGTTGAAGCCTTTTACCTCCTGAAGGACGTTTTGGTTGCTTCCAAGTTTAAGGATTATGAATACAGCTGCTATAAGCATCTGTGTGCAGATTTTTGTGTGAACATAGTGTTTAACTCCTTTGGACAAATACCAAAGATCCTGGTTTCTGGATCATACAGTAAGAGTAGGTTTACTTTTGTAGAAAATTTCCAAACTGTCTTCCCAAGGAACTATTTGTTCCTTTTAGTAATGAATGGGAGTTCCTGTTGCTCTACATCCTTGTCAGCATTTGCCATTGTCAGTGGTCCAGAATTTGGCTCATCTAATATGTGTAACGGTATCTCACTGTTGTTTTAATTTGCATTTCCCTATAATATATGATGTAGAACATCTTTTCCTAAGCTTATTTTCCATCTGTATATTTTCTTTGATGAGATATGTCTTAAGGTCTTTGGTCCATTTTTTATTCTGGATGTTTGTTTTCTTATTGAGATTCAAATGTTCTTTGTATACTTGACATAACAGTCCTTTATCGGGGATATCTTTTGTAAATATTTCCTCCCAGTTTGAAGTGTGTCTTCTCATTTGCTTGACATTGTCTTTCAAAGAGCAATTTTATTAATTTCATTATTTTAATGAAGTCGAGCTATCAATTATTTCCTTCTCAGATTATATCTTTGATGTTGTATCCACAAAGGCATCACTATATTCAAGGCTATCTAGGTTTAGTCCTATGGTATCATCTAAGTTCTTTAGACTTTTGAATTTTATATTGAGATCCCTGATCCATATTGACTTAAAATTTGTGAAGGGTTTAAAGTCTACATGTAGATTCAGTTTTGCAAATGGATGTCCAGTTTTTCCATCAGAATAATGTATTTTAATGGAGTTTTCTTTAACTATAATTTTTACTGAAATTTGTTAATTATTTTTTTTTAATTGTTTATTTATTTACTTTGAGAGGGACAGAGAGAGAGTCCAGGGGAAGGACAGAGAGAGAGAGACAGAAAATCCCAGGCAGGCTCTGTGTGCTGTCAGTGCAGAGCCTGACATGGGCTTGACCCCATGAACCATGAGATCATGACCTGAGCTGAAATCAAGAGTCGCTTCTCAACTTACTGAGCTACCTCGGCACCCCAAGATTTGTTAATTCAATTAGCAACATTTTAGATTAGCTAATGTGTATTGCCATTTTTATTTGTATTTATTTTTTAAAGTTTATTTATCTGTTTTGAGAAAGAGAGAGCACAAGTGGGAGGGGCAGAGAGAGAGGGAGGGAGAGGATTCCAAGCAGGCTTTGCACTGTCAGTGCAGAGTCTGATGGGGGGGCTCACGCCCAGGAATTGTGGGATCATAACCCGAGCCAAAGTCAGAAGTCAAGCAATTAACCAACTGAGCCACCCAGGCACCCCAGTATTGTTATTTTTAATAGACGGAGAGAAATTTGGTATAGAATATATGAACAAAAACATATTTATAATCAGTTAATTACATATACATTTTTAAATAACTGGAATCAGGTCTATATATTTCTAGACATCTACACATACAAAGTATTCAATGCTTAGAGTGATTTAAAAATATACAGGCACACACTGATATAAACATACACACATATACATTGCCTAGAAATATTTAAATATGCATGTGTGTATACAAAGTCATCACTGTAAGATTTTTAGAACTATATTTTTTATATATATATTTATCCCGCTGCAAGTTTATTTGTATGAATAGCATAGGAGGACACCGGCCCCAGGCAGACAGAAACCCAGGTGTCAGTCACACCTAGTCCTTCTGCCCTCGCATCAGCAGACAGAAGCCACTACACTGGAGGCTGCATAGGAGCCTGGTCATCTTCAGGAGTCTGAGCCATAGCAAGAATCCGGGCCATGGACTCTGGTTAGAAAAGTCTGAGACGCCTAGCAAAGTAGGCATGATCACGTTTCCAAAGCCTGAAGTAAGAAAAGTGGGCAAGTTGGCTGAGCTTTCGGCTGCCACCCTCTGGGATGTGTGCATGATCTCCTTGGGCTCAACAGGGTTTTGATCACCTCACACATGTACTCGTGGCCTTGGCATTGCTGGCCTGCACTTTCTTTAGACCTTTTTTCGTTGTGCTTCTTGGCCAACTGCGTGTTCCTCAGGAAACTGGGGTCTACTCTCTTAAGAGATTCATATCTTTGTGATTGGGTTTCTTGATGCCGTTTCTGTCTCATTTTCATGACTGGTTGTGCGTGTTGTGGTTCTTGGACTTGGCAGTGTCTGCAACGAAGCCCATGGCCCCCAAAGTCCTTGTACCAGAAGAGAAAGAGAGAGAAAGATAATTAGAATGTTTCAAAACTTATTTCTCCATGCAGTCATTTTTCTTCTTAAAATATCTCAAACAAAGATCTAAACACAGCGAAGGTGCAACGAAGGCAAATGATTAGTCTCTAATCACATTCTTCTGACTATTTGGACGATGCTTTCTTCTCCGTTATTGTTCAAATGAGAAATGTCTTATTGAATATTTTACCTACTAACAATTCATGTGCCACTCAGGATGCCTTTAACCTGATCTCAGAGTTTTTTTTTTCTTTCACAATTAATAATAGAATCTAAATCAAAAGGAGGGTGGCGAATATTCTATCTATCAATCATTTTCCAAGTTTTGCACCTCACAGTGTGATTACTAAATGAGATTATACACATGGAAGCACTCTGAAAAGAGTTGCACAAATGTTAATTATCATTTTCAGATTTTTTTCTTTTCTAAATTTCGGCTCTGCTACCTAACTAGATGCATGACTTTGAAACATCCTTACACTTATTGGCTAGGTCTGGAAACTTTTTCCTGTCTCTGGGGCCTTCTTGTCCTTCATGTTCAGGTTCATTGTCACCTTCTCAGGGAGGGTCTCCGTGACTCACCAAGATAAATTATTCTCTCTTCTTATTCTTTTTCCTGGAACCTTATTCCTCTGTTCACACAATGTACCACAGTTTGTAGGTATACAAGTTTAGTTCTAGTGTGGGACTACAATGCCCATGAGGCCAGGCCCCATGTCTATTCTTCTCACCACTGTATTCCCAACACTAATCACAACACTAATCACTGACTCAGAACCTTTGCCAAATGGGGACAAAAATAATCCATCTATTTATATGGAACATTGTTAAGACAATCAAGCGAGATTATTTATGTAAAAAGGATTCACAGACTTACAGAAAGAGAGAAATTTAAGTGCTATGATTATTTTGAGGAATAAGTTTAAGGTATTAGTTATCTCCAACCTGCTCTCCACCAACCCCCCCCAACTGGAGGAACAAAGCACGCAGGGGACATGGACGAATAGATGTATATGCTTTATCATTCTGGGCTTTGGCTTCAATGACAGTGTGCAGTCATGAGCAAACATCAGGGTCACATGAAGAACACTTTCCTTAAGGTGAGAGGTAGGTAGATGAAAGCGATGAGGCCTGGAATCAAAGCAGAGCAGTGCCCACTACTGCACGTCTCCCCCTGAGCTCTTGTGACTCAGAGAGAAAAAAAAAAAATCATTGCCCAGAACAAGGTGCCAATTAATCTGAGCGACTTCACACCCACATGGAACACATTCTGTTTCCCTATAATCTCTTCTAGGGACGAAAAGGCTTCTTATACTCTTATTCAGGTTGCGAATAACATACTTGCTTCCATGTTGGACAGTCTGAAACACCCTCTTTGGTAAACTAGTTCTGACACCTTTGTGTATTTCACACTTGCACGAAGATAAGAAAAATGCAAACGTTTCAATATCTCTCTGCACTTTCTCAAGTTTCTGGCTTGATTACTGAGTTTGCATTAAAGAAATAGACACATAGTATTGTTTTGCCTGGCGATTATCATACAGTTTCATACAAATGCTGGAAGATCAGGAATCTTAACTCCCCTTTAGTTCTGCAAGTTAACTGCCGCTGCTGTCTGCTGGCCCCAGAAATGCACTTTTCTCTGTTTCACATTCTATAGCAGAAAGAGGGAAAACAAGAGAAATTACATAAACTGTACAGGGTTTTTGGAAGCCGGGGAGCAACTAACAGGTTTGGAACTCAGCAGTAATGAAGGCTGCACCCTTTTAGGATAGCTTCCGGTGTTACAATCACAGGCAACATTCACTATCCCTAGCTGAACATTCAGGAACTTGTGTTTAAATTGTTATTTCTATTTATACATTGGCAGATGTAGATATTTTAGTCAAAATTAAATGCATATTCTAAGGCAAGGAAGTATAATTAAATCCCAGAAATGGAGAGATCACTGGTGGTTCGTATGAACGGGCGACACACGTTAGAGAGGATGGATAGTGATATTTAATCTGGAATGTCAAGCTTCGTGAGATCTCATCGAATGCATGTCAAGATGAGGGGTATTCTAAATACTTGAAATAAATGTCTGTTGCTTTCCATCAGGGATACACAAGCATCTAATTTAGGACATAAGGAAGGGCAGAAAAAAAGAAGGCCAGAAAGGTAATTTGAGTCCAAATATGAAAGTTCTTTAACATCAAGTAAAAATGTAACATTTAAAATAAGAAACAATGGCTCCCTGCCAGGTTTTGAGCAATAGATTGGCACAATTAAAGCTTTAGTGAAATTTGTCTCGCAGCTATAAGTTAAAGTGAAGAGAATTCAGAAACAGAGAATTGAGGTTTTTGAAAAGTCAAGAGGTTGAATCACAGGACCAGATAAGAATGGCTTGACCGAGAACTGTGGCTGTTCAAACAGTCTAAGACAGAAGAACACTCCAAAGACTTGTCATTAGAAATGAGAGGGTCAAGGTCATATGAAAATAGAGAGAGAATTTCATAAATTTGCTGAAATCATGATGTGGCCCCAAATGAGGCATTGAAGTTTCCACCAGCTGGCAAATGATAGTAGTTCAACAATTTTCATTAATTGAGGCAAAGTCAATGCCAATGTAAACTATTATGTCCAGAGTGAAACATAATTAAGATGCACAAAAAAATGAGATACAAATCAGATGAGAAATATGATAAAAATGGAAACAGCTCTAGACTGTGAGTCAGGAGACTTTTTCTCACAAATCGTTAAGTTTCTGTGGACTTCAGTTTTATGACTACATCACAGTAAGTGCACACATGCTGTCTACATAGCCCCTTCCACTTTTCTTAAACCCTATAATCTATGACTCAAGAGTTGGAGATTTCAAACTAGATACTCTCTAAGATTATTCTCAGCTATGAAATTGTATCATTCCATAAATCTATATTTTTATATTTTAAAAATTTAAAAATCTCCAGTTTTCTTAACTATAATTATATTTACCAATTATATTATTGGTAAATTATATATTATATTATAACTATATATATTATATATAACTATATATATTACACTATATAGTTTTCTTAACTATAATTATATTTACCAATTTATATTATTTTAATTGACATTTCATTGGTTATCTATGTTTATATTTTGGGGAAATGCTTGGAGGTGATTTTTTTCCACCCTGAAATTCAATTGTCTCCTTCTTAATGGCTTTATCACATCATAGGACATGTCGTTAACTGCACATATTTAAACTATATAGTTCGATAGGTTTTTACAAATTTGTACACCTATATGTGTATGAAACCATTGCTACAATCAAGATAACGAAATACCATCACCTTAAGTTTCCTTAGGACACTGAAGGTTTTCTCCTATCTACCCACCACTTCTTTTGGACACAGGGGTTATTTCCAGTTTGATGACACAGTTTAAAAAAATAAAATAAAACCTTCTCTGAATGTGTGTATACAAGTGTTTGTATTGACATATACTGTAGTTGCATTGTTTTCAACAACAAATCTGTCATCCTTTTCTTTGTTCCTCTGTACGTAATTTATCTATGACTGCTTTTAAGATTTTGTCTTAATTACTCTAATGTGCAATTTTATTATGATTTACCTTGATGTAGTTTCCATCATATTTCCTATAATTGGTGTTCATGGAGACTTTTGGATCAAGGCATTTATACATGTGGTCAAATTTGGGGAGATTTTGATTACTCCTTCCTCAAATATTTTATTTCCTGTCCCTTCACTGTCTTGTCTACCTCTTTACTCTTGCTCTAAGGACCCCAAATACACATATGATAGGCTACTTAAAGTGGTCCCACAGCTCGTTGGCAATGTGCTCATTTTATCTGTTTTGTTTTGTTCTTATTTCATTTTCTCTATTTCAGTTTAGATGGTTTCTAACTGTTATATCATCAATACTAACCTTTTCTTCACAATAGCTAATGTGCTATTAATGCAGTGAATTTTCCACCTTGCACTGTGGAGTTTTCATTTCTAGAAGTTTGATTTGTTTTTCTTTTTTAAAAATGTTTATTTATTTTTGAGAGAGAGAGAGAAAGAGAGAGAGAGAGACATAGAGCATGAGTGGGGGAGCGGTAGAGGGAGACACAGAATCTGAAGTAATCTCCAGGGACTGAGCTATCAGCACAGAGCTGGAGGCAGGGCTCAAATTCAGGAACCAAGAGATCATGACCAGAGCTGAAGATGTCTGATACTTAACCAACCGAGCCACCCAGAAGTCCCAATTTGTTTTTTCCTTATATTTTTCCAATGTATCCTTAAATTTTAGAGGACATGGAATGCAGTTATAATGTTTTAATATCATTTTTCCTAATTCTGACATCTCTGTCTGTTAAGGGCCAGTCTTAGTCATCATTATGGTTCGTATTTTCCTGTTTCTTTCCATTTTTGATAATTTTTGAGTGGATGTCACAAGTCGTTAATCTTAACTTTGTTGCGTGTTGAGCACTTTTGTATTTCTATAAATATTCTTGATATTTCTTTTGGGGCAAAATTAAGTTTGCTGGAAAGGTTTTAAACTTTTGAGTCTTACTTTTAAGGTTTATTAGTCAGAAACAGAGCCTGAGTGGCTCTAGAGGTAATTATTCACTACTCGTGAGACAAAATTTTTCAGAGCACTCTACCCCTTTGTCTGCAAATCTTGAGTTTTTCAATATTCCTGGTGAGAACAGGCACCGTCCTAAGCCCTGTGCGACTTATTCTCAATGTTCCCTCTAATACTGCTAAGTTCTTTTTTTGGTCTTGGTGGCTTTCTCACATATATTTACTGATTAGGACTCATTTGAATATGTGAGGGGACTTTCTATATTTCTCTAAAATTCTTTATAAGGGCAGCTCTTTGCTATTTTAAATCTTCTCTTGTGAACTCTGCCTTCCTCTGCTCAACCTCGGGAGTCTTCTGGCCTATGCCAGGGAACCCTTTCCCTGTTCCTGTTGCCTGGCAACTCAAGGGAGTAAGCTAGTACAATCATAGGGCTTCATTGGTTTGATTCCATTGCCTAGAAATCACTGTCCTTCATTGTCCGATGTTCAGTTTCTGGAAACCATTATATCATCTAGTTTGTGCATTTTCGTGTGGTTTCAGAATGGAAGAGAGAGTAAATTATGTTCATATCTTATTCCACGTTGGCCAAAATTTCAATTTCACATTTTTAATTTAAAACTCTCAAACTCTCATGACTTTTAAGAAGTTGTAAAGATATTCTTTTTTTTTTAATTCTTATTTATATAATTAAATACATTGATATGAATCTTCCATTTGTTCAAAAGTAACATACGTCTTATGGAAGAAAATTCACATCAAGTCCTTAAACCTGGCTCTCTCTATTTTCTGTGAGGACATGCTCTGGTCACCAGGAAAACTGGGTAGTACCACCTAGGAAATGACCACCGACAACCAAAAGACATCTCCCTTAAGATGGCATTGAACTTGAAATCAGTACTGCCTAAAATCAAGCACTTTACTTTGCAACTGAGAAAATGAGTCATTTAACGTGTCTTCACATAGATACTTGAGATTCCAAGCTTAAGCTAAAGAATTAAAACATTCTACACAAAACAAAGTAAAAAAAAAATGAAACAAAGGCAAAAAATGAAATGAACAAATATATATTGAACACTTACTATATGGCCAGGCACTGATTTGGACAAGGACGTTGACATGTAAAAATAAAATACCCACTTATAAGTTTACAATGAGAAATATAATTGTTATGGAAACCACACTGCCTTTTTGTTCTGACATGTTTGTCTTCTTTTAGACATAAGCATTGAAAAGTCAGTATGCCTAGTGACTAAAAATTTATGTGTATAATATCATAAAATCAGGTCATTGTAAATGCATTTACCATGGTAAAGTCCATTGTGAAAAATAGACTTCCAAATAGAATTGGCACAGAATATATATTTGAGGTTATAGAGATAGATTCAAATGCTGCCTTGAGTTGTTAAGCCTTCCACTATATCTTAAACATGATTCGATTGGAAAACCACTTTTCTCTGTATTAGATTTTGAGTGGAATTTGCTTTTGTAAGATGAGGATTGTTGCATCTACTGTGGACTTTGAAAGAATATTATACTGCAGCTACTTAACCGACTTCTTTCGTACATATGTAAATGTTTTACAAACCATTTTAAGGAGGCTCAAACAAACATTCCTGTTTGAGTCTTTACTTTGTACTTAAGCGTTTCATGACCTGAAGAGAACACTGAAAGTGAATGACATATTTTTATCACATTTTAGATCAGTATTATAATTTGCAAATTTTACTCAAGCTTTTCTACACTTTTTTTTCTACAACACTAAGAAACTCCATACTTATCTTTAAAAGGTTACACACATGAGCATTCCAGTCTTTTAAAAATATCAGACTGCCCTTGTATTTATTTATACCACTCAGACCTCTCTACTGTTTCTGTAATAACAATGCAACAGTGACCAATTAAGTTGCTTTTTCTTGAGATATCTGCCTCTATACTTCTTAGAGAAAATTGTTCTTATACATTAAAAAAAAAAGAAAAAAGAAAAACTAACGTCTATCCCAATTGCTATACTATAAAAACAATATCTGAGTACTTTAACACTGGTTTTCAAATGTTGAAGCATGTTCCAGAGAACCTGGGTGGCTCAGTCAGTTAAATGTCTGACTTCCAACTTCAGCTTAGGTCATGATCTCACAGTCTGTGAGTTCGAGCCCCGAGTTGGGCTCTGTGCTGACAGCTCAGAGCCTGGAATCTGTGCCATATTCTGTGTCTTGCGCTCTCTCTGTCCCTTCCCCCTTTGTGCTCTGTGTATCTCTCTCTCTCTCTCTCTCTTAAAAGTAAATAAATGACAAAAAAAATTAAAAAAAAAGTTGAAGCATGTTTCATGAGAACCAGGAAAAGAGGAAATGAAGACCAACAAACATGAGATGTCGTCAAAATAAAATTAATTAAATGTAACTCTTCCCATTCTCAGAGCGACAGACTTGAGAACAAGGAGCCAGCTGAAGGAGTGAGACTTGCTCTCTGAAGTGAGTCTTCCAGGACACTTCCGGTGTGAACGTGCGTGCTGGGTCCTGAGAATCAGGGCAATGCTCATGATAATGCATGTCATACACTGCCTCCCTTCCAGACCTTCTCTCGAACACACTAAATTACTCTATTCCAATCAAAAACTGTGTCAGGAAAAGAACATGACTCTTTACAGATTGAGAAATAGACTCCATTGTCCAGAAAGAAGTCTCCCTTTACCAACTTCTCCACAATATGAACAGAGGAAAACAATTACAATATTGCAAAATAACATTGCAGTTTCAATAAGCTGAAAAACTAACTCCACAGTAACACAGTTAATATAGAAAAGAGATGACTGTGTTAAAATTTATAAAATAGGTATTCCTGGAATTCTTTTTTTTTTTTTTAAGCCTATGTGTTTATAATCTCTGCACCCAGCATGGGACTTGAACTCATGACCCTGAAATCAAGAGTCACATACTCTACCAATTGAGCCAGCCAGGTGCCCCAGGAAGGAATCATTCTGAAATTAAACACAGATTCCAAAGTCCAAAAAAGAGGAAAACAATAAAACAAAACAAAATCTTCAATACATAATTTTTTTAAAAAGATGTCAGATGCCATCCCACACCTTACACAACAACCGAGCACAATACATAGAATGTTGATCAAAATGCTTTAAAAAAAGTAAACTATATAAGCAGTAGAGAACCTTCAATTACAGTGCATCTGTTCCTTATTGCTGAGCTCCCAACATCTACAAGAGTGTCTGAGAAACAGGAGGTGCTCAATGAATGATAAGTGAATTAATGAGTTCATTGCAAACCTTAATTTCAGTTGGTTTATACCCCGATATTTATCCCTCACTATGAAAGTGGAAAAGTTGAACCAGAGAATCTTGGTACTTGGGAACATTCACAGTGATTAGCATCACCACTGGAATGAAAATAAAGAGCTGTAGAAATCTATGGACTGAATGAACAGACAGTAGCTTTCTTCAGTCTTTTTCAAGAATGCCACTGGCCAAATGTCAATCCTTCCCTCATGACTACCATCATGTAGGAAATTGAAATATTCATCTCTGCAAAATTAAATGTCCTTGTCCTTCTCACAAGGAAGAAAGTGACTTACTTCCTCCATAACCTGATGATTGGTGGAAGTCCGCTACTCGCCCTAGAGCGTCCAGTCAGATTGTTGGTGTCCCCTTATCAAAATGAACACAGTCAAATTTCACTTGACTTTTGGAGAAATTCATGTGAAACCTTCCAAAAATTATGCAGAAAGAAAGGAAGGAAGTTCCGGGGTCCTTGTTCCGGTGAATCTAGGGGTCCACAAAGGACGGACAGTCAGGCGAAAGGAAGTGAGAGAGCCATGAGAGATGGAGTCTGATGACCAAGCAGGCAGCCCTGGCAATTCTGGCATCTCTGCCATTCTGGTACCTCCTCAATTCTGGAGTCTCTGGCGTCTCTGTCCTGCGGGTCTCAGTGTCTTTATTTAAAAGGTAGTGAGTTACATTACAGCAATGAAAGACATTCCATAGTTTGATCTCTTTAACAATAATCCATTTTTACCAGCAAGGTGGCAACTTCCTTAATCCTGTATGCTGGTTTCAGGATAATTAACATATAAATTTAGGGTGGGGGGAGAGAACAGGGTGTTTCCTTAAAAGTCTTAATGTTAATTATCTGTAAACAGGAGAAATCAGGGCGTTGTTTTGAGGACTATACTTCCAACTACAATGGGGGAGGTGCAACCCATCCCCAGGATGCAACTTTAAGTTTACTTCTCAACCTGTGAGCCCAAAACGACTCCCAACAAGGAAGGAAGGAAGGAAGGAAGAAAGAACGAGAGAAAGAAAGAGAGAGAGAGAGAGAGAGAGAGAGGAAGGAGGGAAGGAAGGAAGGAAAGAAGGAAGGAAGGAAGAGAAAGAAAAAAGACGCATAAAAATAAAAAATCTACACTATCTACAAGTCTATCCATAAAATAAAGCAAAGATGCTATGAAAAAAAAAAGTACAGAGAACAAAAAAGAATAAAATGTGGACAGTTAAAATTTAAAAATTGAAGGCTTAACAAAATAGCACTCAGAAAATCTTTATAAAAATTTTAAAGTTATACAAAGTGATGGATGGTCGAAAAGGAAACACGAGCTGACCCCTGGCTTGCTGAGTCAGTTGAACATCTAACTCTTGACTTCGGGTCAGATCATGATCCCAGGGTCATGAGATTGAGCCCTACATTGGGCTCCATGCTAAGCGTGAATCTTGCTTAAGATTCTCTCTCCTCTGCCCCTCCCTCTTCTCCTCCCCTATCTCAAAAAATATAGTACCTTAAAAAAATGGGGGGGGCATGAGCAAATTAGAGGATCAGTCCATAAGAACAATATTAGGACAGCTTAAGCACCATCAAACCAGCCATATCGCCTGGGTTCGAAACCTAGATCTTCAAGTTACCAGTAGACATACCTTACTAGTTACATGACACTGGAGGTCAGCTACTTTATTTATAAATCATCTTGCTCATATGATTGTAGAAATTAAATGTTAATATTAGCGAAATGCCACGAACAGAACCTGAAGAGTTGTAAATAGCATATCATGCTTATTACCAGTTGGTGTCCCCTTATACCGCCAGTGATGAATTGGTGTCTCCTTACGCCTCTGGTGATCTAATTTTCCTTCTACAGCTTAAGGTTTGTTGAGGTACCCCTTCAACATCATTCAGGTCTGTTCGAATATCATCTCTTCAGTAAGGTTGCCCTAATCATCCGGTCTACAATGTAGCCCCACTTCTCTCTTTATCCAACGTTATATTTATTTATAGTAGTTACGTCAACTTGAAATTGTATTATAAAGTATTGATTTATTTAGTTATTTTTAGTCTCCATAACTGGAATATATGTTCCATGGGGGCAGGAATTTCAGTCTGTTGTGTTTGTCCCTGAGTCTTCAATGTCTAGAAAAGTCCCTGGCACATAGGAGCTGCTCCATAAATACCTGTTTATCATAACATACCAGAGTGGTTAAGAACTAAAGCTTTAGAACGAACCTGCCTGTGTTCAGATTCTACTTCTGCCATTTAGCAGCTCTGTGGTCTTCAGTAATTTACTTACCTTGCATGCCACTCATTTAGCAAAATTGGAACAAAAATAGTAGCACCTATGTTTAATCTTGTGATGCTTCAATACATATAAAAGTCTTTGAAGTCTGTTTGGTATATATCTTTTATAGAGGTTAAGTATTAAAATTTCTAACCTATGTTGAGACAATGAGAACATAAGTTATTTTATGAATGAATAAATAAATGCAGAGCATGAGGGAAAGAGGATTTTCATTTATGCATTGCCCTACTTAATTCCTTTATGGCAATCATGTTGCTCTTTTTTGCCTTTCTAATGCTTAGAAAATTAATTTTAACATTAAGGAAAACAAGGAGTATCTGTGTTTTTCTCCTAGAGAAAAGAACCATGTGACTTAGGATGCCTTTCCCACTTCTCAGTTTTCCCTGCCACAAACACACTGCCTCGACCTTGAAGTTCATTTCAGGTTACTCGAAATGAGAATAACAGCTGTGCAAATACGCCAGTCATTCTCTTTTACTCTCTTTTTGTCCCCAAACTCATAATCCAAAGTTTGCCCTTCTGTGCCCTGCTTTCTAATTTGAGATGCTGAATTCTGTGGACTGTGTCATTTTCACTCTTTTACTCTCAGGGCTCCAGTTGGATTCCAGAAATAAGAGACACTGATAGGAAATCAGAGATGAAGGAAGAGAGAGCACAAGGAGGGTGAGCTGTGTGCCCCCATCACCATGCAAGATACCAGGAGTGTCAGTGGCTACATCCGCTTGTGACCACAGCTAAAGTGGGCCTGCCCCTCTTCTTTAGACCCAAATCCACTCGCTCTCCTTTCCTTGTCCCTTCAGGGCTAGAGAGGGTAAATGGCTTCCTGCCATGTCTCTCTATCCATGGTTACTATCTATTGCCCTAAAAATACTCCTTTCATTAAATTATTTCCAGTCAAAATCACTTAAATGGGCCATATACTCTTTTTAAACTTTTTGAGTGTAGTCGACACACAATGCTATGTTAGTTTTAGGCACACAACACAGCGATTCGACAACTCTATACATTATGCTGTGCTCACCACAAGGGTAGGTGCCATCTGTCGCCATACGAGGCTATTATAATACCATTAACTATATTCCTTGTGCTGTGCCTTTTATTCCTATGACTTATTCATTCCATAACTAGAAGACTATATCTTCCATTCCCCTTCTATTTCTTGACTAACAGTCAGAAAATTATGTTTTCTGAGCATGTGACAAATCCATCTGTGTCCACCATCAGCCCTCACTGCAGAAAGGTAGTGACCCTCCAATGAAGAAGACTATTCAGTTTCTGCCACATAATCCGTAGCCATCTTCATTCTTTGTTTTGGGTTTCTCCCTCCACGTTTCTGAAGACTTCTCATAATTGGTTATTGTAAATGGAGTAAGGGTGGGTGGAAGACGGCCATTTCTACCGAACCATTTTTTAAATGAGACCTTTCCTTGTGAGTAAGTCCACAAAACGTTCTGCTAATACTCTCTGGGAGGACATTAGGCTTAGCTAAATTCCCAGGAGTCAATTCTTTGGAATTTTGAATGGCAATTTGCAATCAACAATTATAGAGGGAAAATAACTTGGCATAAAAATGTTCAAAAATTCCTCTATCCTTGGTCAACCGTCCAACTCTTGATTTCAGCTCAGATTATGACCTCACCTCTGCGCTGAGTGTGGATCCTGCTTAGGATTCTCTTTCTCCATCTCTCTCTGCCCCTCCCCCACTTCCCTCTCCCTCTCTCTCTCTCTAAAATAAAAATTCCTCTATCTAGACAAGTGTTAGGTCTCCTGGGTATGCATGTTTTTAAGTATATTTATTTATTTTGAGAGAAAGAGAGAGAGACAGCATGACTGAGGGTAAGGCAGAGAGAGTGAGGGACAGAGAATCCCAAGCAGGCTTTGCGCTGTCAGCAAGGAGCCCGAGGCTGTGGAGCCAGAATCGGGGCTTGGACTCATGAACTGTGAGATCATGACCTGAGCTGAAACCAAGAGTCGGATGCTTAACCGACTAAGCCACGCAGGTGCCCCTCCTGGGAATGCATCCCTAAAATGAAAATAACCACTCAAACTATCCTAATGTCAGCTTCAAAGAGGGCCAAATAGGGACGCTCTGTCTCTGGATGGCACCGGTCCTGTCCTTCCTATTCCCAGTGGCATTGTCTTCTCTGCATACCTGATTTTTTGATGGGAGAAAAATGGCTCTAGGGAGGAATAAGCAGAAAAGAATAAAACCATTGTCACCGATAGTTAATGTACTCTAAATAAATATCTATTTCTGTATTTTAAAGACATTAACATGACATGTTTGTAGTGAAAAATCTTTGAGAACTAAAAAGTGAATAAAAGTCTTCTTCTGTTTAATGATTGCTTGTCTTATTTGTGGTTGACTATATGTATTTATCTACATTCATGTTCCTCTGAGGATATCTTTGAAAAAATTTTAGACTCTTCTGAGTAGAGATACTTAATTTAATCAATCCATAAAACTAGATTGGTGTATTTCTTAAGGAAAGGTATGAAAAAATGTATTAATTTTGTTTACTTATGAAAGTCTTAATTATTTCCTCCTTTAAAAATTTACCACTTAGAATGTTTCCAATTTATTTTTTAAGTTATCAAATCTTTGTTAAAAATAGAACGATAACCTTACATTTTCTGCATACAGCATTTAGTATATTTAAGATCTTTTTTATGGAACCAAGAAAAAATAATTTTATGGTTTGGTAAGTGGGTATATGAAATGTGGGGAAAGTCCTTTACATGGCTTCCAAAAGGTTATTCTTTGGAACTCACCTCTGCTAGGTATTACCTATGGCAGTTGTATGACGGTCCCTAAGAATCAGCATTAAAACACACACATATATTCGCATTGTAGTGAAGGGACCCTGGAGTGCATGGGGAAAAGAAGAAACAGATTTAGAAGAAATAAGAACCCCAAGTGATAGGATGTGGTAGCACTTTCAAGGAAGAAAAGAAAAGAGAACATACCTGGGCATTAGGCCTAAAGTGGGAAGAAATGCCAAACTAAACAAACAAACAAACAAATAAACCAACAAACAAGAGGAGGCCAGACCTACCAGTAGAAAGTCTCCCAGGTCACTATCCCCAGAGGTCACTCAGTGGTAAGGAGTAGAGAGTGAGGAAGAGAATTTCAATGTCTAAATCACTTTTAGCACACTTGACTTTTTTTCCAGGTCCAGAGCAGAGAGTCCCAGAAGGTGCCTGTCTTGCAATGCTGCAGTTATGAGGAGCGTGGTGGCGGCTGAGAGGCCCCGAGAGGTGGTTCGAGGGCTCTTCCCACCATCGCTTCATTAGCTGGCACCTGGCAGCTCCACTTTTATGAACATCTTATTCCTACAGCTGAAGGCAAAGTTGATAAAAATAAAAAAATAGAGTAAAGAAAAGAAAAGAATTAACACTTGAAGCCTCACCAGAAATATGAATCCTAGCGTGAGAATTTCATCTAGTGCCTTCTGGATAAAAAAGACGTTTTTGACAGAGCGAGGACAGAGAAAATAAGAAAGAAATATACTACTGGGTGTCTTGGAGAGTTTGAAGAGGGAGGGCAGTCAATGTGGCTGGGGAGAAAGGTGGAGAAAAGTGCAAATTTGGACTCCAACTGTAAAATTGGCTTCCTTCTAATTTTGCCTAAAATGACATACTGAAACCTTTTCCCAAGCACATGCCACATCTGACCACCTGGAAATGAGAAATTGCCTGAAAAAGACAGAGGGATTTACATGCTAAGCAGAATATTAGAAAAGGGTTTCTGTCATTCTTTAGTTATCTAGTCTGTCGTAGGGAACCATGTTTCATTTAACTGTGTCTAGGCTCTCTTTAAAGAATACCTATTACATGGCATGCTTGTAGGGCCACAATTTCATCCCCCAAATTCTCTGACCCTGTCTGCAGAATTTTGAAGGTTATAATACTGTTGTCAATTCATAAAACTTATTAAACCTGTTAGAGGACACAGGCAATGGTATTAACTCATTCCCTATTCCAGACGGAAGAACTATGAAACCATAGTCCAAGTCAACTGGATTCAGTGACCAGGTTCTCTGTTGTTCAGTGGTTTTAATCAATCCCTGAATGACTCTTCCACTCTGCAGTTTAAAATCTAGTTAGTATTTTGTCCCTTACACTGTAATAGATTCTGGCAGTCCATTGAGGGTCTCTAGAATGAATTATTACCACATTCATCGTTCTACTAACCTTCCAATGATTCTGTCAAATCGCCTACTAGATTCCAATTTTCTATTTCTTCAGTGAGATATCTGACTTCAGTCCGTTGTTTTGCAGCTCCAACAAAAGGAGCTTGAAGCTACAATAAATCACTGAAGGTTATCAGGGGAAGAAAGAACCTGCAGCCTTGAGTCAAGGCTCCTTTGGAAATATGCTCAGCACAAGCATGGAATAATGCAGGAGAATCCAGCATAAAAGGAAGAGATTGGAACATAAACTGTAAGTCTTTAGTTCCAAGATCCGTTGTGAATTCTAATGAGTGCATACCTCAGCTTCCTCCTGCAATAAGACCTACACACAAAGTTGAATATCAACTCTAGCAACCACCTCAAGTCCTCAGTTTGCCTCTATTCCCATACACTAGGTTTTGGGTTTGGGGAATGAACATCCATCTATTTGCCTGACTTTCAAATATAGGAATTGTCTTTAATTTTGTGTTTTCTTTTAATTCCCACATCCATTCATACCTCAAGTGTTGCCAGGTCTGATTCCTACTTACCTCCAGAATCCAGCTCTTTTCTATTTTCACTTCCATTTCTTTAATGTGTGCCCACCTCATCTCTTACCTAGATTATTTTAATAGCTTTCTAAGTAGACCCCTCCTCCAAGTCTGATTCTCTGCCTATAAAACCTTCACACTGCTTATCAGAATGTTTTTTAAAGAAAGCATTTAATTGTAAGAATCTCTTATTTAAATAAGCCACGGAGATAAAATTCTAAAATAAAGCAAGCAAATCTAGTCTTTTCAAGATCTGGCCTGTTTCTATTTCCTATAAGCATCCTTACATACCCCCATATATGCCTTAACATCCCACATATTGCTGAATGAGTCATCTTCTCTTTTGCTCACTCTTCTGCCTGGAATACTTTTCTTCCTCTTGTCCACTTAGCAAACGTTTACTCGTTCTTCAAGATTCATCTTAGGGATCACATTTTCATTTAAACCTTCTCCCGAACCAGTTTTTTCCAGTCAGGGAAAAACGACCCCAACTCTTGGATTCCCAAGAATCCCAGACATGATTCTATTGAATAGTTCCTATGTATTAGTGAAATTTTTCATATGTAAATTTCTCTGCACCAGACTCAGGCTATATGAATTTAGGGACAACATTTTATTCTTGTCTTCTAACACATTGCCTTGTGTGGATAGTAAGGATGTCATAACTCTTTGTTGAGAGCGATATCTGAACTCTATGCAAACTTCAAGCAGTTTTGCAAATACCATGACTTTTTTTGCTAAGTTGATATTCTCTTACTCATCTGTATTGTTTCATTACTTTTTGGGGTATCCTTCATGAATTCCTACATCTTAATTTCTTACTGTCTTAAGCTTCTTAGGAATATTAGTCCATTATGATAACGCATTTTGTTTATACTTGCCCTCGCATAGCACCATATTCCTGTTGACTCTCAGATACTTTGACTGAGGTTATCTGAATGGGGCAGTGTTAATAACCAGCATTTCCAACCATCTTAAATTAGAACTAGCTGAAGAGAGAGAGAGAGAGTGAACTTTAAAAGATGATTTCCATTGCCAGAGAATCATCTGGTAAGAAGCCATTTCTGGAAAATAATCTGTGCTAATGAGAAAAAGAAGCGAAGAAAAAGTGGGATGTGAGCTTCGCTATTTTCAGCTCTTTGTTTTGCTTTCTGCAAGGTGTCTTCTAGTCCTTGCCATGAACATTGTACGTGCTGTCTGGGTTGCATGCTCTGAGAGGTGCAAATGAAACCATGCCAAGCCACAGCCCATGATATGTGTAGGAAGAATAACCTAAATCATTAACTTAAAGGCAGTATCTCTGGAGAGAGTTCTGCTGAACGCAAAAGACACATTAATTTGTTTTACTATTTTGGACATGCAAAGCTCTAAAGGAACACTGCAGACTGGATAAACAAGCAAAAAGATGATAAATCATGAACACCTCATTTCAAGCCTTTCCGTGTTCAGATTCTTAAAAGAAGGATTAGAAAACACAAACTCCTAGACTGTCTCTGAAAAAACTCAGAAACTTGCCACCTGCATCACTTAAAAAAAAAAAAAAAAACAGTAGGGGATGGGGCGCCTCGGTGGCTCAGTTCGTTAAGCAACCAACTCTTGATTTCAGCTCAGGTCATGATCTTACAGTTCATGGGTTCAAGCCCCACATCAGGCTCTGAACCAGTGCAGAGCCTACTTGGAATTCTCACTCCCTCTCTCTCTCTACCCCTACCCTCTCTCTCCCTCTCTCAAAATAAATACATAAACATAAAAAAAATACAGGAAATCATTTTCAAACAAAATGCCATGAATTTGAGTAGACTGAGTGTAAGAAAAGTTGCCATTTATCCCTTTTGCCTTAAATTATTTTCCTTTAGTCAAAGTAAGAACACTCAAGTCTCTCAGTGTCTCCTTATTTTTCTATTGCCTTGTCGTTCACAAATAAATAAGTAGCTATTCAACCTGCTCTCATATTTTATTTTGCCAATATTTGCTTCACTGCACATATTCTTTTTAAATTTTTTAAAATAAAATTTATTTAATTAAAAGAGAGAGAGAGAGTCCGAATAGTAGAGAAGAGGAGAGGGAAAGAGAGAGACAATCTCAAGCAGGCTCCACATGGAGCCCAATACGGGGCTCGATTCCACAACTCTGGGATCGTGATCTGAACAGAAACCAAGAGTCAGGCACTCAACTGACTGAGCCACCCAGGCACCCCTCACTGTCCATATTCTAAATAAATAAATAAACAAATAAATAAAGCACATTAGAATCCATTCTTCTCTCCTTACCTGAAATATTGAAATAAAATATTTTTCCCTTTTATCCCCTGTCCTCTCATATTGTGCCACAAACTGCACTATAAATGATACAATCCCAGAATATACGGAAGCACAGCTAATACCTTCTTTATTTAGATACAGCCTCATCTTTTAAAGCAAAGAAATGGAATTTTTCTCAGATACATCTTCTAGAATGCCAACACTTTCCGTACTTGTTGCAGAACCTAAAATAATTTGGTGAGCTTCTTCAGTGCTATGGAGCCACAACGTAAGATGTTTTAGATAAAGAGTTTTCCAGGTGAGGTGATCACCTTGGGCGGCTCAGTCAGTTGAATGTCTGAGTCTTGATTTAAGCTCAGGTCGTGATCTCATGGTTCATCAGATGGAACTCTGCATCGAGCTCTGCACTGACAGCAAAAAACCTGCTTGGGATTCTCTCTCCGTCTCTCTCACTGCCCTGCCCTCTCTCTTTGCCCCCACCCCTGCTCATGCTTGCATGTGTACGTGCTTTCTTGTCCTCTCTTGCGGTCTCTCTCTCTCTCTCTCTCTCACACACACACACACACAATAAATAAACTTAAAAACAGAGAAGTATTTCAATTTATAGACCTGGGAAGATGATGGAGAATTATGTTGCCCTTTAAGTCACTAAAAATCAGGTTGTTTATGGCTATCCCTATGTTCCTGTGTGAGAAAAGCACAAGTTGATGGTGTGAGTAGGTGTGCAACAGATACTGTTGTTCTGTCATTTAGATCCCATATGAGAATAAAGGATTTTCAAGCACAAAAAAATTGTAATTCTGTTATTAGGTTCACTTTATCTCTATACCCAGCAAAGAGCATTTCTGTATCGTTAAGTACCTGGACAATTTTAACATAACCTTATCTTTTTATTAAATTTAAAGAGGAAGAAATTTCTTGTTCTCAGTCATTCTAATAATCACCATACCAGCATATACATACACGCATATAACGCATACCTTGCAAATTGCAGGGTGACTGACATAACAGCCTTGTAAGTCATATATTACATTTTATTCCTGGCTTATATTTGTTCAGATGAGAAAACTACAGCTACAGATTTATGTAAACTGACAGACATCACCAAGTATAGAAGTGATGGGAACAAGATTTAAATACAACTCTTCCCCTGGACCCATACAGTTCAGTGTGATAGCTACCAGCCACTGTGTCTATCGAACATATGATATATGGCTAGTCTGAAGTGAGATTTGTTATAAGTGCAAGATACCCATCAGATTTTGAAAACTTGAGATGAAATAAAAGTTGCAAAATATCTCTATAGTTTCTATATTGATTGTATATCAAAATGATATTTTATATATTAGATTAAATAAAATATATTATTAAAGTTTATATTACCTGTTTCTTTTTCTTTTTTTTAATGTTTATTTGTTTTTGAGAGAGAGAGAGAGACAGACAGACCGACAGAGAGAGAAATGAAACCTGCGTGGGGGGACAGAGAATCTGCAGCAGGCTCGAGGCTCCAAGCTGTCAGCACAGAGCCCAATGCAGGGCTTGAACTCACAAACCGTGAGATCATGACCTGAACTGAAGTTGGATGCTTAACCGACTGAGCCACCCCGGAGTTCCTCTTTTGATTTTTATTTTATAATGTAGCTTCCTTAGAAAATTTGAAATGCCGTATGTGGCTCACATTTGATTCCTGTCATATTTGTATTGAACAGCATTGTATCTGACCATATGTCTACACCTCTATAGGAAAATTCTCATTCAATTACCTACTGACATTTTAAAAGAAGTAAAACATTTTTAAAAAATTGAATTGTGACATCAGCCTCAAATTTACTTGTATGGTTTTTATTTATATGTACCCAAAATGCTGATTACCCTTGAAAGAAATCACTTTTCTCAAAAACGTGCTTCTCGGTTTAAGCCTAGAGGGATATCATACTCTCTTCTCCATGTTTTTTACTTTGTGTTTTTTAATTTTTAATTATTTTTCTCTGCAAGGACCATACTGTGCTGTACTATCAAGTATCATCTGCTCTGATGAGGATTTTTTGTGCCGCCAAGAGCTTTCAACACCTAGATACTCTGCGTGACTGGACAGCTTCTCCAGATCCTCACCAGTGTCTGGGATTACATTCTCATATTGGGAGACGGTCAAAACTGCTTAGCAGCTGCTCTCACGCTTTTGATGTACCTAACAATGATGAGGGCAGCCTGTTAAAATGATCAATTCCCAGGTTTCTACTTCCACTGAGTTTGATTGAGGAAGTTGGCGAATTGTTCGTTTTTGTCAGACTTCCCCAGTGATTCTGATGTAGAGAGCCTAGAGACCTCCCTTTGGAAGTCACTTCTCCAGACAAAAGGCTGGATCTGGAAGAAGACATAAACATCTGACAAATGGGGTAGTTGTCAGTCGTCAGAACCCAGGTCTTGTTTTTATGTGTTTGTTTACAAAACTATCAGCTTCTTTATACAGCGTGTAGACAAATCAGTGTCATGTTAGGAAATAGAAACTAACCAGAGGCGCAAGGATTGTGGATAGATTGCAGGTTTCAAAGTCCTGCATTTGTAAATAACAAGACATTTTAATTCCTTACATTTCAGTTTCATCATCTATAGAATGAAATAGAATTATCTGCATCACTAGAAAGTGCTGTAAAATACTATTATTAATTTTTCAAACTTTAAACATGAATGCTACTTTATATCAATATCGGATAAGATCCCATACCTAGCTTTCACTGTAGTTTGGAAAAACTTGCAACGTAAGTAAGATATTCATCAACATTCTGATACTTATTCTCTGAGTCATATCATATACAGGAAATCTTTCAAAAACATTGAAATGGGATTGATATTTTGAAAATATATCATTCAATTGATCAAGTGAGATATTATATTATGTTATTTTATATTATATTAGCTCTCAGATGGTCAATTACTGATATTCTTGTCCTTTGGCATTTGCTGATATTCTCTGCAAAATTTACACAAGAGTATGTCCAGAGCCCAAAGCAATCTAATCTTGCTTTCTAGAGTCGATTATTGAACTTTGTGATTTATTAAATAATGTCAATATGTATTGAATTGGCAAAGATGTGGCATGGTATGCTGCAATACACATGATTGGTTTTAATAATGAAAGGTCAGCACATACTAGACAAAATGAAGTTATTGTCTTCCTATTAATAAAATCCAGCAACCATCTTGTTTCTCCTATTTTATGCATCCTATCACAGGGGAACAGAAAATGTTAAAGTAAATGTGTTATAGCAATTCTTTCCCAGGAATCATTTCAGTAGAACTGAGTGATCATAATGTGTAAGGCATCCTACTAAGTACATTATTATAGAAAAGCAAAAGTCATGATCTGTGCCTTGTGACATAAAGCTTGACAAACAAAAAGCCATTTGGAATGGACTCAGCATTCATTAAACATGTGATGAATGAATGAATTAATAAACAAATGAACAAATACAGATGTAGCTAAACAGCTCTGTCAAAATTGAGGAGAGGACACATCCTTAGCTGCCAATGCTCTCTTCTCAAGGTATATGAAACATTTCTTCTCAGGTGTCAACACCTACTCCTTATAGTGGCTGGAGGAAATATTCTGAATGCTTGATGTAATTGTCTCAGCCACAACTATGTTAAATACTCTAGCACAGGCTGAAGATTATCATAAATTAAAAAAAATAAAAATAAAAAAAAAAACTCCACTTGCCAGCTATGGGAGTGGAGCCTGAGAAATTTATATAATTCACTCAATGTCAAGTCCACTACTACAGAAATTTTGGAATGACAGGACAGAAATCTTTTAGCAGGTGGTTTTTCACTAGGGTAAAGGTGTAACAACACACAATGCTTAAATTCACAAATTCATGCTAATTATTAAATATGCCCCAACCATTAAAAAAAAAAAAAAAAAGACTGGTAGCATCAGGACAATATGAATAGGGAACTAAAGAGAGGGCTGCAGTATTTTTTGAGGGCTTGGTATGCACTAGATTCTTTTTTATTTTAATTTTATTTTGATGTTTATTTTATTTTTTTTAATTTTTTTTTAATGTTTATTTATTTTTGAGACAGAGAGACAGCATGAGTGGGGGAGGGGCAGAGAGAGGGAGACACAGAATGTGAAGCAGGCTCCAGGCGCTGAGCTGTCAGCACAGAGCCCGATGCAGGGCTCGAACTTGCAGATCGCGAGATCATGACCTGAGCCGAAGTCGGCCGCTCTACCGACTGAGCCACCCAGGCGCCCCTGATGTTTATTTTTGAGAGAGAAAGACAGAGTGCAAGCAGGGGAGGTGCAGAGAGAGAGGAAGACACAGAATCTGTGAAGCAGGCTCCAGGCTCCGAGCTGTCAGCACAGAGCTCTATGCGGGGCTCAAACTCTCAAACCATGGGATCATGACCTGGGCTGAAGTCGGCCACTTAACCAACTGAGCCACCCAGGCACCCCTGCACTAGATTCTTTAATCTTGCTTATTTCGATTAATCTTGACACCAACACTGAGGACGAGGCATCACTCTAATTTTTCAGCGATGGAAATTGAGCTTCTCTATTCTCATCTACCTGGGAAGCTGTATGGTAAGTAAATGATGGGGTCAATGCGTCAGGTTTAATTCTTCAATTTCCTATGCTTTTTCTTCCCACCGTGCTACCCCTCGAGGACGAAAATGACTTCACAACCATTTTAATAATTTCTGGCATCACCGGTCATAGTTTTAACTTTCATCCTAGTCACAGAGCCTCTGGTGCCTTCGAATATTATATGCCATACAGAAAAGAAGAAACAATCATGAGTAGGAAAATGTCCCAATGTTCAATCCAAATGAATTCAGCATTCAAAAACAACATGGCAGGTGGAAGTGCAAGGAAGACGAGTCTATAAAGTAAGTAGAAAGTTGTACTTGCATAGGCGGAGTTTGGAACAATCTATCAAAGGAACCTCTATGTTGCATGAAACCCACGCTGATCTCATTTGTTACCCTGGAGCAAATGAGACAGGAGAGAGAGAAATAAATAATTAGCACTGTGGCCAGTTCTGGTAGGTTTTTCTGTCTAGTTACACGTGTATGTTTTCATGTCAGCAAGTTTGAAACTGGGGGAAGCAATCACGGAACCAAAAAAGAACATGCAGTTAGGTCTCTCTAAACTGTTCAGGTTCTGCATTATTTTTGTGCAGTCACTGTATGTCTTAAAGAAAAGGACCTACTTTATTGAAATGAAAGAGAGCTTTGGAGGGGAGGAATGCAGGCATTTATGTTAAAGAGGGGGAAAGGCAACTGCTCCGAGAGGGCCAGTCCTAGACTAGTCCTAATTTGTACAGATGACAAAAGCTATATAGTGGAGAGTTGCTGACAGAACTCTAGAAACTGTAGGAAGCCATGTGTACGGGAAGTAGACACTTGTGCAGTGGATGTTGACTCTCTGTGGAGAGGTACTTGGAAATCCCTTGCCTGCATGCAGAATTCATCTTTACTGAAACTGATAGGGAACACTGTTTCAGTAACACCTACCCTGACGATGCCTCCCTGCTGCAGAGCCCCTCCTCCCCGCCCCATTTTATTCTTAGTTCGCCTTGGGAACATCTCTGTTCTTGTGTTTGCCACACTTTATAGCTCACCTTGACCCTTTTAATTATGTGCTCTTGAGAGCAGTGACCAGGTTTTATTTATTTTCTCATTTCATCCTCCTAACATAGTGCCTGCCACCACTGGAATATAGTTCTTTCCTCCACCAACATAGACAGCCCCTACTAAGAATCAGCTACTAGCTTCCTAACTCAGTCCATTGTCTAGATTCTCGACCACATATTTCATTACACTTTATAATCTCTTCATGTCTTGACTCCTGTTCAATTGGCTGTCTCTTTTGTCTGTGGTCTCACATACTCTCCCCTTACAAGTGGCACTTCATGCCGCACCAATAATCTCTTTCAATTATATTTCACCCAAGTTGGTACTTATGGCTTGAACTGGGTTGAGTGTGCCCCCTTGGTAGGGCATTCCATCATCCACCCTGAATCTATATGAATTGGCCCACGAATTTGGTATCAAAGGCCGAGCCTGACTTACCCATGAGTGATAACCAGACATTTAATTGGCACTCGAAACATATTGCTGGCTAAGTTAATATTTAAAATGCAGGACGTCTTGCAAAGATGAATGATGATATCATACAATGCAACAGAAATTAAAATTGATCTGATTCTACGCACCGAACATTAAAATAAATCGAAAGCTTAACTTACAATGTCAAAATAATTTAAAAATAATTTAAAAATATACTGGTGTGCCTTGATATAATAATTTCAGAGACAAACTTTAAAAACAGACACACAAGGCAAAACGACAAAATCTGTCATCATTTTTGAAGATTCCTAGGCTCAAGCACAGGGAATTGTGATGTGAATTAAAATCTAAATTAGTTGTAATTTGCATGGGTTCACAAATCCTCATATGCAATCCCCAGAGCCGTATACAACAGCACTCCCAATATGGCTTCATCAAGTTGACTTGGTTTCTAGGGTGTCCCAGTGCTTGTTTTGGATTTGTTCACACACAGATTCAGATGCATTTTAATCTCCAGCTCAGCCCATCTGGTCACCCCATGAACATTCAGAATAATTCTCAGGTACATAGTCGCTCAGCTCGAAAACAAAAGTATGAACATGTCAGGCATGTAACTTATTCATCATCTTCTAGATAGTAATTCATGAACCTTAAAGGCATGATACACACTCTGCTGAAGCCTATTAATTTTCAATTGCATTTAATAGCAGGATCAAAAGCTGCCTGTGCTCTGAATGTGAAGAGCATGCAACGATAGAGAATGGATACTCAGAAACGCTTTCACCACCAAGCTGAGGTAGGAAGCTTCCATCTGAGTAGGAGTTCAGGATCTGTTCTGTGATTTCTGTTGCTAGGCAACCGCTTCCTTTGTCTGCTTTGTTCAGAACAGTTGCTTTATTTATACTTGGTTTAAATGATGCAGATCATAACGTGAAATCATAAAACAGAAAAAAATTATATTAAAATTGTTCCAGAGAATTTTTAATTCTGTATGAAAACTAATGAATGTTGATGCAAATAAAGCTCCCACCAAAAAAAAAAAAAAAAAAAAAAAGAAGAAGAAGAAGAAGCTATAACCCGGCAGCTGGCCCCATCTACTTGATGCTTTTTGAGTAAGCTACATAATAACCTAGAGTTGACTGTTAAAATCATCTGTGTCTAACCGAAATAAAACCAACTATTTAGGCAATAATTAAATAATATAAAATATATCCTGAGGGCAATAGCAAGAAAAAATAATTTGTTTAGTGTGAGATGTTGAGATGATTTGGAGAAGATCAAAATGCATTAAAATTTTTACAAATTAAAAAAGTAAACTGAGAAGCAAAGAAGGCAAAATAAGGAAGAAGATAGAGGGATACAGGAGAGGATAGGTATACTACTAAACTTTTCAAAATTTTGAAATATGTAACACTTTTTTTCCATACCTCTGATTGGCACATACCATAAAAACTGAACCAATATTCATTGCCAAAACTCACTTTTAATCTATCATAAGGGACTTTTTCAATGGTTGTGATCTATGATTTTAAAGGTGATTTTTAAATGAAGCAAAAAGAAGGCTATGCTCTGATTATGTTAATTGTCACTTAAGTTTTGCTTATGCCCTACATATTCATTCTTTTTCTCATTAACAAGCTCTTCATCATTTTCTTCACCTATTAGTAACCATAAACAAGTAAGGGCCCACAAGGATCAGATTTTTTAGCACTTTAGAGATCTTAGTCCAGTTGACCTAAGGACCCTAGGAAGAAAGTACTGTTGTTATTTTCATACCCATTGTATAGAGGAGAAAACTGAAACACAGACATGTGAAATAATTTTCCCATAAGGATACAACTACTAGCTGGCAGAGTGAGGATTCAGATTCACATACTCTGGTGTGGATCCCACCTGCTGAGCCGCTAATTTATGAATTGTGATCCCCACTCCCCTTCACCCCCACTACTGCAACACAATTTTCCCTCTAAATACCCTCCTTGATTTGGGTTTTCATAAAATAACCAGCTAACTCAATATCTTTCATCTCCATCTATTTGTATTCTTATGCTTATGCACCATGGGTTATAATACATTTGAACTGCTATATTCTAGTTATAATGAGCCCTACCTAAAATGTATCCCATTCATAGCATTGACTTTCTTGCCTTTCCTATGGTTGCTTACGGTATTGACTTGGCACACGGTTCCTATAAACAGCTTACTTGCACAGTTACGAATGTCTTTGGTTTCTCCATTATGTACAAAAGTGATAAATAAATACTAAGAATTAAGACCAAACACAGAGACCCAGACTATGTGTGAAGTCTGACTATTGATACCGTGGCTAATGGAATTTGAGCTTTTATTAAGCTAAACTGAAGTTTCAGCATGATTTTATGCCCCCATGATTACAAATCTTTTATTTTTTTCACTCTACCTTTTTATTATTATCCCACAAGACAATAATTGGACAAATTTTCCAAGTGGTAAGTTGAGTGTCACAAGGTGTTTGTTACCGTTATGTCTAAATGAACTTTGAGAAGAGTGAAGTTTCCTTTTACCCTATGCAGAGGCATCCTGAAAGGAAACAAGAAAGGGAAAAGCAGAGAGAATTGTTGTTTTAAGGTTAAACGTCAATAGAGGTCCAGTTTGCTGTTCCATATGCAATTGGCTCCTGGTGAAATCCTCATCTCTAAATCAACAGTGCTCAAATTTTGGGTCTCAGACAAATAGAGAACAGAGACACAAACATATATCATGACCACTTGCTTCTTCATTGAACCAAGAAACATGAACAAAATGAAAGAGACCAAGAAATACTTGCCAAGGATGAGGGGTCAGCTAATTTTCTTAAGGTGTATCATTTTCATCTGATTCCATCCAATGGTGTTTTGAACCAAATAAAGATCATTTCAACCACAAAATTACAATTTTGAGAATATAAACTCTTTTCTCTATCAAGAATATACCTATGATGAAGTTATTTGGTATTAAAATTATTATTGCTGCTTTTATCATTATTATCTTTAAGCTCCTAAGAAAATTTATTATTGCTCCTTAAGACCCCTCTTTGGACAGTGACCATGTTTTATATAAGGTAACCTTTAATAGCCTTCGTGATTCTCAAAGACCAATATTTAGAAATATTACTAATTTCTCACACATTGAAATATCGCTTTTTGAAATAAAATGTACGATATGATATCAAATATAAAACATGCAAATAAAAACTCTTAAAAGTAAAAACTATCATGTGGGGTATAAGGAAGGAAGCCCCTTATGCGCGCTGAGTATGGGATTGAAAAATGAACCAACAACTCCAACAAATGTCTTTTCTTCATTTGCTACAGTGCGGAGAACACTCAGGGTTCAGTCAAAGAATAGACAGGGGTAGTACAAAAGTCTACCATCAGATGTAACAAAGTCGCAGTAGTCACTGGCAAGCAGAGGCATTGGTAATTCAATAGGTATGCAGGAAAACAGGGCTTAGATGTGAAACTTCTCTTTTGTAAAAACATTAGAATTCTGCCTCTTGACACTTTAGAATGTCAATATGGGTCGATGTTTCTCTTCATAGCATCACAGTATAAAACCAAATCCCCCCAAAGGCCACAGAGGTGTCAAAACATTTGCATCAGGGTGGGTATTAAATGAAAAGGAATGCTAATTATTTGAATGAAGACTTTCTCATTTGTTATCTGGAGTTAGATTCGTAATCGACCCACTGAACACAAAACTAGGGGATCATTTTATATAGTAATATGAGAAAATAGTATTTATTTTTATTTAAGTAAATAGTAACGGCAAGAAGGAACACTCATAATACGAACTTACACCAAGCACTACTCTAAGATTTTTTTATATACATTGGTTAATTTCATTCATATAGTAAACCACCAAGTGGATACGATTTTATCTACATTTTAGAGACAAGGCACAGAGCAGGTAGGTAGTTGGTCCAAGGTCACATAGCTATTATGTAGTGTAGCTAAGATATGAACCTAAGCTGTCAGGCTCAGGAATCCTGGTGTTTATATTGACCTTACATATTAATTTTGAGTTTATATTGCTTTGCCTTTCAAAAAATAATGAGAATTGCCTTTATAAAAATATTTAATTTAAATGTAATTTAATTTTTGTCTGAGATTTGTCAAATGTTTTTTCTTACAAACTTAGTAGCAGAACCAAAACATGACAGCTGGGACCCATGTTTCATAAGTACAACTTGATGCCATAAATGAAATCTACTAGAATGTTGACTGCCACCTCTGTTCCAGATCTAGATCCACTTGAACTTAATGAAACCTGTTTCTGTATTATCATGCATCTTCTCTTTAGGTATCAAAATTGTCTTTAATTTTGTAAAACCAATAGTAGGTAAATAATACCTTAACATCAAATTATATTGTTGAGAAAAGAAAAAAGAAAAGAAAATACAAGACGATGATACACATATTTCAGCAAAACAAATTATTTGTATAATACTATCCCTTCTTTGTGTATATAATACTTCTCCCCTGTGTGTCCCTCTCACAATATGTGTAATTAGATGTTTGAGCAATGAAAACGGACTATGGTAAAGGCAATGCTTCCTCATACCTGTCAGAATATAATCACTCAAGGTTTATAGCCAATATCTGAGTTTATGTCTTTATTTTTAATTAAAAACATGTTTTAAAAGGTATACGACATAAAAAAGGTATAACATATATGCTTTGTTTTTGGCATTTTTGCTTGATTTATCACTATCTGCTCCCCTCGCCCCCATCACAGAATTATAGTGAAAGCTAAGAGTACCTTGAGCAGCTGGTGACAGACTAACTCAAGCTGTTTTTTGATCTCTGGTGAGCATAGAATCCCAGGATGAGAAATTCGAGAAAATTAGCAATAGGCTAAATGAAATTGTATTCTACGTAAATAAAAGCACACACTATACATCTCATATATACATTATTGTATTCTAGGTAAATAAAAGCACATACTATATACCTCATATATACACATTATTACAACCTGTTTATACTTCAGAAAATAGATAACGAGAAACAATTCTAAATGGCCAATGAATTGTGAATTTGCCATTTGTTGGTTAGAATTACTAAAGAATTGCACTTTGCTCTCAAGACCCTTATGTGCTGAAAACTGTAAATATTGAGTCAAGTAAAGATACATTGTCTATTTATATTTGGAGCCATCAAAGGGCACCGAATTATATGCCATTCATTATCGCTTAAGAGCATTTTAAATGTTAGATAAAGGATAGCATTTTTCTTATACTGAAATGCAACATCTATCTAATTCTAGAATGGGGCCTTCAAATGCATGTATGTGTTTAAACTGATGGTGTCTCTTGGTCCCCAATTTCTTGAGGCTGTGTAAATAGGAAAAAGGGTCATGTGTGACAGATAATAAATTCATAAGAAAAACTCGTATGGTGAGAAGGATTAAATTTGAGACACTGGGGTGACAGTGAAATGTGAGTGCTCAATCCCCCCACCCGGTCAACTCACATTTTCCCTAGTTTAACTTTTTCTTTAATTGGGAAAAATTTTCTGGTTTGTTTATAAATTTCTGACAGTTTCCTATAGGACAAATCTGGGTGTTTCATGCTTATTTAAGTACATACTACAAATATTTATGAAAAAAAGTTTTAAACTCATTTCAGAAAAATTGGCTTTTTAAATAATCTTTGGAAGAAAAAAGGTTTCTATTTTTGTTCACACGCTAATTAGACATAATTGTACGGTGATCTTGGAGTTATCTGGATTCCCTGTTGGAACATTGCTATTCTTCTGTAGTGCTCCTTAGTTATAAGCTCTGTGCCTCCAGGATTTAAAAGACTCAGTATATTAATGATTGTGGATTAAAACCACAACCATTTGGCGCATAGAGAAGGTTTAATGCATTGCGGGAGGTACCATCAGCAAGAACAGCAGGGGCAAGCTCTGTGAAAGTAGTTTGCCAACCTCTTGCCTATAAAACTCAAGCTGTTCTTACACATTAGTCCTGATGTAGGTTGCCTCCTAGAAGTGGAATTCTTCGCAAAATTTCACAATGCAAGTTCTTACCCAGGGCATGTCAGTGGGTTTTTAAAATAAGAACCAAAGGAATAGGAACAAAACCCCTCTCTTATCAGTTCTAAATAATCTGACATTCTTTCTTTCTGTAGTTTCCACTTTAGCTCATAAACATATGCTGCTAGATTTAAATGGAAACAATCAAATTATATATATTTTAAGATGTGTTTTACATTATGCACTTTTGTCCTGCGGTATGTGTTCTATCCAAGCTCCAAAGGATTTGCTTGACATCTGGTACTTTACATTTGACAACCCTATTTTGACATAACCAAGTCCATTTTTAGGAGATATTAAAATGTTGATTGATAGCAGCAGAGAATACATTCAGTCACATCATGGTTTGGAACCGAGCGATTCTTGATAAATTTTTAGATTGATCTGGTTCTGGAAGACTGGTTGAGGCTTGTGTGTTCATCAGACTGAAAATATCCTGAATTTCTAGCTCAGCTTTCTATTTCGTCTAGATTCTCACAGCATTAAGAAACCAAGTTGTTCCCCAGTGTTGTAAATTTTCTAGTGAGACTTTTGGATGTTCCTTAATGTGTTACGTGAAAAAAAAGGTAAGAAAATAGAGAAGACTGCTTTTGCCAAATTCACCTATGTATATACCTACCTACATGTAGCATGAAGGTCCCTGCTGAAAATCATTGCAATCAAGAATAAATTCTTGAATTTGCAATAGAGAGGCTAAAAGGAAGAATTGAAATATATATTTATATATATAAATATATATATTTATTTATTTATCTCGACCGATTATTTTTTCATTCCTATAATCAACACAAACTGAAATTTCGTTCCAAGAAATACTTCCAAAATGCTAAAAGACACCATTTCCCCTTTGTCCAGCCCTGAACTCTTTACTTATCAAAGCAAATTGTACAGATCTCTGAATTCTGTTTGCAATTTTTGTTTTGTTTTATTTTCACTTTAGTTTATCTTATCTTTATTTTTTAGTTTATTTATTTATTTTTGAGAGAGAAAGTGCAAGCAAGAGAGAGACAGAGAGAGAGAGAGAGAGAGGGAATCCCAAGCAGGCTCCATGCTGTCAGTGCAAAGTCCAAGGACATGGGGTCTGGATCTCAGGAACTGTAAGATCATGACCTGAGCGGAAGTCAGATGCTTAACCAACTGAGCCACCCAGGTGCCCTTATCTTATCATTTTTTATCTCAGTTAACTTCCAGAACAGAAGAGGTCATCCATCCTGCTTTGGTGTTTCTCCTCTTTTGCTTACTTTTCCCTCAAGCCAACATTAAACCCATGCATCTCAGCGCCCTGTGTGTGACACCATGCCCTGCCTGTGACACCATGCCTGTCTACTGTGATAAACAGTTTCTATGGAATCAGATTGTGTTTTTTTTTTTCCCTGGGAGGCAGTAAGGGACAGTGACCTTATGTTTGTGCTTGTTATCAATTAAAAAAAAAGTAATAACCCTTTATCGATCCATTAATATCTGAAGAATAAAATAATATGGGTCATTTATACTTAGTTTCCCTAAGCAAGATAATAGTAAATAAGCAATAAGTGGAAACCCAACACACTCTTAGGTGTAACAATGATAATGAGAATTAAGGCCCCTATCTTGGGTGAGCGTATAAAGAGTGGTGGAAAGAATATTGAATGATTATTGATTCCCCATGACAGGGAGGAAGACCTACTGTAGTGCATATCTTACCTATTTACATGATACCTTGAAGACCGACCCAATCTTTTTGACTTTCCTAGGAGAGTAACCTTGGCAAAGATCCAGTGCAATCTAGACATAATTAAAAAGAATCAAGATGCTAAATCCATTACCACCATTCACTTACAGAAAAGAAGCTTAATCCATGGAGACAGCTGAGCAGAGTTACAATTTTCATGGGTTCCTTTTGAAGATGATGGATTGTGCTAGTACATTGCCCTCCTTTCAGCCACAAAACCCTCTTGAAATGAGAATAGAGTTTTATAAAAGGAATAAATTCGTAACAGCAACAAGACTAGAAAGGAACGTCCTACTATAAGACAAGATTTTTCAACTTTGGAGAAGATATAAGAGGCCGCTGCATAGATGCTAAAGAAGTGAAGCACATAACTGTTGGTAAGAACCCAGGAGACGGTGGAGGTTCTAAATCTGCAGGTATATGCAGTTTGAAGCGAGGGATGAGGGATGCAGTGAATTGAAGGTCTGTCTGCAGATTAATCGCACTGCTCAGAGAGAGTTACCTTAGAATGGAATTGAACTTTAACATACCAGGTGTGGACAATGTTTGCCTCATCAAAATGGTAATGAAAATATTTTCAAATAATTCTCAATTTTCAGAGTCAGGGTATAGGCAAAGATTTAGATGTGATTAAGGGTGTAATATAATCTTAATTACTTTGACAATGTAAAAATTAAAATGAATATAAATAGTATATGGAAAGGGGAAAGAAAAGAGAAAGGATTTCAGAGGCATTATTATTCTCATATTCAAAAACAAGGGAGTCAATAAATACTATAAAATGTAGCTGAAACAAGAAATAAAAATGCAATATAATATTTTAAATTATGTAAGCTACCAGTACCAACAAAATAACAATATAACTGTCAAACATTGAGGAAATAGGAGAACAGGAAAGGAGGAGGTAAAATGAACCAAACTGGTATTTTTATTTAGATGCAGTCAGTAAGTATTTCCTGAGTTGATGAATTAAGAAATTTAGGTAGAATAGTATTTTTTATAATTATGGGATAAAATCATTAGGAGAAACTAAAACAGAAAGACTGTTGGAATATTGCTCATGGTAGAAACACCAGAGCTGGGAAGGGTCATTCTGAAGAGATGACTTTAACCACAAACTCTTCTATATCAACTGGTTGATATTTATTATATTTTTTAAGTAACAGACTAACAAAATCAGGTTTACTTAACTCTTGAATTTAAACACGGCTCCAACGTGTATTATCTTTAAGCCAGTTTTCTCAGGTCAAAATGAGATTAGGAAGGTAAACCGCTTAGCGAGATGCTTCTTACATAATAAGACCTCAGAAAAACATTTGTCATTAACCTAGTTTTTCTCTTTATTAATAATATATCATTTTCATTTTCTCAGGTGAAAGAGTGGTTGGTAGAGAGGAAGAAGATAAGTAAAAAGTAATGTGGTTATATATCTACATTGTCCTAACTAGTAAACTGAAACTCGCTAGTAGAAAATAAATCCCAGAAATCAGAAACCTATGAGCAGGAAAGCCACATTCCCACTACCATGTGTAAGACTTTCGAAGAATTTAACCAGTGTATTTTGGGATTCTCTCCCCAATATTAACACAATCGCAGAGTTTTGAATTGTCCCAAACAGAATTATGAGCTGCAAGTCTGCACTAACACAGTGATTTTAGAGTTATTTCTCTTCTATTGGTGTCTAACTTGTTAAGTATGGAGAGCATTTAAGCCACTCTGATTCATTTCGTATGATTTTAATGCCACCTACTAACAGGACAGGATGTTTTGTATACTGCTTCAAATTTTAATTTGAAGTATTTTCTATTCATGAAAAAAAGACCTTCTGCTTTTTTTAAGTGTAGGTTTTATTTAAGTGTAGGTTTGATTGGAGATGACATTAATTATAAGTAAGTTTAATTTAACAGATGTATGATAATGAGATAAATTGAATAACCAATTGAGAGAAAAATGCACACATAGAGAATGACAATGACCAGAGGCTGGTCATTTGTAGACTGTGTATCCAGTATTTTAAATAATCACATTTAGAATACTATTATCTTTGTTAGGTAGTACATATGTACGATAAAGGTGAGTTAGTTCAGTCATGCTGAAATAATATCCCCATATTAGGACATATCTTATTAAGGGTCTAATAGTTGAGACTATAATTCCATTCCATCGAATCCTCCATTAAGTTCTATATTAACATTTATTTTGTTGTTGTTGTTTATTTATTTATTTTTGAGAGAGAGAGAGAGAGAGACAAACAGACAGAGAATAGAGGGAGACAGAGAATCCTAAGCAGGCCCCATGATGTCAACACAGACCCAATGCAGGGCTCAAACTCATGAACTATGAGATCATGACCTGAGCCAATATCAAGAATCAGATGTTTTAACTCACTAGGCCACCCAGGCACCGGTCTATATCTCTATATTAACGTCTTAATTTAACATGGTAAATTCATTGTTTTTTTAAATATAATAAAGCGGATACATGAATTTCTTTAAATACTATACATATACATAGCATAATAAATTAAAGCCCTAATATGCTTAATTTTTAATGCTTATTTAATAACATTTTTTATAATGATTCAACAATTTTATACATTTCTCAGGGCTCATCAAAATATGTACACTCTTAATCCCCTTTATCAATTTCATCCATCCCAGCCATCTACTTTCCTTCTGGTAACCATGAGTTTGTTCTCTGTATTTAAGACTCTGTTGTTTTTGTTGTTGTTTGTTTGTCTGTCTTTCTTTTTCTTTGTTTATTCACTTGTTTTATTTCTTAAATCCCACATATGAGTGAATCAAATGGTATCTGTCTTTCTGTTACTGAGTCATTTTACTTAGCATTATTCCTTCTAGGTCTATCTATGTTCTTGCAAATAGCAAGATTTTATTTCATTTTTTATGGCCAAGCAATATTTCATTATATACATGTATATACATATATATATATATATATATATATATGTGTATAACATACCTTCTTTCTCCTTTTATCTGTTAATAGAAATTTAGGTTACTTCCATATCTTGATTTAGTAATGGTTAATAATTTTTAAGGAAGTTAATGATATTATGATGAGAAAAATTAAAAAGTCATTTAAGAGGAATGTGTGCTTCGCTATTCATTCGTTGAATGATCAACATAATGGTGAGTATGTTAAACCTCCACAGCATATTTATAAGGGAAGGAACATGCTTACAACACTACCATACAAAATACAAGAGTCTCCTCTGGAAGAGACTGTAGTGAGAATATTCAAAGCTTTTGGTTAAATATGTTTTCGACGACTCCATCAGTGTTCAGGTATGTCAATGTGCTTTGTCTTAAGGACGTCTTTTGCATACAATTAATTAACTAGAATAAGATATTTAAAAATAATCATGAACATGAACAAACATATTCCTGGGGTTGTCAATTCTTTATTAAGGTTTCTAAAAAAATTGTCTTTAGGAGTGTCTGGGTGGCTCAGTTGGTTAAGTGTCTGACTTCGGTTCAGATCACAATCACGCAGTTCGTGAGTTTGAGTCCCTAGTCAGGCTCTGTGCTGACAGCTTAGAACCTGAAGCCTGTTTCAGATTCTGTGTCTCCCTCTTTCTCTGCCCCTCCCCTGCTTATGCTCTGTCTCTCTCTCTGTCTCTCAAAAATGAATAAATGTTAAAATAAACAAAATGATTTAAACACCACACACACTTACACCACATATTGTATATTATCTTGATAATTACCTTTTAACCAGGCATTACCAAATGATATCAATGCCTACATCTTATTTTAGGATAGGTTTAAGACCAGACAACACAGTGTTACTTGTCCTTGACTGTTGAGAAAAAGATTCAGGCTTTAGCTCCTAAGTTTTCCATTTGTGCCAAAGGAAATTCAAATGTTATCCACAATATTTTATAAAATATACATATAGGTTTTTTAATTCAATGAAAAAAATTAGAATTTCATATGACACCAAAAGTACAGGCAATAGAAGAAAAAAATAGACCAGAATAAACATACTTTGTGCATTAAAGGACACTATCCACAGTGTGGACAATTAAAGAAATGCAAAAACTATTTACATATCATCTATGTGATAAGTGATTAATATCTAGAATATTTTAACACTTCGTCACCTTAACAACAACACAAACCAATCTGATTTAAACATAGGCAAAGGCCTTGAATGACATTCCTTCAAAGAAGATACACAAATGGTTAACAAGTACATGAAAAGATGCTCAATATCGTTAATCATTAGCAAAATGCATATCAAAACCACAATGTGGTAACACCGCATGCTAATGAGGGTGACTGGTTTAAAAACAAAACAACAATAGAATATAACTAGTGTAGATGAGGATGCACAGATACTGGAAGCCTCTTATTTTGCTAGTGGGAACGAAAAATGGTGCAACTACTGTGATCAACAGTATGCTCATTCTTCAGAAAATTAAACATGGAATTTCCATATGATTGAGAAATTCTGCTTCTGGGCGTTTACCTAAAATAACTGAAAGTGGGGATTAAGCAGATATTTATATACTAATCTTCACAGAGCCCTTTCTCACAGTAGCCAAAATATTGAATCAGCCCAAGAGTCTATTGATAGATGAATGGACAGACCAATTGTGCTGCACACATACGATGGAATATTATTATTCAGGCTGGAAAGGGAAGGAAATTCTCTTACATGCCGTAACCTGAATGGGCCTTGCAGACATTATACTAAGTGAAACAAGCTAGTCAAAAAGGACAAATATTGTATGATCCCATTTCAAAAGATGCCTGATCAGCTAAATTCACAGAGATAATGCAAGAATGGTGAAGACTAGGGGCTGGGAGAAGTGTGAGTTCTTGTTTAATGGGTATGAAATTTTAGTTGGGAAGATAAAAAAGTTCTGAAGATGGATGGTGGTGATGGTTGCATGACAGTGGGAATGTACTTAATGTCACTAAATTATACACTTAAAAATTGTTCAAATAGTAAACTGTGTGTGTGCATAATTTATCGTAATTTTTAAAATTAAAAATAAAAATTGAAAAAAGCTGTTTCGGGACTGTCTAAACATTATAAGCAACAAATAAAGGGATCTTCTCTAAGATAATTATTTGTAAAATCATGATATTTGAATTATGGGCAGGGTTGCTATTAGTCATGACAATCATTAATACTGTCATTAGCACAAAATGGAAAATATGTTGCAAGATGTACAAAATTGGTTTGAAATTGACTCTCTCGAGACTATTCTTGTTTTAAAATGTTATGCATTTCTTGGCAGAGGAGTCACTAAAACTGACAAATCCGTGGTCCAAAAATTAATTTTAGATAGAAAGGCATAACAAATACATAATCTAATATAGACATTTGTAACTCTCAGAACTTCAAATTTCTGGATCGATTATCCTGTGTCCTTTCTCTCTGCTGGGACTCAGCCTGAAGCTTTCAAAGACATTAAATCTTTTCTGAAAAAAAACAAAAATTAAAAATAAATCTGTTCTGTTGACAGTATTTCTGCCCAAAGTTTTCTAACTTATGTCCGGATGAAACAAAGTTGAAATATAATAGTCAGCTACCTTTTCTTTCTAGCATATTTCGACAACGTATCCTGAAACAAATGATTGAACTTTACATTGTACATCTGAACCATATTTTTGTGAGATCAAGCTTACTGATGTATAAGTGGATTATTCACTGTAAGTATATAAGCTCCTTACAAATTGAACCATTTTGAATGAGTAGTTTTATCAAACGTATACACCTTTTAACCACTAACATTATCAATATGTAGAATATTTCTATCATCCCAAAGTGTTCCCCCCCTCACCCTGCCCAATCAGTCCTAACTTCCACCTGTGATCAGGAAACCACTTGTCTGATGTATAGAGCTGTAGATTTGGGTTTTCTAACATTTTGTATATGAGATTGTACAACATATGCTCTTTTGTATCTGAATTCCTAAAAGTAAAGAACTCTCTGGAGGAAGAAGTGATGTGACCAAAGGAGAAGCACCAGAAGGGCGTGGCCTACAGCTGCTGGTGTGAGGATGGGGGGGCACCACGGCAGCACTGCAGGTGACACTAAAAAGCTGGATGAGGCATCTTGCTGTCACACAGCAACGCAATGAGTACCTCAGCGACTTGAGGACTACAGTCACCAGAGATGTACCAATGCCATGAATTAGCTAAGAAGCAGGTTCTTCCTCAGATAAGAATGCAGGGAGGCCAAAACCTGGATTGCAGCCTTGGGAGACAAAGAACAGAGGAATCGGTTAAGTCCATCTGGGCTTCTGACTATACAAATGTAAAACCATGTAAGCAGGGTTAAGGCATCAGGTTTGCGGTGAGTTTTACAGCAGCAATAGCAAACAAATGCAACATATAAAGCAGGAAGAAGAGAAATAATGATAACTGCAGGGATAATTACAATAGAAAAGGACTAAAACAATAAGAAATGACAAAAATAAGAAAATGAGGCTCTTTGGAAGCAAGAAAAATAAGAAACCTAGACAATTTTAGAAAGATAAGGATAACAATGCTAAAGACTTACATTACTGATATCTAGATTCATTCCATGTTATGATATTTAAGATATGATAATTTGGGCATAAGTTTAGATAAACAAATCATTGGAACAGAATGGAGTCTATAAAAAGACTTACATATACACAGTGATTTGATTTATAACCAAAAAACCCATTACAATTCATTGAATAAAAAATAGTCTTCAACCAAAAATTGTTCTCAATTATATATTCATATAAAAAACAGACAAAACTTTAACCATTATCTCAAACCATGCATAAAAATTAATTTGAGATGGATCTGAGGCCTAAATGTTAAAGATGAAACAAGTGTTTGCTAGAGAAAAAATCCAAAGCAATAAATTCATAACCTTGGGATAGAATAGATTTTTAAAAGAAGATGCAGAAAGTACTATCTACAAAACAAAAGTAAAAAATAACCTCTGTTCATCAAATGACAAAAATAAGAGAGTGAAAGAGAAAGTCACAGCCATGCAATAAAAGTACTTGAATAAAATATACCCATAAATTCTCTAGTATGCATGAGAAAATGTGTGCAACATCATTAGTCATCAGGAAAAGACCAGTAAAACCAGGAGACGACTAAAGCCCATCACAATGGTTATAATTAAAATGACTAGTGATATCATGTATGTATCAATGATATAGACATCTAGAACTCTCACCCAGTTCCAACAGGAGTTTAAATTGATTCAACTGCTTGGAAAATTGGGTATATCTATATGTAAAAATTTCTTGAGCCATACATTTATGACTAGTGTATATGTAATTCCTCAATAAAAAATCTAAAAAGTAACATAGAAAAAGGAAAAGCATAACAGTAGATGGAAGCTATAAGAAGAACTATGAACTACGTTATGAAAATAAATTTGAAAAAAATTATCTCTTTAATTAATCCAAAAAATGATACTTTTTTAAGAATGAATCAAGAAGATATTTTTGTCAATTCAAGTAATTATTGAAAGAAATGAGATTTAATGATTGGGGGAAAGCTGATTATTCATAAATGATACAGTTTTTTAGTTTATTTTTTTATTTTTTTTTTAAACGTTTATTTATTTTTGAGAGACAGAGTGTGAGTGGGGGAAGGGCAGAGAGAGGGGGAGACACAGAATCCGAAGCAGGCCCCAGGCTCTGGGCCAGCAGCACAGAGCCCGACGTGGGGCTTGAACTCACAGACCGTGAGATCATGACCTGAGCTGAAGTCAGCCGCTTAACCACCTGAGCCACCCAGGCGCCCCTATTTTGTTTATTTTTGAAAGACATTGAGAGAGAGAGAGAGAGAGAGAGAGAGGGAGAGGGAGAGGGAGAGACAGAAATAGATGGAGACAGAGAAATCCAAGCAGATCCTGTGCTGTGAGCGCAGAGCCCGATGTGGGGCTCAAACCCACGAACTATGAGATCATGACCTGAGCCAAAATCAAGAGCCGGACATTTAACCAACTGCGCCACCCGGGTGTCCCATAAATGATACACTTTTAAGCATAGAAAATCAAAAACAATTACAAAATACCTTGAAAATTTATGAGATGTTTAAGCAATATTGTCAACTCTAAAATCTACATGCAAAAATTGATGTAATTTCATATACCAGGAACTGGTCAAGTAATATAACTTTTAAAACTATTTTTTATAAAACTCTATTCTAAAATAAAATAAGACCAAAAATACAATTCTATGCTAAATATCTACATTGCTATAACAAAACTAGGAAGTAAGGATATCAAATATTTTCCAAAATCTTAAAAGATAAATTAAAAAACATTATTAAAGGGCACGAAAGAAGATTCGATAAAGAATGAGAAATACTATGTTGAATGAAAAAATTCAACACACTAGAGATAATAATTCTCCCCAAATTGACTAATACATTTTAGCATATCTCCAGAAAGAATAGCAACATAATTTTTCATGAAACTTATCAAGATATATAAAAGGCATGAAAAGGAAAACAAGAGTCACCATGATATTTTGAAAAGTAACAAGTAATAGGAACCTGTCCATCAGACTTCCAAATTTATCGACTAATTAAAACTAGGTGGTTTCGAAGTAGTACTAGCTAAATGTATTTATGATGCAAATAGAGACTAGTAAAAGACACAGAAATCATGGGATATAGCATTAACAGACCTCTGAATATGGTAGAAAGTGGTCTTGGCAGCAGCGCTATGAATCAGTAGGAAAGGATTCAGTTTTCCTATGGATTATGCGAGGACAACGGGCTCTCCACATAGAGAATGATAAATTCAATGCCTTCCTCATACACACTCAAAAATAATTCCAGATAAATTAAATGCCTATGTGTAAAAAAAACAAAACATTGCAACATTTATAAGAAAGTATGTGAAAGCATCTTTATGACACCACTGCAGAAGGGAGAGGGAAAACAGCAGCAACAACAGTAACAACAAAAACAAGGCAGAAAGTGCAATCCCTGTAAGGTTAAAAGGAAATCCACAGTCTCAGGAAAGTATTTGCAATGGATATAACCAATTCACTTTTGGTGGTCATTTCATTCTCCTTCTGGAAACACAGCGTGTGTGCAAGCTTGTAGCGTAAGCTACAAAGAATCTTAGGTGAAGTATTGTTTAAAAGAGTGAGAAAAGTGAAATTTGGAATTATATGCACATATACATAAGTATACTTACATATATATTATATATATGTACTATAAGTATGCTCAAGCGTGTATAATATATGTGTACATTTTATGTTAAGACATTGCATTCTCCCTTCCAATAAATGCAGTGTTATTTCTTTCCCCTGTGTACATATTCAGTTTCAAGAATCAAGAATGGCTAGATATTTACTGTAGCATCCATGGAATTTGCTACAAATTTGGGCCCTTCAATATTTTTTGGTATAGGCTAAGTCTATGCTAAGGTTGACTTAATCAATATTTATAATGGTGGGCCCAGAAAAAGCACCACCAGATAGAAGAGCTCCCCTACCAGGGATGCCGCCCAGCATTCCTCCCAGCATGCCTCTGGACTCTGGAGCTTGGTAATGGTGAGACTGCAGACTTCTAAGCTCTTGCTGTTGATGTTCAGATTCTTCCTTATCTGAAGTCTGACTCTTATCAAGCCAGTTGCTGATTTCATTACATTTGTCAAGAATCTTCTGTGTGTCCTCATTATTGATCTTGACTTCAACAGTAGCTTTCATCTTGAATGTGTAGTGTTCAAGCAAATTCTTGGAAAACATCTTGCCTCACTACTTTTCATCTTCATCTTTGTACTTCTCAGCTTCCTGGACCATATGCTCGATATCTTCCTTGCTCTCATATGTATATGTATATGTATATGTATATATGTGTATGTATTCTCTTTGTTGAAGTACATATAGGAATAACACACACATACATATATGCATCCACATAGATACATGTACATTCACTTATGTGTATTTCTTCAAAAGTCATAATGTGGAATATTATGTGAATTAAGTAATCTGAATTTTGTAAAACTCATGACCTACAAAGATACTTACTAAATACATAAAAAAAACAACAGAAATGAGGAGAGACAAATAATAGATTTTAAATGCATGTATAATGTTCTACTTTCATAAAAATTTTGAAGCAAAATTATATGTTAACTGTGACAAATCTTAGTGAGGTATATATGGATTCACTTCTATTTTATTCTGTATGTTACTATTATTGTTATTGTTAGTTTCCAAAGTATCAAAATAAAAGACATACTGCATTTCATGATGAATGTCCCTTTACCTATAAATTTTATAGTTTCCATCAACAACTACGTTAAATGGATCTATTCTGTGCAAATTTATTTGAAAAGAATAGAAATTACCTTTAAAATATTACCTCTCCCAAACAATACCATGACATATAAAGATGTCATGGCATGAAATATAAATACAATAGGACAAAAGAAATAGACACAAAGGAAGAGAATGTAAATGTAAAAGCATTCATAATCTCAAATGGGCCTCAAAAATCATAGGATTTGAAAAGAGCAAGCACATGCAGTAGAAGAAAAAGAAGTAAGTTAGCACAGCGGGTATTACTAGTGTATGTTGAAGGGTGAATGAGAAAACTAATCTAAATGGAGCAGATTTTACCTGCTGGGGCAAAACGATAGTGTAGGGATTTAGAAGATGGTATTACAGTACAATGGGCCTTGAAACTAGTTAGAGACATTAGCAGTTGATGTGTATATACGTCCTACATGAACAAATCTAATCTTTATAATTAGAGTGTAGTTGGTTGGTTCAACAATGGTCTAGTTATCTCCTAGGGAGGACGAATCCTCATATTAACTTATTGGCTCCAGCGGCTTCATCACCGGAAATAAATTGGTTCAGAATGACAATGATGCTTCTACCCTTTAATGATATAAAGCTTGCCCAACTTTCCGCTTCCCAAACATCTCCCCGTAAGAAATTTAGTCTATATCTCAATGGAAGGTTTAATAATTTCCTGATGAAAGGACCTGGAGATATTCCAAAACTGTAGCATCTGATCGAATTGGAAAAGTGAAGCCACAGTGTGCTTGATTTCTCGATTTTTCCTTTTCCTGGGTTTTTCTGAGTTTATATCTGATTTGGAAACTCCCTAGGCCTTCAGGAGTTCTCCCACAATGTCCCCTAATTCCCTCACTACCCATCCTCTCTCTGGTTTACATTAGAAATACTTTTTTCTTTTCATATAACTTTAACTCTGTATCTTCTAAAAAAAAAAGTTATGCATTTTCTCTGAAACCAGACTACCTGGATCAGACTATGAGTTCTTTACTATCCATACAACCTCAGGCACGTTGTTACTTTCTTAGATTCTCTATTTCTTCAGTACAGTAAAGATGTATCTCTGAATAGGGTGTTTCTGAGTATTAAGTAAATCAATACCTATTAAGCACTTATAATAGTGCCCGGCACTTATATTCTATTAAGAATAGAATCGTTAATTGTTTGCTGTTTTACTATCTGATGTTTACTTTACATTTTCCTGGCAACCTCCCACTGACACCCTTGAGGAGCCCCAGGAGTCTCTGTGTTTTTAGAGGAGTAGATTCCCACTCCCTTCTCTCCAAGTGGGCATTGGACTGAAGTCTGCCCAATTAGAGCCACATATTCCTCTAGCCATTTGATCAGTGGGAGGATGGGGATATAGTTCAATTAAGGGCAAGGAGAGGTAAGGGAACTGAGGGGAGGGGTGGGGGAGGGCAGAGCAAGGTGCTAGAAATGAGGCAGAGGTGCTTTTCTTTTTACTTATAGGAGTTGTGAAACTGCCAGATGAAACTTACCGGTAGTTATTTTAGTATGCCACAGTCAAAACTGATACCATGTCTGATTACGTGTTTCCTATTTTTCTAGTTTGAGTTGTGCTTCTTGTCACTTGAAACAAATATTCTAAATTATGTGCTTGGTCTAATAAGCTAAAGGAAGATAGTTGCCTTCCTATACTTAGTTAAATCACAAAGTTCCTTCTCCTTAACATTTGGAGGAATTGAGTTGATAACCTTTAATCCTTCATATATCTTATTCATCTAAAGAAATAGTAATGAAAATCAATGTTTTAGGAATATACATGTTCTCTCACAATCGTTGCTAATGAAAACACCAAGCTGGGCTAAAAAGGGTAAAAACTGAAGAGCAGTCCAGCCACCTCAAAAAATAAGTCCAATCCTGAAAAATTGGTGAGTCATTCTCTCACCATTTAAACTAGTCGATGTGTTCATTATTCTTGTTTAAAACTATAAGTAAAGGGGCACCTGGCTTGGTTGGTTAAATGTCCAACTTCGGCTCAGGTCATGATCTCATATTTCGTGAGTTCAAGCCCCACATTGGGCTCTGCGCTGACAGCTCAGAGCCTGGAGCTTGCTTCAGATTCTGTGTCTCCTTCTCTCTCTACCCCTCCCCTGTTCATATTTTCTCTCACTCAAAAACAAATAAACATTTTAAAAAACTATATGTAAATATGGTTTGATATATTGCTTTGATATCTCACTGTAGTTAATGAGACAAAGGTAGTAATTTTATAGGAAGTATTTTGTTATTATAGTCATGAATAACAAAGCACTGAGACCACTTAATCATTCAACTTCATATTAGAAAACCCCAAAAAAGGGAATTTTTTTCAATATAAAAAAACAGAAAGGGGGAAATGTCTATAGTAAATCTATTCAAACTACAGAGAATCAATAGAATCTGCAGTGTCTGATTCAACAAATTATTATATGCAGAAAAGAGTCAATGAAAAGGTGAGCTTATACATGTACCTGGAACAAACAGACTGCCTCCTTAATGTTTAAAGGTTTAGAAACATTTCTAACTCCTAATGGCCCTTGAGTGTTTAATTTTGATAAAATGCATTGCCAATTAAAAAAAAAAGAATTGAAAATATTTTTGATTACACGATGGGATATTTTCTTCACTTTAACATCACCTTAGCACTTTGCGGATGTATTGATAGAGAGACATATTTTGATTTTGCTTTAAATTTTAGTATACATAGTAGAGTTAATAAGCGACAGTTCAAAGGAGAGTCTTAAGTTACTATTCCATTATAATAAAAACAGGTCATTCTTATTTATTTACTCAACATGATCTGAATTTTAATGTATAGTAAGCCTGTATCTTGCAGATGAATGCAAATGGAAAAATAACTTTAAATTAAATTTGGTTTCAGAACCAATGCTTATCCATTTCTTAAATAAGCATTTTGTTCCTTATTTAAATTTTAGAGTAAGACATGTTGGAAAGCTCTCAATCTTTTGTATTGCACAAATGAAAAGGGAGTCTAAAATTAGACAGCATTATACAATTAATTTTAAGAATCCTAATAATGAAATGCAAATACTGACTTAGAAATCTAAATACCAAAAATATATATAGCACTACCACCTCCAAAGCATTTATTATGCCACTGATTGTTCATGACCTTATATTAAGCCTGACAATAATCAAGTGTATTCAATTCGATGATATCTGTTCTATTGTACATTTCTAAAGGATAAAACATACACTATTTACATTTAGAATTTCTCTGCTGTCTGGAATACCATTGGTGATTGGTTAATAATCATAAATAAGCAACAAGAAAGGCTGTATCAAATTCACTGTTTGGAAACATCTCCCAATTTTAGAAGAACTATGATTATTTTAATTTAATGCATTTTAGTCATATTTCATGGAATATAATTCACATTTGATAAAAATCACCTGTCTAAAAGCTCAATAAGTTTTGACAAATGAATATAGTAGTGAAACCATATTATAGTCAAAATACATTTCATCTCAAAATTTCCTAGCTCTTTGTAATCAATCTCTTCCAGCCATCCAGAACACCTGGAAATCACTGATCTAATTTCTGGTTTTACAGTTTTGTCTTTTCCATAATGTCACATAAACACCATTATAAAATACATAACCTTACGAGTCTGGTTTCTTTCACCTAACGTAATGCTTTAATGATACATTTATAATGTTGCATACAGCAGTAGCTCCTTCCTCTTGATTACTGAGAAGTATTCCACTGTGTAGATACACCACATGTGTTCATTCATTCCCATGTTCATGGTCATTTGGATTACTGCCCCTTTGGGAACAATTATGAATAAAACTGTCATATCTATTTGTGTGCATGTCTTTATGAGACACATATGTTTTCACTTTTCTTGGGGAAATACATAGAAGTAGAATTGGGGTCATATGTCCTATGTATAGTTAACCTTATAAGATAACTGCCAGACTGTTTTCCAAAGTGTTGTACCATACTCCCTTCCCAGTAAAGAGTAGGAAAATACCAGTTTCTCTGTATCCTCACCAGGATTTGGAGTTGCCAGTATTTATGCTTTTAAATATTATAGCAAGTAGGTAGAAGTAGCTCATGATGAGTGTAATTTGCATTCCCTTCAAGACTAATGATACAAGGCACCTTTTTATGAATTTATTTGCCATGTATATGTGCTTTTGTTCGCATCTTTAGACATAAAATTCACTGTTTTTATTCTTCTTGTTGAATTAGAGTACCTTTCACATTGTTTATATACAAATGCTTTATCAGATATGTGTTTTGTAAGTATTTTCTGCCAATCCATGGCTTATATTTTTATTCTTTATATGGTGTCTCCTGAAGAGCAGACATCTTTAATTTTGATGTTTAAATTATCATTTTTTTCTTTATGATTCGCGTTCTTTTTGTTCTAAGAAATTTTTGCATAACCCAAGGTACACAATTTTTTCTTATATTTTAACTGAAATTGTTATAGTTTTATGTTTTACATTTAGGTCTATTTCTTCAAGTTAATTTTGTATATAGTGTGAAATAGGGTAAAGGTTAATTTCATTTTTACATGTGAAAGTCTAATTATTATCACACCCTTTACTCAAAGGACTACTCTTTTCCTTTTTAAATTATTTTGGCCTTATTGTTAAAAATCAATAAATTTCTATATGTGAATTTATTTCTGTACTCTGCATTTTGTTTCACTGATGTTAAGTCTTTGTTTTCCAAAATGACACTGTCTTGAATTCTCTCAACTATTGTTTTTCTTAAAACATCTTCATTTAGGGGCACCTGGGTGGCTCAGTTGGTTGAGTGGCCGACTTCGGCTCAGGTCATGATCTTGCAGTCTGTGAGTTGGAGCCCCGCATCTGGCTCTGTGCTGATGGTTCAGAGCCTGAAGCCTGCTTCGGATCTGTGTCTCACTCTCTCTCTGATCTTCCCCTGCTCACGCTCTGTCTCTATGTTTCTCAAAAATAAATAAACGTTAAAAAATTAAAAAAAAATCATTTAGAGTAAGTCTTAAAATCCAATAGTCTGTGCCATCCAACTTATGCCTTCTTTTAAAAAGTTATTTTGGCTGCTCTGGTGCTGTTCCATATAAATTTTATAATTGAGCAGCCAATATTAAAAAAAATTAAGAGTTTTTATTAAGATTGCATTGGTTTTGTAAGTCATTTTGTAAAGAATTTGATACCTGGACATATTTTTTCTCCCAATTCCCAAACTTCATACATGTTTCTCTTCGCTTAGGTCTTCCTTAGCTTATATCCACAATAGTTTACAGTTTTTAGTGCAGAAATTCTTAAACCTTTCAGTTTTTTGACATTATTATAAAAGATGTTGTTAAATTTCAGTTCCCCATGTCTCATTGTGATCTTTAAACAAAAGTCTTTCGGTCCAAGTGTGATGTCCCTGAGAAGGTGGCAGAATGGAGATTAATGCACAATATGTGGGGTTTTAGTTAAGATCATGAAGAATTTATTTATTTATTTATTTATTTAAAATGTTTATTTTTGAGAGAGAAAGAAAGACTGTGAGCACGGGGGAGGAGCAAAGAGAAAAGGAGACACAGAATCCAAAGCTGAGCTGTCAGCGCAGAGCCTGATGTGGGGCTCAGACTTGTGGAACCTCAAGATCATGACCTGAGCTGAAGTCAGATGATCAAAAGACTGTGCCACCCAGGTGCCCCGAGAATTTACTTATTAAAGCTGAATAAAAGGCATAGCCCATAATAACAGCTATGATCTTTCATAAATCTTTCAATGAACTAAATATGGAAGATATTACATATCTTAGTTATTCTTCTGTAACAAGAGGTAAAAACAAAATGGTCAGCAGCAGTAAGTTGTTAAACAAATAAACAAACAAGGCCTATATTACCCCTCGTTCAAATGTTAGGTTGCCAGCTAGCAATTCAAATTAATTTTACTGTGTGAGTAATATCGTATTTGTATTCTGGCCTTTTAATGAATACTATGCTTTGCAGAAATAGCTTCCATATTTAGAGGTTTATAATGAAACACCCTGGAAAATAAAAATAGTGTAGAATTTGTGCAACAAACGATCAGTACTTTGAAATAAAATTCACATCAATTTAGGTGTGAAATAAAGTTAAATTGAACAAACTGTCATTCAACAACAAGAAAAAGCATCATAAAATAGGAGTTGGGTTATGTAGAAATATCTTACCATATATTAGTTACAATAATTACAGATTTGGTCTTTCAGCATGTAAATTTTTGGTCTATGTAATTATAAACTCTACCTGTCTTATATTTTCTAGGTCTGGGAGAATTAAAATATTATTTTCTAGCCCATATTAACCTCTGCCAGTTTTGAGACTCCAGGTTATTTTAATTAAATGGGAAAATGTCATAAACTATTCTTGAACTAAAATATAGTGATGTTTGTATTCATATTTTGTTTCAATTGAAATGAAAATCTAAATTATAAATTTAAATGTCATAAAAGAAATGGATAAAATTATGAAGGAACATCTCACCAAAAATCTCCAAAAATTGAATCCATAAATACATGTAATTTGGTTTCCATTAACAATTCCTGTTGATATTTGCTAAAAACAATAACAATTTTTTTATTATAAAAACATAGACCAATCCCACGTAATGAACATCTCTAGATCCCAACTTATAACATACATATCTTTGTCTATTAAAACAAATCAAGATACTATGAAAAAATAAATGATCTCATGTCTGGGGAAAGAAATAAAGAAAGTGAGTCTGGAAGTTCTTAGTATAGTAGGAAATAAGGATACTTTCAAGACTACCAGAGATATACATGGTAGCCTGCCTCCAAAAATGTTGCCAATGACCTGCATATATTGTTAGTCATGTGCCTAAATAGCTCCCTCAATAGTGAGGAGAGCTGGCCAACGTAAACAGTAGGATATTGAAAAATAATTGTGTGTGTATCCTGAGGCTAGGTCATAAAAGACATAGGTACTTGTGCCTTGCTCTTTCTGACATGACTTGCGCTGGGGAAAGCCACCGTACCATATCATAAAAGCACTACAATGGCCCTCTGGAGAGATCCACGTGGCAAGTAATTGAGGCCTCCTGCCAACGGGCAACACAAACTCTTCAATTATGTGAGTGAGTCATCTCAAAAGTGGATCCTCTGTTACCATTCAAGTCTTCATAGGATTGAATTTCAGACGAATATCTTGACTGACAGTTCATAAGAGAGGTCATTCCAGAACTACCTAGCAGAGGTGTTCCTGAATTCCTGATCCACAGAAACTATGCAAGGTAGTGAAGATTCTGTGTTGTTTACAGCTACTAAGTTTTAAAGTAGTTAGCAGTATAGTAATAGGCAATATAATAGGTCAAAAGGAGTAATGAATCAGTTGGACTTGACTTCCATTATCCAAAGATAGGATAAATCGAACTGCAATAAGAAAAATATAACTGCATAGGTTTAACCACTGCAAATATATATTAAATCCATATGATAATAATACCATAAAAACCCCCAAAATCCTTAAACTCTTATTTTTCGTTTTGGAAGATACTAGATGACCAGTGCACCACATTGAAAATTTATAAATATAAGGAAGAATTCAAGTATTTATTCTAACTTTCCTGTGTTAACTAAATATCATGGTTAAATAAATATTTGATGATGGGGAGTGTTATAAATTTCTCTCTAGTTCTACAGATGTAGGGAAATCTCCATAGTAAAGCCAAAGAACAATGCTTAATGGTAAAAGGAGATGATAATATTTTAACTCACTAATTCTGTTTGGAATATATATAATAAAATACCTTCAAAGGACTTCACCTTCAAGGAAGATGGGCTGGATTTTGCCTATTCCTCTCACCAAGTATAATTTAAAAGTATGGACATTATATGATACATAGACTTCAGGAGACTCTCAAAGGTAGACAGAAAAAGGTGCATGGGAGAGGGAACTTGGGATCTAAAAAAATGACACAATATGGAGTTTACTGGGTTTACTTTTTAGCTCATGTGTATCAGACATGGAAATGAAAAAGCTAGCAACAAGAAATGTCAAACAGTAAGGAAAAATCAAAGATCGACAAATAGCCTGCTTTCTCTAGCCAAAGGACCAGAAAAGGAGTATCTTTTTAAAACAGAAAGCATTAAATAATACTGATAACCTCTCTATTTCAGCTAAACAACAAAGAAAAAAATGTATAGAAGCTGAGTGGGGAACCTAGACTTCTGTCCTGAGAAGGCTGTTAGGAAGCAACACAATCCTTCAGCTGGTAGAGAGAGGGGACTGGGGGAGGATGGTACAGAGGTGGGACTTTCAACCATACTAGGTGGGAATGATGACCTTCAGTGTCAGTGAAAACCACATGGGGAACCTGAGCTTTCAAACCTCAGCAGGCAGTAATGAGACACCATATTTCTGACAGTGGTGTTAGAGGAACCCTATGGAAAGTCAGGACTTTCACCTCAACATTATGGTAATGAGGGCACCTCCTGCTATTTGGTAGTGAGGGCACATGAAGAGTAGTAATGAGTCACTCCTCTACTTCTCAGCCAGAGATGAATCAGTGGAGACCTACTGGTGAGTCAGAACTATCACTTCTACCTCATGTTAATTGAGATCAATCTGGGATCTGGACTTGTATTCCTAGTAGGCAGTCCCCATTTCCCTGCCAGAACAATGTCTGAGAAATTCATCTAGAATGCAAGTTTTAAACAAGGTCCAGATTCTCCTAATACGATACCCAAATTGTCAAGTTTCAATCAAAAACCAATCAGGCTTCCAAAATCCAAGAAGAACTCAAACTGAATGATAAAAGACATTCAATGTTGATATAGAAACGACAGAGAAGTTTGAATGATCTGATAAAGATGTTAAGACCGCCATCATAAAAACGTTCAGTAAGAAATTATGAACTTTACTGAATAAAATAAAAAGTAGAATCTTAGCAAATAAATAAAAATACTCAGCAAAGAAATAGAAGATGTCAATAAAGAGACAAATAGATATTTTAGAACTTAAAAATATAACTAAAAAAGTAAAGTACAATAAGACAGAAAAGTACTGAAAGAAATAATGGCTAAAAATGTTCCAAAGTTCACAAAAGAGAATTCTACAGATTCTGGAAGCATAGTGAATCCCCAAAAAGTAAAACTTAATCCACCTCATTTCAAGACATACATAGTCACATTAAACAAAATTATAGCATTATAAGTAAGTAAAGTTAGGATAATTGAACATCCATATGCATAAAAAAAATCTCAACTACATCTTATTTCTTATAAAAACCTATACAAAACTTACTCAAAATGGATTATAGACATACATATAAAACAGAAAACTATAAAACTTCTAGATGAAAGCCTAGCACAAAATCTTAGGATCTTAATGCAAGGCAAAGTGCTTTTAGGCCTGATATTAAAAATAGGAACCATAAAAGAAATATGAATAAATTGGACATTATCAAAATTAAGAATTTTTGTTCTGCAAAGGTCCATGTAAATGGAATGAAAGAACAACAAACCAAGTGAGAGAAAATATTCGTGAAACTTGTATTTCGACAAAGGATTACTATCTAGTACATATAAAGTATTCTCAAAGCTGTCAACGAAACCATAAGAGACTCAACTATAGAGAACAGACTGAGGGTTGATGGAGGGGAGTTGGGAGGTTGGGCCAAATGGATGATAGGGCACTTGTGATGAGCACTGGATACTATGCATAAGTGATAAATCACTACATTCTACTCCTGAAAATAATATTATACTATATGTTAACTAACTAGAATTTAAATAAAAACTTGAAACATTAAAAAAAAACATAATTCAATATGAAAGTAGAGACATGAACAGACATTTCACTGAGGATGACAGAAGGTACACAAAAATGTGCAAAGATGTTTGACATCTCTCGCCATTGGGGGAATGTAAGCTAAACCTTCAATGAGATAGGATACATATCAGGATGACTCAAATAAAATATAGCAATCAAAAAAATTTTTGGCAAGGATAAAGAGTGAGAAAAACAAATTCTGGGAGGAAATCCTAGGTAACGTGTATATTGCTGACGGGAATGTAAAGTAATATGACCCTGGAACACAGTTTAACAGTTTCTTAAAAACAAAACAAAACAAAACAAAAACATGAAACTACCATATGACCTAAAAATTGTACTCCTGGAGAACTACCCCAGAGATAAAAAATAAACAAAAACAAAAAACAAAAAACAAACAAACAAAAAACTATGTTTACACAAAAATCTTCACACAGGGGCACTTACATGTCTCGGTCGGTTAAGCGTCTGACTCTCCATTTCAGCTCAGGTCATGGTCTCGCAATTCATGAGTTCGAGCCCCACATTGGGCTCTGTGCTGACAGCATGGAGGTGGCTTGGAATTCTCTCTCTTTCCCTCTCTCTGTGTCCATCCTCTCTCTCTCAAGATGAATAAACTTAAAAAAAAATCTCCACACAAATGTTCATAGCAATTTGATCCACAATAGCTCAAAAGCAGAAATAACTCAGAAGTGCTTCTAGGAGAAAATCGCTGAACTGTATTTACATTCATACATGGAATACCACTTAGCAATAAAATGAATTTCTGATTACAAACAACAATTAAATGAATTTCCAGGGAATCTTGGATGAAAACAGCCAATTCCCAAGGTTTACAGATTTTATATTTTCATTTATGTAACAATTTTTTTTGGTGGCAAAAATTATATAAATGGAGAACAGATTAGTAATTGCCAGGGGTCAGGAATGGGGGTGCAGAAAGGGATGTTGCAAGCTCTGAAAGGGCAACATGAGAGATTCCTACAGTGATGAAATGTTAGGCATCTCAACAGAAATGTATGAATGAAATCTCACTTATGCACTCAGAAATGTACTGGTAACATTTATTTATTGAAAAAATATATATCTCAAGTATAAATTAACCAACTATAACTTTTATTACACTGCAGAAATATTTGCCTCATGAATCCTTTATGATATTGTTGTAAGGCCTAGAAGATATATCGTGTTTATACAGCATAGTTTATATATGGCATCATTAATATTACTAATAGTGTCATATTAATGACAACCATTCAATTTTTAGTAAACATTATTTTTCCCTAACTACTATTGCAAATATCAATATTTATTTGATGAATATCTCTCTCCATATTTATTCATGCTTTCTTCCACATCTTCGGTTAGCTGTGTTTCCACAAAGAAAATTTCTCAAGGGATAAGTGGACTTTAGTTTTTGAAATATAATGCAAAACTACCCTCCAGAAAGGCTGTGCCATAAAACCTTTCCATCGAAAGTGTGTGAATGTTCCCATTTATTCAATATTAGTTGACCTCAAGGAATGGACACGAGCCAGGAAACTCTCACTTTGATGATCCCAGAGCAAAATTACTAGCTATGATTATGATAGAGGCAAGGGGGTATCCAAGTAGTGAAAAATCTGTTCAAGGTTGAACAACACAGAGTGAGGCAAAAAGATGGAAACAGAAAATTTACACTGTCCGAACACCTAAAAAGGAATTCAAGCCAAAATGAGGTAAAATCAATATTGTTCATGAGAGGGTTGCTTTCTGATGACAACAAATGATTATTATAACAAAAAACAATCTGTGCGTTACTGTTTCGAATTAGGAATTGTACATTTTCACCCCAGAGTTTCAGGAACATATTCTGATGAATTCTCTTTAATTTAAAGAGAGGGCCAGTGTCCCTCTCTTTTCCTCCGAAAACTGTCTACACATGGTCGTACAGTATATGTCCTGCTTTGCTCCATATTACAGAGGAGGCATTTTCTTAAAGTCAAGATATTTTAAAAGGGACAGACTTAACTGTAGATCATCAACTCCCAGTGAAGGACAGAAGGATACCAAAATGAGTGCCCCAGCTAAAAACATCATAAAAGTGTCATCAAAACAAAGCTCAAGTGTAGTAGACAATTAATGGATAAACTATCTAGAGTTGATTCTTATTTTGTGTGGACAGAGATGTTTTAATGAATTGATTATACAGAAAACATTTAGATAATCCTAGAAAATAAATTTAAAACATGTAAATTGTCTTTATATTGTAGTGCTTATAAAAATAGATTCATGAAATAGAGAGTTTCGTGTGGATTATGAAGTTGTAAGCACGGTCAGCTAGCCCTGTGATGTAATCCTGACTCCCCCCATCCTCTCCCAGCATAGGGCATTAATAAGCTATTCCCTCTTTAATCTTCCTTTTTCTTTATTTGTAAAGAGCAAAAGAAAACCTGCCTGGTAGGGTTTTTGTAATAACTAGAGATAATGTCACTTATAGTGCCTGATACAGAAAAGTTAATCAATAACTATTATTTATGGTGACTATCATCAAGCTGGTGCCTTACAGGCGATTTCACCTAACACAGTGAATTATACTTATGTGCTGCATATCTACAGTGGCCAACTAAACTGTGAGTTCTCTGAGTGCAGGGATTATGTCTTATCTCTGTGCCCTATTACCTAACACATGGTTGTTGCTGCATAAATGTTTGCTGGGATCCACTGAAAAATGTCTCAAGTTTCTTAAACCATTTCATGCCAGATACATGGATTATCATAATCAATTTTAAGGATATGAATAGAATGTTTAAGTGAATAATTAAAGTAGCCCACTTGGTTTTAATGCAATTCAGATCACTACTGAGTATATTTTTAAAGCTAGTCAATGTATCTAAAAATTTATAGTTTATTCTTTATTACATAGTTATTAATATACTGAAACTTCATAAGCCAGGGTTTGTAAAACCTGAAATGTTTTTTCTTTATTTTTATTTTTTTTAATGTTTATTTATTTTTGAGAGACATAGAGATAGAGTATGAGCAGGAGAAGGGCACAGAGAGAGGGAGATACAGAATCTGAAGCAGGCTCCAGGCTCTGAGCCGTCAGCACAGAGCCCGATGCGGAGCTCGAACTCACAGACCATGAAATCATGACCCGAGCCGAAGTCGGCTGCTTAACCAACTGAACTACCCAGGTGCCCCTGAAATGTTTTCTATACGTATAACCAAATGTTTCTGAAATGAATTCTAAAGGAATAGCTGAATTTATTAAAAACTTTCAATAATTTTCTGAAGTACTTTTTCATTGTATCAGGAGAAAGATAAATTGCATATTAAAAATTAAAAAGAGAATATTTAAAACTCCATATACTCCAAGAGAATAGAAAAAAATGGTTAAATATCGAGACTCACTGGAGAGGAGTCAGACTTGACTTCCTTGTGTTTCTCTTCACTGATGAACTAGTACACATGCAAATACTATTGATTAATGAACTTCTGATGCCAACTATATCTACCTCTTATTAGCATATCTACTTTCCAGGAGTCTCATTGCTTACTACTATTTGTATATCAAATTATATATGGTATATGTTATATAATAAACATATATTTTTGAATTCATATTATGTAATATTGAAATGTCTTATATAGTGTTTATCAAGTATATGCTATTTCTGATTACTATTATACATTGCCTATTATTCTTTTGCCTGAATACTGAGCATCGACCCACAAAGTTTGGACAATTTTAGATCTTTTGGACCTTCTTTTTCTTTCTTATGAGTTTTAATTTACTTATCACTTCTGCAATCATTTTATTCCTAGCTTTTCACAGTGTGTGTGTCTATCCCCGCAGTTACTTGTCTATCTGCCCCCCTTTACTCCTGCCCTAACCTCCAGTAGAGCTAGCTGCTTTTCCTGAAGCAGTGTTCTCACACCTTGCCTTCCGAACCCAAATGTGCCCGTACGATTTCTACTTGTAACATCCTGCCATCATGGGGCATTTCAATGTAATGGTTAACATGATAAGTCATGCTAATGTGTTCCGATAGAGAAAGGGCAGGAGGTAACCATCACCTCCAAATCGGTCATTTCTGTGAATCTTTAAAGTGACCTTTTAGAGGAAAGTCCATCCACTGTGCTGAATGTTTTAGGCTAGAAGGGAAGTGAAGTTACCTTTCTGTCAGTTCCACCATCAGGTCAACATCGGAAGGGCAGAAGTGGTTCTTTCCTCATGCGTCCACAGGCACAGCACCCAGGCAATCACAAGGTTGAGACAATCTTCTGCTTCACACATTCCCTGACCACTTCTTCTGCCCCACTAGCTTCCTTTTATCCAAGGAACTCCTCATCCCTTGCCTGAATACCCAATAGTTACCTCTCTGGATCCTAGTACCTGAGTCCTTCTAGTTACCACTTCTGCCAGGGAGACTCATGTCATGACCTTGATCAAAATTCTTCAGTGGTTCTCATCACCTGAAGGATAAATGTTCATGTTTATTACACGACACGCAGTGCCTTTGTTGTTTGGTCCACCTTTCCACCTCTATCCCTAAACTCTATGCTACAGAAACATTGAATTATTTGCAGTCTCCAGAGAACAATGCATGACCAAAGCACCGCTCTGCATTTGTCGTTCTTCTCTCTGAAATACTCAACCTGACTTGGTACCAGAAAAATCTTACCCTTCCTTCAACTCTTAGATTAATGTCACCTGCTTTGTGATACACTACATGGTTTTACAAATCAATCTAAAATCTTCAGCTATTTTTCCATTGCATCTTGTAAATGATAGTCATTATTATTAGCGTTTTTATAATTTTTAACTTGCATGAACATCTTCCTAATAAACCACACACTTTTTGAGGATGGAGAATATTTATTGTCCTCACTGTGTTCCCAGGCAGCAACACAGTCATGATGCATATTAGGAACTCAGTAAGTATTTGTTGAGTATGAGTGCAAGAAGGCCCTGGGCTACTACTCACATCCTAACTGAGTATATTAATGACTAGTTCATTGCTTGATCAACCCATGTGATTGTTTTTAATATTCATGGATCTGGGGAGGGGAGCCTGGTTTTCCTGTAAGTAGATACCACCCAGCTCCTACTCTCATAGTATGAAGTACCCATGGAGAGTTAAAATGGAAAAGGGAAACATGGTCACTGTTAGTGACTAAATCATATTCCTCTGCTAGAGAAACATTAGTATTATCTCGTGTTCATCTTTTGACATTCTCTAATACATAATATTCCTACTAAACTTAATATTATCTAATGCTTTGTATCCTTGGAAATATCTAAGGATTGCATGAGTTAACTCAATTAACATACAGGTGCTATAATTATTTTTATTTTATTTTTAATTTTATTAAAAAATTTTAACATTTATTTATTTTTGAGAGAGAGAGAGAGCACAAGTGGGGCAAGGACAGAGAAAGAGGGGGACAGAAGTTCTAAAGCAGGCTCCATGTGCGAGGCTGATGCGGGGCTTGAACTCATGAACCACGAGATCATGACCTGAGCTGAAGTCAGACATTTAACTGACTGAGCCATCTGGGTGCCCCCCAATCTTTTTAAATGTTTATTTATGTTTGAGAGAGAGAGACAGAGTGCAAGCAGGGGAAGGGAAGAGAGAGAGGGAGACATAGCATCTGAAGCAAGCCCCAGGCTCTGAGCTGTCAGCACAGAGCCCGATGTGGGGCTTGAACTCACAAATGGAGAGATCATGACCTGAGCCGAAGTCAGATGCTTAACCGAGTCACCCAGGTGCCCCATATAATTATTTTGATTTTATGATGAGATAATTGAGAGAGGCATGTGTTGTAGCTCACCCAAGATCTTAAAAAAAGTAGGTGAAAGAGTGGGGATTTAAACACGGGCAGTGTAGCTTTAGTGGTCTATGTTCCCAACCATTGCACTATATAACCTTATAATTGACTATAGTGTCAAAAACTTCTGACTCAGTCTATTTCTAGACTTGTCTGATATATAGTTGGTAAGTACACCATGAGTTATTTGCAAAAGGGGTTATTTTTAACCTGAAAAAAAAAGTTAGGGAAAAGGTTTCTGTAAGGGTGCCAAGGGGAATTGGAAAGGACTACAAAGATAGCATGGTACTTGTTTAGGAAATTATTCCCCGGTAAGGGCAATGAACTTGTGCTTGAGGCTTAAGGAGAGAGAACTCGAAACTAGAAATAAGAAGATGTTTTTACAAGAGGCACAAGGCACAAACAGCTCTCATAACTCCAGATGAGGACTCTGGGGAGATTAACATTTATCTCACTTCAGCACAGTGCACAGCATGGACCTGGCCTCTCGGTACTTTAGGGCAGTGCTTCTAAAGCTTTAATGTACATAGGAACCCCCCATGGGGTTGTTAACATGCATTCTGATTCAGTAGGTCTAGGGTGGGCCTGATATTCTTCATTTCTAACAAGCTCGGGGCAATGTTAATGCAGCTGGATGAGAGATTGCACTCAGAATGGGAAGGCTCCAAGAAAAATTGAGGAACTTTGCTTTTAAGGTCTGTCCTTTGAAATCCCTGGTCAATAGCATGAACACTGGGCCTTCTGGCTATAAAAATGATGGCATTCTCTTTGGCAATTTCGTGGGCTGTGGTCCCCAACTAGGAAGCTATAAAAACCACCACCACTACCACCGCCACCACCAAAATGGGGGAAGATTATTTGCAAGAGAACAGGTGAGGCGACATGCAAATACGAAATTATCTGATTGAAGATTTGAGGTGATTCTAGATTCCTGTGTTAGTTACTATCAGGGGGAAGTCCTTCTTAAAACACAAGCAAAACTCTTTAATATTTTCATGGCGACTTTGAAATACCGATCCTGGCCTCTGCTGACGTAATTCTTACTTGAACCCCTCCTTTGGTGGACATTTGTTTTCCTCTTTACACTCTGACCCAGATGGACAGTTCAATCACTTTTCCTAATTTTCACTCCAAAACAATGCATTCAAAGTTTTTAGTGCACAGCTTTTGGGTGGTAAAGGAGTTTCATATATCTGAAGAGCGTCCATCTACCATTTTTTGTAAAAGTTCTTTGACCTCCTCACCTCTGGGCAGTTTGTCTTGCCAACTCACTGCACAAAACCCAGCATCATGTGTCCTATTACATGACTTCGCTTCTCACACTCTGATTCTCCCTACTTGTAGCAAATCCCCAATTCCTTATTATTGTTTTATGAATGGCTTGTACAGCTGACCCTTGAACAACTGGAGTTTGAACTGTATGGGTCCACTTACGTGGATTTTGTGGTAAATACGGTACAGCACTGTAAATGTATCTTCTCTTCCTTATGATTCCTTAATAGCATTTTCTTTTCTCTGGATTGCTTTGCTGTAAGAATATAGCATATAATACATACAGCATACAAAATATGTGTTAATAGATTATGTTATTGGTAAGGCTTCTGGTCAACCCTAGGCTATTAGCTGTTAAGTTTTGGGAGAGTCCAAAGTTATATGTGGATATTGATTGCATGGGAGTCAACACCTCTACCTCCCACATTGTTCAAAGTCCAGATATACTTTGTTTTGCATAGACCAAGCCATCAAAGGCCCAGACCGCTCCTCCCAGCTGCCTTTCAAAGGAGATTCCCCAAACTAAAAATAATAAGGTAGTTTTTTTTAAATCCTTTCTTTCTTTACAGAGTCTCTGTAGTAGAAATTAAGACAACTTTTCCATCCTACCACCTACAAATGGGTATTCTTTATTGATTGTCGAATGGATGGGTAGTACAATCCTATGTGTGTCATTAAGGTTTGCAAATAATTCCACAAGCTCTCACTAATTATTTATGTAGAAATTGTCTCATCAAGTTTTAAAATAAGTTTAATTAATTTGTGTTTTATTTAATTGATTTATCTTAGCAATTAAAATAAAAAATAGAACTATTTTATTTTTACGTATATACTCAAGTATATTTAAATTTACATGAATGAATAAATGTAAGCCTATCCCAAAATATTTTCTTTATTTTTCTTTATTTTTAATGCTTTAATTTAGTTTTGAGACAGAAAGAGACAGGGCACAAGCAGGGGAGGGGCAGAGAGAGAGGGAGATACAGAGTCTGAAACAGGCTCCAGGCTCTGAGCTGTCAGCACGGAGCCCAACGTGGGGCTTAAACTCATGAACTGCAAGATTATGACCTGAGCTGAAGTCAGACAAATGTTTAACCGACAGCCATCCAGGTGCCCCAAAATATTTTCATTTTAGGACAGTATTTTCTTCTTTTTTGTCTGGTTCCTCCCTATTCTTCTCCTTCTCCACTTTATATTTGAGCCGTTATTCCCATGGTACTTATTAAAAAATAAGTAAATGTCTCCCTATATTCATTGTACTAATAGAAACATAAAAAGAGCCATATGTCTATCATACACATAGGCACACAGATACATGTGTGTGTGTACATATGCAGAAGGACTGCTCATTTTCTCACTCAAAATTACATCCAGGGTGGAGCACCTGGGTGGCTCAGTCGGCTTAGTGAATGACTCTAGATTTTGGCTCAGGTCATGATCTCACGGTTCGTGAGTTCTAACCCCATGTTGCGTTCTGCGCTCTGCCTGCTTGCCCTCTCTTTCTCTGCCCCTCACCTGCTCACTATTTCTCTGTCTCAAAATAAATAAAATAAATAAACAAAAACATACAGCCAGGGAGTGCCTCTGTGTAAACTCATATAGCTATAATTAAATCTTCTTAATGGCTATGCTTGACTTATTAACATTTACAGATGAGTAGAAAAATATGTCTATCAAACGACCCTTTTTCTAAAGCAATGAGTTTATCCGCAAGTAATCAGCAAGAGCAATCAATAAAATGATGCCTTTTGTGAACTTTAAGTTACTTTATAAAAGCAAACATCCAAATCACCTAGACAATTAAAAAATTGTGCCCTAAGGTATCTCACCATACTTCGCAGTTTAACAACGAAAAGTGAAAGTTTTGTTGGTTATTGTTAACTTTACTAGTGGAAGGCAATTATGGTTCATCTTGGACAGAATCATTGATTTCAAGAGCCAATTGTTTAGAGTGTATTATGAAACCTGCATTTGGAAGACTCATTATGCTTTTTTTATTGACATAAGGAGGTTAGGCAGTATTTTTTTTTATTTACCAAACGAAGATCTTAAGTACTTTTTCCTGCATTGATAACTTCATTACGAACTCATAATGAACCACAGGTATCGTAAGTGAATGCAGAATGATTTCATGTAAAGAATCCTCTGCATGCTAGCTAGCATTCATAGCTCAGCGGAGAAAATGCCAATTAACCTGCACGACCTAGATGGAAAAGGAAATAGGTTACATTTAAATGTTAGAGCAATGCAAAAGACTGTGTGTCAGGCCGTAGGGTAATTACGAGAGGGAAATAAAAGATATTAAAAAATAGAAAACACATCATAATTGCCAGAATCAAACAACAATTAACACACCTATTTGTATAAGACTGTTTAAATAATGGCCATCTTGTGAGCAGTAAAGAAATGTTTCTGCTTTGTCTATTGCAGCAGTAGTTCATTATTAGGAGAGCAATACAGATACTCACCCCAGTCAGTAAAAAACTGTCTGTTTTCACATCTTACTGCCTATTTCTGGAAACTCTTTATATCAGATTGCTGGAATTTTGCACAGAGCATGTTGAGACGTGCTGCGTGGTGGCATGCTGGAGAGTAAACTGCATTGGTAGAGAAGTCTTTTTATCTGGAATCTCTTGTTCTCGGTCCCAGCCTGGCCCTTAGTCTTTCTTTTCGCAGTAGGAAAACAATGCTAACGATGCCATCTTTGCTTCACGGAACAGACTGAACCACCATTTATTTGTTATTTATTTCTTGTGTTTCTTACCAATAGATGCTCTGTGGTGCTGAGACTCTGATCTATGGTAACATCTTTTACTCCAAAAACAATCGGACTCTAACAATAATAGTGTGGAGACGGTAAGAAAGATGAGCGAAGGAGAAATGTAGGGGAATAGGTGGGGTGGAAATGAGGTATAAGTGAGAGTAAATTGAGAGATAAGAAATGGAGTGACACAAAGTGCAAGAAATGGAAGATTAAAAAGAACGAAACAATAAAAAATGTAGGGGCTGTGTTAAGAAAAGATTCTTTAGGATCTTATGACTGTTGATTTGTTTTCTTGACTCCATAAACCTGAGTGATCACCAGGAATCTGTACTTCTGTCCCCAGAAATCTCGAGGTCTGTATGTCAGTTACCTAATAAGATTACCAAGTATTTTCTTGGTGATTTCTATCACGCATACATTGTTGTTGGTCCCCCCTCGCCCTCCACATACACGAAGAGAATTTCTCATAAAGTTATATTCCTATTTTATTTTTATTTTTAATAATATTTTTATTATTTCTTTATTTTTCAAAAGTTTATTTATTTACTTTGAGAGCAAGAGAGATGCAGAGAGAGAGAGAGAATTTCAAGCAGGCTCTGTGTTTTCAGTGCAGAGACCAATGCCAGCTTGGACTCTCGAACCTTGAGATCATGACCTAAGCTGAAATCAAGAGTCAGACACTTCACCCACTGAGCCACTCAGGTGCCCCTATATTACTGTTTTAAAATACGTTTGTGTGTGATAATTATGAGCGTAGATAATTTTGTAGAGCAAATATATCCAATAAAAATTAGACAAATTTACAAAGATAAACATGAGGTTAATAAAGAAAGCTATTACCTCATACCAAATTCACATTTTATCTTTGTTACCAATCCGAAGTAATACGGTAAAAAGCTCTAATCACTATTGCTCTTTATTCTGTTCTGTTTATGCAATTTAATATAGTCTAATACTGTATTTCCACTTGGAACAGAGTATGCATTTTTCTCATTTTTTGACATTGTGGTATTCATTTTATTGGTTGCTTTGGAGAGTATATCTTTTTAACTCCCGTGCAGTACACTATATTGTGTGTCCTTGCTAAAAACAAAACAAAACAAAAACAAAAAACAAAAAACAAAAAACAAAAAAAACTTTTTCTTCAACTATATTCCCAGAGTGTAGACTCAAACGTGAAATTGCAAAGTCTAAGTTTATGTTTGAGCCTCAAACTCAAATTCCTTTTAATGGTAGAAACATCTGTGTTCTTGTGATGACTTATGATCTGTTTGCTTTGTGTTATGTTGTTTACCCACTTCGAGGACTTACTAACTTTAAACCAACAATAATCTACACAGTCTGGTCATATCATGAGGATAGACAAGTTGATCGATAGAACAGACTTGATAATCCAAAAATAAACCCTTCCCTTTGTGGTACATTGATTTTTCACAAAGGCACCAAGGCAATTTGATAGGAGAAAAGATGGACTTTTCAACAGAAAGTCCTGAGACGATCAGATATATACATGGAGATCTTTATCTTTATCTCACTCCAAACACAAAAATTAGCTGAAAATAAATGACAGACTTAAATATAAGAGCAAAAACAATAAAACTTATAGGAAAACATATGAGAGCATTTTAATGGCTTTGAATAAGTCAAAGATTTCAAAGAAGTGACACTAAAGGCATGATCCAAAAAAAAAATGCACAAACGATAAGCTGAATTTCATAAAAATTTAAAACATTTGTTTTTAAGGAGATCATTAAGAAAATGAAAAGCAAGTGATATACAGTTTGGATATGATAAAAATATTTATATTTTAAATACATAAAATAACCTTAGCCTGATAAAGTGATAAAAAAATCTTGGAACTGATAACTCATCAATGAAAATATACATGGAAAGATATTCATTGCCATCAATTATTAAGGAGATGTACATTAAACCACAATAAGATATCACTTCACAATGAAATGGACAGTAGTGGTTATGGTAAGAATAAGAAATGGGAACCCTCCTACCATGCTAGTGGGAAATAGTGAAGCCAGTTTGAAAAATTGGTAATTCTCAAGATGTTAATCATACATTTACATACAATTTGCATATAAAATTCACTTTTGGGATTCTACTCAAAAGAAATAAAAACACGGGACCACAAAAGACTTGTGTGATAATGTTTATGATAGCATTATTCATAATAGACAAAAACTGGAAACACCCTAATACAACATGATAGATCCATGCAATGGAATACAAGTCAGCAATAGAAAAGAAGAAACTAACAATGCTTCATGCTACAACATGAATGACCCATGAAATTATTATGGTAAGTGAATTAATTCAGACACAATAGATCATACATTTTATGATTTTATACATATAAAATGTTCAGAAAAAAGGCAAATGTAGACATGGAAAGGAGACTAGCGATTGCCCATAGGTAGGGGTAGGAAAAAGTAGTGATCGCAAAGCAGGGAAATTTGGGGGGTAATGGAAATGTTCTAAAATTGGATTAAGTGATGGTTGCAGAACTTTGCATCATTGCTAAAACTCACTGAATTGAATGTTTAAAATGAATAAATTTTATGTGTGTAAATTATTCCTCAGCAAATGGTGAAAAAACAAACTCCTTGTGCAAATGAAATCATTATCCTTGACTTCAGCATGGAAACACAAAGTGTTTGTCTGGTGTCATGAGTTTGTGATTGATGCATAATCAAGATTGGGTATGATGTAAATAAGTGAATTATGCACGATTACGTTTTAGAGGTTCATCCCTAAACTCTTGAAAAAAACATGCCTGTTAAACTTCTGTTTACTGATACTACCTTGAGACTTTTTTTCCTTTCGAGAAATATGGTTGAAAAGCAGGCAGGTGGGTTTCCTGCTAAGAGGGATACAGAAATAGGTTGAAAATGGTGAGATAGGGCAGAGTCGATTCACTGAGGACTATGCTAGCACAGGAAGGAATTTAGATGAATCTATTAATTTGACTATCAGGAATTTTAATTACCAGAACTACTCTTTCATTGGTCACCAGTTTTATGCATCCTTTTCCCTAAATTGATCTCTAAAGTAACAATCTAAAAGACTGTAGAAAAGAAATTATAATCCCTGGAAGTCACCAAGAAAGATCTTGTATATTTGGAAACACCACCAAAAAAAAATTGTATTTCTGTAACACATTGGATAGCACTTCTCATAGTACCCTTTAGTAAATTTATTTATTTATGACGTTTATTTATTTTGAGAGAGAGTGCTTGTGCACACATGTGTGCGGGGGAGGGGCAGAGAGAGGCAGAGAGAGAGAATCTCAAGCAGGTTCTGCGCTGTCAGTGTGAAGCCTGGAACGGGCTCAAACTCATGAGTAAGATCATCACCTGAGCTGAAACTAAGAGTCAGACGCTTAACCAACTGAGCCACCGAGGTGCCCCTCACCTTTTAGTCCATTTAGAGTAGTGCATTTTCTCAATAGATTTATTGCTACCTAAGGTGATTTAGAATTTGGCCTCAAATAATCAGATAACAATCTAATGAAATACACTGTAAGTAAATAGAGTTATCAAAAATATAGAGAATGGTCCATTATAGTAGCATTTTTTTTTAATTTTCTGAGGGTTTGGGGGAAGGAGGAGGGGTGTCTTGGATGTCTATTGTTCCAGGTAATATCTTTCCAATTTAGTCTATTATATATACATGGTAGCTATCTTTTATACCCCTCAGAGACAGGAATTATATTTTATTCATTTTTGAATTACCAAAGTCCTAAAATATTTGAGCCCTGGTGAAGGTGTTTGTTGAGATGGAAGGTTTTAGCTACCAATGCATTCTCTGGCACTGGTATAAATCCACTCCTTAGCTCATTTGGCCACTATGAAAGCCTACCTTTTGTTTAAGAGGCTTTAAAAAAGAAATGAATCCCTTATACATGGTATTCTTATGACTGATATTTTGTACATTCTCTGAGAACTTAAGAGAAATTCTTTTGTTTCATACACACACACACACACACTGCCATAGATGTCATAAGTCTAAATGTATACATATATGCATATATATCTATATGTGTACATATACATGTTATGTATACATGTGTGTGTGTGCACATGTACTGTACTTTTAGGAATACCACCAAGTGGTCTACCTACATATACTTGTGTTTTCTTTATTATTGGCATTGCTTTGGATTAAGAGCTTGGTGTTGACAAAACTATTCTGCTAAAAGTGAAATATGTTAAGTAAAGCAATTGGTCTTTGGTGACTAATCACTGTTTACCACTAAGGAAATATCTTTATTTATCAGAAGTCCTAATAGTCAAAGATATAGAGAGACTGTAAACTTAAAGAATAACATTAGGTCAAAGTGATCATGGTTTGATAGCCTCCCCCACTTCTTTATGAGGTGTCTGGAATTGAAATATATTTATGAACAGAATATAAGTTACGACAAAGATTGTAAAGGTTGTAGTTTGGGTCAATGGAAAGGTCAATTAAAAAACAAACATGATTTTTGCCTTCCTTTCCTAATCATAAAAACATCGCTTCTAAGGAAAGAGCGAAATTTCCTTTTATTAAAATAGTAACAAAGTTGAAAACATTCTTTTATTTTTTTAATGTTTATTTTTGGGAAAAAAAGAAAGAGAGAGAGGGATAGAGAGAGAGATATATATATAGAGAGAGAGACAGATAGAGAGAGAGAGAATGAGCAGGCGAAGGGCAGAGATAGAGGGAGAATCAGAAGCAGGCTCCAGGCTCTGAGCTGTCAGCACTGAGCCTGGCATGGGGCTCAGGCTCATGGACCACGAGATCACGACCTGGACTGAAGTCGGAAGCTTAACTGAGCCACACAGGTGCCCCGAAAATGTTCTTTTAAATATTGTACTAGGATTATACTAGTCTCATAAAACAGTTTGGGGAGTGTACTCATTATCAATTCTCTGAAATTGTTTAATATTTCAAGAATTTACTTTATGACCATTTATAGAATTTACTAGAAAAACCATTTATCCATGGAGTTTTCTGTCATGAGATTTTTATTTGCTGATTCATTTTCTATAAAGACTATAGAATTATTATAATTTCTATGCATTCCTTTGTCTGTTTGGTAATTGAAATGCTTTCTAGGAAAAATTCTATTTTCAAAGGCATCAACATAGAATGGTTCATAATATCCTTTTTTAAAATCATTATATTGATGACAGCATCTTAGTCATCAATATATGACTTTTTTATTCCTGACATTTTGGTACCTTCTTTTTCTTCATGATCAATCTTGTCAGAAGATTGTCAAATCTTTATATCTGTTAATCATTGCTATTTTTAATTTCCTTTATGATTCATTACTCTTGCTATCATCTCTATTTGATTCATCTTATTTTTTAAATTTATTTTGCTCTTTCACTTCTTGAGAGATATTCTTTGCTTATTAATTTAATTATTTTCCTTCTCTTATACTTCTTATATTTGAATTTAAGGTATAAAATTCTCTTTGCATTAACTGCATCTACAAATTTTTATAAGCGGTATTTCTGTTACCATGTCTTTCATATATTATCCTCATTATAATTTCTTTGAGCCATGGAAAATGTGAAATGTTTTCTTTTTAAATATATGGACATTTCTATTATCTTTGTATTATTGAGTAATAGTCAAATTGTGGCTATGATCAGGTAGACTTTTTTTAATTTTAGTAATTTGAATATTTTTTGTTTATTAATTTATTTTGAGAGAGAGGGAAAGCATGAGTGGGAAGGAGCAGAGAGAGAGAGAGAGGGAGACAGAAAATCCCAAGCAGACTTTCCACCCCCAGTGCAGAGCCTGAGGTGGGACTTGAACTCACCAACAACAAGATCATGAACTGAGCTGGAGTTAGATGCTTAACTGACTGAGCTACCTAGGTACCCCAGTAATTTGAAATTTATTGACACTTGTTTCATGACACACTATGATCTGTTTTTGTGAATGGTCCAGGTGTGCTTAACAATATGAATATTAGGCTTTCTTTTTCCAGTGTAATGTTCTAAAGTTATTAAATTTGTTACGATTTTTATTTTTTCAAAAAATTCTTAATAATTTTTGTCTGATTTTCAATCCATTACTGAAGGAAGTGTGTGAAAATATCCCATTGTGAATTTGTTGCTATCCTCTTTTAGTTTACTAATTTTTCTTTATGTATCTTGTTTTCAGATTGTTTTGACTGAAATGTGTTGTGCTTTTTTGTGATGTATGCCTTTCCTCATCTTTGGTGAAGTTTTTGACTATTATTAATATACCTACCCCATGTTTATTTTAGAAAGCATTGTCTCATTGTATGTCTATTTGCATTCTTGACATATGTCTCAAAAAAAAATCAGAGTTTAATTTTGTTTACTAGTGAATCCTACAATAGAATTGGTTGATAAATTCCATTTCTGTTAGAGTTTGCAGTTTTAACCACAGTGGAATTAGGATACCTGCCAAGAATTTTCTGAGCTATGGCAGTATTAATTATGCCAAAATGTTCTTAAACCGCCCTTAGTAACAAAATATAATACATTGTAATTACAAATGTGACACATTTTAAAGCCTATTTTCAGAATTTAATTGATCAATTTACAATCTTATTTCCTTTTAGCTGTGAGAGTCACTTGCATTTTTATTTGCAATGTATGAAATATTGGTGGGTAAGAATAATAGATTTTGAATTAATCAACTAAAGGGGAAAAAGAAGAATATGTAGTAAGACTTTTGAAATTGTTTCATTTTTTTCCATTTTCTAACCAATAATGTATCTTTTTCCATACTATCCTTGTTCTAATTCTGTATCCTAATCACATTTCTGGAAATTGCTAGTCTTTCCTTTCATTTGGTTGGCTTACGCTGCCATCCAATTTACAGGCAATTTTTTGCTAAACTCCATTCCAATATACTGTATTGCAACATATATCCAGAAAAATTATTCTAAAATATAGTCAGATATCTAATCATTTTGTGCAAAAGAGGATTATCCAGTTTTTTTTTTTGTGAATATATTTGAAATATTGTTAAGACACTGAGAGCCTGAATAGCCTTCACAAGATTAGGAAGTTCTTACCTTTAGCTGGGATATGGCACAGGTTCAAGTGGCACCGGAATTCAGATCCTTGTAGACACTAATGTTATTAACCAGTCTTGGACTTTTTACTAGTAAAGGTGATCATTGACATCATTAAAAGTTTATTCTTTAAAAGTATTGATACAGTATACACTAAATAGGATATATTATTTTGGTAAACTTAAAAAAATGGTAAACTACTGAAAAATAAAATACAAAGTTACATATTTTCACATACATAAAAGAAAAAAAAGATGTCTTTATTTTGATTAGTACATAATTCTAATATATTAGAAGCATATTTATAATTTTGGGTATATAATCACATATTTTAATCTGTTTCTCAGTCATATCTGTCTCTAATATTGTGTCATTGGTTTCCCTCTTGAATGTTTCTAATATGGCCTTATTATTTTTAATTTGTTTTAAATTTTACGCATTCTTATTCAAAGTAGTGAAATAACTAATATTTTGGCACAAATATTTTTAAGCAAAAACAAAACAAAAAAACACCTCTCTGTAGGTGTGAGGTAACTGGTAACTGCTGATCGAAATCTTCTGAATGAAGCCTGTCCTCAAGGCGGTTTATATCCGTATTATGTACAAAGAAATGGAACAACTTAATCTCATAAAAACTATGAAGACTTCCACCTTCTTAACAATATTGCTAATATATTTAGAAAAAAAATAATTAAGCCCCTGAAATGCCTAAAAAGAAGTGGGCACGTGTGATTCAAGTGTCACTCAGTGCCGAGTACCAAGTATACACACCTCAAGAGAATTGGTGACAGAGACCGTCTGTATTAAGCTTTCATCAGGGCTCTGTCCTCATCGGTTGCGCATGCTGTGATGTGCACTTATCTGGTGTCCCTTTAGTGAAATACTGATTAACCCCTGACTTTGGGGACGTTGTGGGCGCATGCCTAAACAAAGGTCGCCTCTGTTTCAAAGTATCAAGGACATTTTCTCTGGCAGGTGACTAACATCCAGTGTTTGATCAGTGAAGGTGCCTACTGGCCTGGCGTCACAGGGGAATTGCAGTTCCCGAGCTCTCTGTGAGTCAGGAGAACGGTCACGGGAACTGCATCATAGCTCAATTCTGTTGCTTCCACAGATTTTGATAACCGAGGCTCTCCATAATCAGCATCTCACACTAAACTCTTTCCAAAGATTCTAATCTGTGACACCGGAGAATAAATGTAAGTGTGTTTGTGCAAAATAGAAAAAAAAATTGAAGCTCTACCGAAGAGCTCTAGGAAAAGTAGGAGAATTTGCCATCCACACAATCGGACTTATTGCCACACGGGGATGTAGAGATTGAGACATAAGAAAAAGCCGACTCACCAAGAGAATGGGCAAAGGTTATAAACGGGACATACTCAGGACATTAGAATACGACCATATGCCTAATCCCTCTCATGATGAGAGAAATTCAACCTACAGCCGCACAGCACTGAGGTTTCATATACCAGTTTGAAACATGCAGAGTTAATAACTAATTGTACAAGTGAGGATGGATGGGCAGTGGGCCAGTTGACCACATCGAAGGTGAAAGTAAAGTGGGTGCTAACTGTAGGCAGGTCAAAAGGGTAACATTTATCAAAATATAAAATTTACATGCTATGCTCGACCCAGCAAACTCACTGTCAGCCTCTATTTTACAGGTGTATTCCAAGACATGTTACATGAAAAGAAGAAAGGTTTGGGTGACTAAATGTATGTTTGTAGGATGCTACCATGTGTGGGAGGAAATAAACTTTAAAAATGTAATTATATAATATATAGTCATAAATAATTATAGAAACACTAATACATGTGAAAGTGTGTGTACATAGAATATTCTACAAACTCTATGTTTAGAAATGTATAGAATGTCTCCAGAGTATTCAGTGACTAATATGTGTATACATACACAGAATATTTCTAGGTACATAAAAAATGAACTAGACATAGTCTTTATTTCTGGGAATGGATACAAAGCAGTTCAGTGAGAAAAGTACAAAAACACTATCCGCTATATAGTTGATTGTAAATTCTGAAATTTACACTGTGAAATTGCATTTATTACTTGAAAAATAATATTAACCAGAAATATTGAGACTCAAAGTCTTATCCAATATGCCATAACAATTACCTTCAGGTCATCAGCTAGAGATGAACAATTAGTTTTCCTTCAAATCAAATATGAAATGTTTGAGTGCTCAGATTTTCTGGAATTTCTTTGAACAATTTTAGGGCTCCTTACAATAATTGTAAGTTAAAAATAATGGTCTCTGCTAACAGCTATGACATCCTTTATCATTTAAAAAAAATCTGCCTAGAACTTTTTATCTTCTAAACAGAAGATGAGTAATTAAAAATGGGCATTACTTTATTTAAAAAAATACAAGTTGTGTCAATGTTATAAGAAAAATTTAGCCTTCATTAACTAAAATTTTTCTCCAGCCATATGTCTTTTAGTTATCTCACTTTGCAATTCAGGAGTCCTCTAAACAGTCACTAGTTACACACCTGTTTTGGGTTAAATTCATTAACTACGTATAACTCTGAAATATGAAATATATATTAGGAAAGCTAATATTTCTGTTGCTCTTAATTATTTTATAGAGTGTCAAAGGTACAAGCCTTTTTTTCTTTCATCAAATGTTGGGACGAACTTGAAGACGAGAATGCTCTTACCTAGATCAGCCATACTGTAGTATATGACATTGCTTTCAAAATCTCAGTATTACAGCACTTTTATAAAAATTAGATAAAGGACCTCTTTCTGAAATGACACATTAGAGAAAAATTTCCCCTCCAGACTGGCCAATTAGACAAAAAGGATGCCCATCTTGTAAAAAGCATAGTATACAGCTTAGTTGACTGTGCAGAGGTTGGCTAATAACCCCCAGCCAAAGCATAAAGCATCCAACACCATGGAAAGAGCTGTCTTGACCAGCATAAGGATGGAGACAAATTCCAGGTGCAGCTCAGAACTATTGGTCTACTTAATACCAACTAATGTAAGTTAGGTCAAAGAAAACTGACATCTTTCCCTGCCTCCACTTAGAGAGAGCTGTGCATTAGAACTTAAGGCAGAGAGAGAGAGAGAGAGAGAAAAAAAAAGAATGTTTTCTCTCATATAAAGCCAAATAAACAAACAAATGAACAAACTTTTTCAAACAGAGTCACCCTGTCTCCACTTGGCTCCAGTCTCCTAAATAAATGATACTTTGAACTTTTCCTGAACCTTCCCCCAGGAGACACCAATTTTCCTGATTTTAGAGGGCCAAAGTCTGAAAATCTATGGTAAGCGTTGCACATATAATAATTGCATGGAAAAATAGCTTTTCATTAACAAGTGGTTTCTGTCAATAATCTTGTATATTTGTATATATTTTTTAATGTTAAGGAGAGAGAGAGAGAGAGTAAGAGAGAGAGCATGCGCACATGAGTTGGGGAGAGGGGCAGAGAGAGAGAGAGAGAGAAAATCCAAAGCAGACTCCATGTTCAGCACAGAGCCCTATGGGAGGCTATTCCATGACCCTGGGATCATGACCTGAGCTGAAATTGAGTCAGATACTCGACCAACTGACCCATCCAGCCACCCAGATTTGCTTTCCTTTAAATACCTGAGATATCTTAATTTGATAAGCCAATACCTCTTTTACATGCTTCTTTGGGAGACAATTTTTTTTCTTTTCTTTTTCTTTTTCTACCTGTGTCTTATTTGACAGTTATCATTTAGATGATGCTTTGGTGGGAGAGATAGGCTTACAAAGTATGTCTGGGCAGTTCAATTTGTCAGGCTGTGTTAAAATTATGAAGGCCATTGCATTCTCCCACGCCAGCCAATCCTGTCAGCTACCTTCAAAAATATTCAGACTGCAACCACTTCTCACTAAATCCACAGCTGACTCCCTGGCTCTTTTGTCAGCATCCCACGTGGATTATTGCAAAAGCCTCCTAAATTATCTCACTGAGTCATTCGTGCCCCTTATCAATCTCTTTCCATCATAGCAGGCTTGCGTGACCATGGGAAAATGTAAATGAGATCAATGTCAGTCTTTTGCTCAAAATTCTCGCAATAACTTTTCATTCCATGTCAGTAAAAATCATGAAAATATTCCACACATCTTTACACATTTCCACTCACCACCACCTCCCATTATATCCCTTACTTCATCTCACCCTTCTCCATTGTCCCTAACTAAATCGTCCTTGCTGCTTCTTGAAATCAAATCACTGAACATGTTCATCCTTGAAAATAGACCCACTACGAGAGAGGCTGACACTTCCTTCAGATCTTTTCTCAAATCCCACTACCTTAGGCCTTCCTGTGTCCCCACTCTGGCCCTTCCGATCCTTCAGACATTTTTCTGGATAGCACATCTCACTCTTTGATATGATATCATATCATATCTTTTACCTATTTATTGCTTATATTTGCAACACTACAACATAGACTCCATGAGAAAATGTTTTTTGTTTTGAGTGTTTCGTCTTCGTAGGTTTCTTTAGAAAATACATTCATTTCATTCACTGAACATGCACTTGCCTCTGTGTGTCAATATCTTCATTTTTATCTTTTTTTTTAAAAAGTAAGCTCTCCACCCAAGGTGGAACCTGAACTCAGGAGATCAAGAGTCGTGTGCCCTGCCTACTGAGCCAGCCAGGTGTCCCACCATCTTTATTGTCAACATAAGAGTAAAACGTACACTTATCCCATTGAATTTATGTGAAGGTCAACAAGAGAAAAATGCACATGAGAGTTGTAATTATGCCACATAGTAAGGTTCCATTAATATTAAATTAATAATTATGGTGAATGATAATGATTTGCTAAGATTCAGGGAATACTTGGTTGGATTTGGTTTCTTAAGACACAAAAAAAATCAAAACAAAAGCCCTCCTGCCTATTCCTTAAGGAACTTAGCCAACCAAAGGCTAGTTGGCTGGAGAAGTGTCTCCTGTTTCTTCTGTTCTCAGAAGTTTATTCATATTTCCTTGCCATTCTACCCTCACTAGGACACTGCACTTCAAATCGATAATTTCGTTTCCTTTTCTTTCTTGCCTATTCACTTTATTATAATTTCTTCTCCCCATATATACTGTCCAACCAAAAATATCGTTGGAAACAAAGGATACTCTTGTCACTGGTTTTATTATTCCAGAATATATGGGCAAACATTTCATCTTCCCAAGGCTTTCATTCCGAGGAAATTACAGCTTCCAATTCATTCACCCTTAATCATTTCACTGTTTAATATAACTTCCATTTCAGTGTTTTCCATTTCCCCTAAATAACCACTCTCCCTTCCACATTATTAGAGTGTTACTTACATGTACTCCCTTTTCCTGTTATCTATAACAGGATGCTGTTACTGTTTTGCCACACTGCCTAAAATGTCATTCCCTAGAGAACTAGATACTATTTTACCAGCAATTTAGTGATACTATTATTATTTAATCAAAGCATTTAAGAACCCAAATGTCAAAATTATTATGTGTTACTATTCTGCAATCAGCTTTTATTTAAAGATCACACTGACTTTGAAGTATACTATAAAAGATATTGTCTTAAGTATGTTCTATACACGTTTTGATTGAATTTTACAAATTAAAGTTTTCATATCAGATTTGAAAACTGATCTCAGAAACCGAAATATGTATATGGCTTATTTTTTCAACAGTTTCACCCAACACACTTTGAACATAACCACCAAAAAAAATAAAGTTATCTTGTTTTTATCCAGAAAAACAACGATTTTTAGGGCCACAATCATAAATTGTTTTGCTTAAAAGAAAAACTCAAAGAAAAGAGCAAACAAAAACAGAAATAGATTCATAAACATAAATAATAAACTAGTGGTTGCCAGAGGGGGATGGGGCTTGGGGGATGGGTGAAATAGGTGAAAGTGATTAAGAGGCACCTGGGTGACTAAGTTGGTTGAGTGTCGGACTCCTGGTTTCCACTCAGGTCATGATCTCACTGTTTGCAATTGAGCCCTGTGTAGGGCTCTGAGCTCAGTGTGAAGCTTGCTTGGGATTCTCTCTCTCCCTATCTCTGCCCATCCCCAGCTAATGCTCTGGTGCTCTCTCTCTCTCTCTCTCTCCAAAATAAAAAAAAAGCATTAAAAATAATCTTTAAAAAAAAGATACAGGGTCACCTGGGTGGCTCAGTCGTATAAACATCAGACTTCAGCTCAGGTCATGATCTCATGTGAGTTTGAGCCCCACATCAGGTTCTGTGCTATCAGAGCCTACTTCAGATCCTCTGTCCCCCTCTCTCAACCCCTTCCCCACTTGTGCTCTCTCTCTCTCTCCCCAAAATAAATATTTAAAATTTTTTTTTAAAAAAAGATACAAACTTCTAGTTATACAGCAAGTCACGGGGATACAAAGCACAGTATAGGAAACATAGCCAATAATGTTACAATAACTTTGTATGATGACCGATGGTAACTACACTTTTCATGGTAAGCATTTTGTAATGTATGCAATCGTCAAATCACATTTCAGTAATCTGAAACTAGTGTAATATTGTATATCAATTTTTCTTCAAAATCTTAAAAGTAAAATACATAACATTAAAAAATTAGTGAATTAAACATTGCTCTTATTTGTATTTTCAAAGTTTAATTGAGCTTTGATCTTACTACACAGAAAAATGTTTGTAAATAAGTCAGTTTTAAAAGTGCTTGTTGTTTGAAAGTAATTATTGAATTCAGTGACAGGGTGGACTTGTATGCACAGGCTTGTATTGATACTGGAATTACTTTTTTTTTTAATGTTTATTTATTTTCGAGCGAGACAGAAGGAGAGTGAGCTAGGGAGGGGCAGAGAGAGAGGGAGACACAGAATCCAAAGCAGGCTCCAGGCTCTGAGCTGTCAGCACAGAGCCTAATGTAGGGCTCAAACCCACGAACGGTGTGATCATGACCTGAGCCAAAGTCAGACGCTCAACCGACTGAGCCACCCAGGCGCCCCTGGAATTACTTCTAAGGATATCATTTTAAGAGGAAAGGAAAAGCCTATGTTATCAAAGAAATAATTCTTTGAAAAATTATTCCCTTTTAATACAAAACATCAGTACAATCTATGCACTTACATAGAAGATACAAAAAACAAATTTAAAGCAAAATACCATTTTGCTTTTAGACACAGGATAATGTTTATGAATGTATGCAAAAATTGTGATCTTTTTATTGAGTACTTTTATGGGAAAAACAGTGTTACGTTTCTTGCTGATCTTTTATAAATTGTTATCCCCAAAATTTTCCGAATAATTGTTAAAATGTTCACACTTTATCTTGTGAGGTTTTGTGGTGAGGTTTTCTGTTTTATGACTTACAGAGGCAGGCTACAGGATAAAACTAAAGGAGCCTGGCTATTCCAGTAAGCTGGTTACAGACAGAATATGATTGACCACATAATCTATGGTATCTGTCAAGTTGTCCTTTGCAAAAATGCATGTGGGAAGTTCATTTTCATTTTTTTTCTTTTTTATATAGTGTTATGCTTGCAAAATTAATCCACATTGTTATTTGTGGTCTAGTTCCTTTATTTTCATGGCTTTATAGAATTCAATAGCACAGACTTACAATTTACTTTTCCTTTCTACTGTTGCAGGACATGTGGTTTGTTTTTGGTTTGTTTTTTCAACAGTATAGACAATGCTAATGTGAATATTCTCTCAAGTGTCTTGGCATGAAAGCGCCTAAGTGTCTCTAGTGCATCTATGGAGGAGTGAAAACACTTACTGTAGATGGGGATAGCTCTAATTTTAATACATAAAACCATATTTTCCTATGAGTTTTTTTCTGTACAAAAAAATGAAATAATTATTCCTTCTATCATTTTGCCTGTAAAGTCAGCCCAAATTCCAGTCTAGTTAAAACACAATGTAAGACCTTTTAAGTCACGTGTTTCTCTTTAACTTGCTCATTTTTATGTTTGATTTTTTTTAAATCCTCTTATTTAAATTTTGCAATTTTATTGGATTTAAAAGGCTACTTCAGAGCCTTCGTGGTTGAGAATCTAAAAGGCAGGAAAAATAATAAAATAAACAATATAATAAATAGACCAGTAAACAGAAGAGGCACATATTTATAGTGGCTATTAGGAACAGAACATATTAATTTAAGAATACAGAGAAAATTATATATATGCATACATATGTATATGTGTATAGTAGGGATTATAAGATATATATGTTACATAATTATAATATTATAATTATATATAATACATATTATATATAAATGTTTGTGTGTGTATATATATGTGTGTGTAAATGTATATATATGTGTATACATATATATTTACAGTAATACCTTGGATTGCAAATAACTTGTTCTGCGAGTGTTCTGCAAGATTAGCAAACATTTCCCATAATTTTTTTTTAATTTTTTTTAATGTTTATTTGTTTTTGAGACAGAGCATGAGTGGGGGAGGGGCAGAGAGAGAGGGAGACACAGAATGTGAAGCAGGCTCCAGGCTCTGAGCTGTCAGCACAGAGCTCGACGCGGGGCTTGAACTCACAGACCGCGAGACCATGACCTGAGCGGAAGTCGGACGCTCAACCGACTGAGCCACCCAGGCGCCCCTCCCATAAATTTTAACTTGATAAATGAGCGACGTTTTGCAATATGAGTAGTACATGATGCCAAATATCACATGATCACAACGGAGCCAATGGTTCTTTGAAATTCGCTTTGATATTACAAGTGCTTTGTTTTACAAGCATGTTTCCAGAACAAATTATGCTCACAAACTAAAGTTTCACTGTGTGTGTGTGTGTGTGTACATATATGTGTATGTAATATATGTATGTATTCCGGTAAAAGTCTCACTGCACATCGTGAGTGAGGTCTGATTCAGAGGTATACATCTTTTCTTCATTTTATAAGTCTCTGAACGATTGTAGATGTAAATAAAAATGTAATTGTTGAGCTACCTAGAGGTTTGTGTGGAGTGCTACACATTTGATATTTGATATTTTTTAAAGATGGAGAGAAGAGCAGAGGCCATATCCTCGTAATTTCCTGGACAGTTTTAAAGACGGAGACAACAGCACAAATCATATTCTGGAAACTTTGGGATTTTATCTTTTCAGATTGTGAAATTCTTTTCATAATTGTTATAGTCTCCAAGCCAGACAGAAAAAAAATTCCTCAGATGAGCTCTATCTCCTGCGTAATCCCCACATGAGTGTCGGCAAGACCTGTGGCTGGCTTAAATGGAATGATTATGGCAAAGGTGATAGGATTTAGAGGGTTATATATACGTGACACATAAGTGGTGCCTGGGTGTCTCAGTCAACTAAGTGCTCTTGGGTTCTACTCAGGTCATAATCTCATAGCTCATGCGTTCGAGTCCCCGTCGAACTCTGGAAGCACAGAGCCCGCTTGGATTATCTTTCTCCTTCTCTCCACTCCTGCCCTGCTTGTGTCCATGCCCTCTTTCTCTCAAAATAAATTTTAAAAAACCTTAAAAATAAATACATAAAAATTACAGCACCTGTCTCTCTTTCCATTCTTGGCTTTGAAGAAGCAAGCTGTAATGAATTCTACAGCCCCAAGTGAAGTAATATTTCTTACCTGTCTTGATCATATTACTTCTAAGTAGGAGCATTTTTATAATGCATAACTTAATTATTATTCAAAGACAAACAGGCCCATATATTTCTCACCCAAGATCTCTCATTTTAATTAGATTTTGTAAGAAAAATAGCACTCAGCGACTGTGACTGCATATTTTATGTTAGAAGCGACCATTGTGTTGATAAGGAAAGGAACACAGATTAAGGAAGAGTTCAGTGGGCTCCTATTGAAAACCTTCTACAGGACGGTTGGAATCGTAATTGCACACCTATTGTTACCTGAGGAATGCTTTCTTGCACCATAGTTCTGGAAGAGAATCTGACATATCCTCATTGGCATATTGCTAACCTCTATTTGTAAGATGATTATGGAAAAGAAAACGGCTCTACGGTTTGGCAAATAAGACGCCATCTCTTTCCTGAAAAGAATTACTGACAATCAAGCCACAGCATGAAGCCAGTGATTTGAACCATCCAGATTGTTTGCACAGAGGCCTGATGCAGACTGGGAGTCACTGACTTTCCTCCATTACAATATTAGTTTCCTCCTCTAGGCTGCACTGAAATTATTCTATGACCTGAGCATCTCATTTGTAGATAAGTACAAAAGTAGTCCTCCTAAAGGTGTTAAAAAAAAAAAAAAGCGTCAGAGAATGTTTTCTATTTCTCGTCTCCTCTTTCCACTCACATATCGATTTTGAAATCACATATATGTGAGTGCACACATCTAAAATAATAATTACCTCTTTCTTCTCTCTCAAAGGGCATAATTTTCACACTTTCGACTTTCTAGAAATGTGCATAAATATATGAGCATTGAAACACACTGGGTAATTTATTATTTTGAGACTTTAGTTATTCTTTATGTATTGAATAGACACAAATTCTAACACTAAAACAAACACTTGGCTATTTGTGGGTTATAATATTCTTCATAAATGGGCCACTACTTATCTTTTGGAGATGGAGTATGGCTGACTTGCCTCTTCGGTACTGTGTCTTTGGTTTTTGCCAAGTCACCTGCCAGCAAGCATTTTGTGTATTCAGGTAAGTCCAGAATGAATTTCTTCCAAGAAATCCTCTATACTGATTTTTTTTTTTTTTAGAGAAAACTGAAAGCAAACCTGTTAATAAGACCAACAAGTGTCTGCATGTTTATTTTTTTTTTTACAAGATATATACTAAACTTGAGTTATATGGAGAGACTGAATAGAGTTTGACACGTCTGACCTAACCAACAAACTCTGAGAATACACTGTATCTGCACCCATTACTGCAGATACGATTAGGGTGGTCAATTCAATTCCATTTCTATAGACATTTAAAATGATCTGTATGATTTGGGGGACACCAAGATATATACCACTGATTGGCTATGTGTTCATTTTTCTTTCCCTAGATGTGAGAAATTAGCTCTAAGTTAAACTTGTAAGGGGCAAGTCAAAGTTCACACAGTTCCAGGGATGAAGAAACACGTAGCTTAAATGTGAATATCAGTCCACGTGTGGTCTACATTGATGGGTCACTATGCTGAACCCCTAGGTTGGGGGAAAGGGTCAATATATAAACGTTTATTTCTTAGTGAGATGTCCAATAACAATCAAGTTTTAATTTCCATTCAAGTCATTATTAGAAAAATATATTTTGTTGAATACATTTTAAATTCTAGTAATTTAACCAGTGCGTCATTAATTACTAAACTTTAAATAATGGAAAACCTATGATTTTATGTCAGAGAACTCCAATTTATTTGCCCACACTGGGTATTGCATTTTTTAATTTCATCTTGTACTAGCAATGAATAGGAGTTATTTCCCTGAAACATGTACCTGATAAAAATATCACCTCCTGATTAGCAAGCGGTCTAATATTAAAATTGTTCTGTTTTTCAATCTTTGCTTCTTTACAATTTGCATTTTGCCATCTTTATTTAACTCAACTTAATGCCCTTACATGTAACAAAAGAAGGAAATAGAGGAAATAAACTTTCAAATAATACTTTCCTTTGGGAACAATTCAGGTGATTTGGAATGCTTGATTACAATGGCTAAGGAAAGAGAGTGTGTGAAAGTCTAATGAGATCTGAAAAGATCTGAAATTATTGGTCCTTCGGGGAATTGTTGGTTTTCTCCTGCCAGATTAAAAAAACCATATAACATAATTTCCTTTTTTATTTTCTTCTTACCTGCCAGGAGTGAAATATTATACTCAGTTACAGATTCTATGTTAACATTTGCATTTAGAATGTATTATTTTTTTTTGTTTTTTTCCTCATCTCTCTTGTGTATTCATTTTATGTATATTTTCCCATAACATTTTGTAAGCTTCATAAATTCTTTTTTTCTGAGGGATATAAGCTATAAATAGAACTTCCATAATATATATAATAGAAAAATATATTGGTTCCGTTGAAATGGATATTGTGGAGTTCATTTTTTCCCTACTGTAAGTTGGAAGAGCAAATTTTCTAAAATACATATCTGGTCCCATATCACTTTAGAAACTTTAAGATTGACTTCAACATAAAGAAAAACTGTATTCTGTGGGTTATAATATTCTATATTAATGGGCCACTACTTATCTTTATAATTATCTTCCATATTAATCCCATATCCCAGTCTTTCTGAGCTACTTATATTTGCAGAACATAATATGATTTCCAAACCCATGAATCTGTACACACTGCTTCTTTTACTTCTCCTTTTAATTATCTTTTCAAATTTCTGATAACACAGTATTAGTATCCCTTGCAACAAAATACTTTGGAAGAACTTCCTACTTTTTTTAACCTTACCCAATCCCACCCACACAGATATGAATTGGTCATCATCTTTATCCAACTCCTCAGTATTCTGTGCAGTTACTTTTCAGAATATTTAGGACCCTATGTTTTAATTATAGGAGTCTATAATTCTCAAGCAAGAGCACCCCCATTAAAAAAAAAAAAAAACAACTTGTTGGATAACTTGGAAAGTTTTAGTAAAATATTGGGGAAAGAAACCAAATAAATCATATATTCAGTGACTAAAACATAACGTACTGGTTTAGAATAGATTATTGATATGAACACTGGTCATTCACAGTTTGTGCTCCATTTCAACTGCAACCAACATTTGGATTCTCATCTATGGGGAAACTACCCTCAAGACTAAGTACAATTCATACTTCCTGAAGCAATTTTTTCCCTCCAACTTGGTCATCCTTAATTACTTTACTCAGATACTAACAAGCCTAGGGTTTATAATTAATCCTTATTTTAAAAAGAAACTGTATATTCTTCTCATGGTGCAGATCTCAATTTATCAAATATTTGACACTTAAAGTCTTCTTTATAGCTGATTGTCAACTCTGTAAGTCATGCAGAATGGAAAATGTCTGGTGTTAAACATGAATTGTATAGTAGTTAAAAAACTATGGTGGGACGACAGAGTTCATTCACATAACAAAATCTAGATATTTTAATAAAAGATGTGAATAACGTGAAATATGAATCTAAAATGCAATGTAACATAATATCATACTACAAATTTTATGTATAGGGAGAGTAAGAGCCAGTGAACTCAAACTTCTACAGGGTTGCAAAAATATGAGTCCATAATCTAAGTAATTGTCTCATTCTCTGCACAATTTTCCCTTTAATGTAGCTTGTTTTATAAATCTAAGAAGTCACTTTGGCAGTGAAAAGGGGTAGGAGATAAAGGGGATAATAAAAAAAACAATCATTTATTGAGGAACGTTCAATGAGAAAGGAAGCCATAAATCCCATTAGACTTCACAATGGGATATTGGGTAGAGGCCATGCTCCTGCGGCTTTCATTTACAAAAATAAACCTGCATCTAAGTGACATTTTCCATTTTGCCTTCCTCATTCAGTTAGCCACTGAAACTTAAACCTTGATTAAAGTGCCAACTCTCATGGGCCCTGCCCCCCACCCCCAAGTCTTTGCATGCACTTCATTGATCACTGGGTTAAAATGCAATGGGATTTATTTCTAAAATTAATATCTAGGTGACAAGTTTATATACATTTTAAGGGTTTACACGGCACAGGGATATTTATCTGTCAACAAATTCCAACACCAGCTTTTCGGTAGATCTACTGAAACTTCAGTCCACCCTTGATATTGTTTGAAGATCAAAGGGTGGGTAGGCCTGCCAAGAAAAAGTGGATGAGACATACAAGCTTAGATTCGGGACACTGAAGTTATGGGTGTTATTTTCAATCTATTTTATGAAGCATTGTTTTGCTTTGTTTTGTTATGTTTGTTTTCTCATCTATGAGGAGCTGTAAAATAAAACCTGGTCAGACATTTGCTCACAGCCTGACAAAAATAGATTCCTAAAGGGAATAATGAAATAATGTCTGGTTAAATATGTTTCCTCACATGGAAGGATGTCATTAATGAAAATAAATCCCTGCCCTTATTTTTAAATCTACATGACAATATATTTAGATTTCAGGAGGAAAATATTTTTGTTCAAACTGTATTCTCTTTATATAAAAGGGAATAAATAAGAAAGGTTTGTGAGGTAGTCAGAATAATGGCCCCTCAAGTCCACATCTTAGTCCCTGACACATGAATATGTTAATTTACTTGGCCAAAGGGATTGACATATAAGATTAAATTAAGGACCTCCAGATGAGAAGCTTATTTTGCATTATGTAGGAGGGCCCACTGTAATCATAGTGGTCTTTAAAAGTAGAAGAGCAAGGCAGATGAGTCAGAACGAGATGTGTCTATGAAAGAAAGGCCCAAAGAGATTCAGTTTTCTGATTGTGATGACGGAAGGAGGGGGAACCCCCCAAACATGGGGGTGGCCTCTGGAAACTGAACAGATCAAGGAAATGAATTCTCTTCTAGAGCTATTAAAAGCAAACACAGCCCTAGGGACATACTAATCTCAACCCAGTGAGATTCATGTTAGACTTCAAGCTACGGTCTATAAGAAAATAAATTTATAGTATTTATATTGCTAAATTTGTGGCAAATTATTATACCGGTGACAAAAACCTAATACAGTTAACTAGGGTTTCTTCTCAAAGTGGCAGATCAAATATAAGCGTTAATCTCTGATGCTTCCTGAAACACTGAAACAGCAGGATTTTAGGAGCACTTAGGTGGCTCAGTCAGTTGAGCCTCAACTCTTGATTCTAGCTCAGGTCATGACTCCAGGGGTTGTGGCATTGAGCCCTGCATCAGGCTCTGTGCTGAGCATGGAGCCTGCTTAAGATTTTCTCTCTTTCTCTCTGTCTGTCTCTCTCTCTCTGCTCCTCTCCTCTGCTGGTGCTCTGTCTCTCTTTTTCTAAAAAATAAATATAAATAAATAAAAAAGAAGGATTTTAAAGCACAACAGGGCAAAGTTGTCAGGAAAAGGCACAGTTTCCTTCCTTCTAATAAACTTTTTTTTTTTAATGCTTACTTATTTATTTTTGAGAGAGAGAGAGAGAGAGAGAGAGAGAGAGCCAAGCACACCTGAGCAGGAGAGGGGCAGAGAGAAGGGGACAAACTCCCAAACAGGTTCCAGGTTGTCAGTGCAGAACTCTAGGCAGGGCTCGATTCCACAAACTGTGAGATCATGACCTGAGCATAAATCAACAGTTGGACACTTAGCCTACGGAGCCACCCAGGTGCTCCTTGACTTCAAGTAAATATTAAACCGTATCACTCAACAGTGAAGACCATGGTTGGACTTACTCCATATATTTGCACAGAGCCTCAGTCATCTTTGCAACTGGCCCACTAGGAAATAGACTAAAACACACATATGTTATAAAATACTACAAAAGGAATGGAGAAAGAAGAAACAGATATAATACACTATCATTAATATTTTGAAAGACCTAAGATCCTTTATTCATGATACAAAGAAAAAAACACTTTAAAAAATGTAGAGAACCAAAAAATTTTAAAAATCTCGAGAATGAAAATTATTATATAATAATTTAAAACCTTGGAGACAAATGAAGTCAACTAAATGGACATAAATGAAAGTCATAGATGATAAGAAAATCTTGAAGAGAGTAGAGAAAAAATGCAAAGAGATAACAAAAGAAGGAACATGAGACTATCAAAATATTCCAAGAATTCAAGCATCCAAATAAGGGAAATCCTAGAAAGACAGAGGAAAATGAAGAGGAATAAATAAAGACAGAACTTAAGAAAATTTCCCTAAAGTATGAATTTCCAGATTGAAAGGGCACTGCAAAATGGACTAAAACGGGCTCATGCTTAGGCAGACTATCTTGGAATTTTAGAATACTGTGGAAGACTAGAATATTCTAAAACCTTTAATTCCTTGTTTCATACAAAGGATTAAATCTCAGAACAGCATCAGACATCATAGCAACATTGTGAACTAGGGAAAAAAAGCAACAATGTTACTGAAATTCAGAAGGAAAGTAACCTCCACAATTGGCCAAACTATTACTATGAATTATGAGGAAAAGATTAATTTATTTCAAGCTCTCAGATATCAAAAAGTTTACTGCCGCATTTTCTTTCTCAGAAGCTACTAGAAAATGTATTACATTAAGAAAAAAAAAAAGAGTAAACCAAGAAACATGAAAGTATGTGTTCCATGAAACAGGGAATGTGGGAAACAGAATCCTCTTAGATGATGATAAAGGAGATCCAAAAACAGAAGCTGTACAGGAGACTTAAATTTACCTAATTGAGTAGGTCAGAATGCTTCAGGAGAGATTTCCTTAAGAAGATACAATTGTTCAAATATTAATGTGTCTGATGACTTAATAGGAAAGTATTTATAACTGGGAAAGACTCTGGCTGAATTATATATATATATGTACATATATATATATACACACACACATATATACACATATATATGTATATATACGTATATAATACATATTTAACCATGTATTTAACAAATATGCAAAGAAAAAATATATATGCAAAGAAAATAACAATACGATCATTAACCTTATGTGAGAATATGGTGTGAAGGGTGAAAAAAATGATCCAAACACATGGGCTCAACCGAGATAGCACTGATGAAAACAGTGATAATTAATCTAATTAAAAATATGATATAACTGGGGCTCCTGGGTGGCTCAGTCTGTTGAGCGCCGGACTTCGGCTCGGGTCATGATCTCACGGTTCGTGGGCTCTGTGCCGACAGCTCAGAACCTGGAGCCTGCTTCAGACTCTGTGTCTCCCTCTCTCTCTCTACCCCTCCCGTCTCTCTCTGTCTCTCCCTAAAAAATAAACATTAATAATAAATTTAAAAAATATATGATATAACGATGTTGGGTAGGTAGTGGAGGGTGGATGTGGTGGCGGCACAGTGGAGAGCAGGGGTTGAAACAGAACTAGATCTTTATCCACCAGATAAAATGCAAATAGATAATACCCTCCAGTGGAAAATCAGGAAGAAACATAAGAAGGGTTAGAGCTTTGCATGTAAATAACATCGGCGCCACCCAGAGAGCAGGGACTACTCTGGTTTGTGGATTTCATTTAACTAAAAACTGGCTACACAGCCTTTCTGAGGATCAGTTTTTTGAGTATAAAATGGAGATAATCTTTATCACGTAGAATTATTGTAACGACTCAAATAATGGTGCAAGTCACCATACAAGTGATGGGCACGGGGAGCTGGGAAAAGACAAGCAGGGGCTAAAGATGCAATTCTTAGTAAGCAACAGAGAGCTAAAGGGCCTTCCCTTCCCGCATTTGCTGTTTGTAGCATCCACTGATGAGATGCAGCCCGAGTATTCTGAAACAGCCTTGATTTCAAGGCACCTTTTCAGGTGAAAAAAGGCAGAATTTGGAGAAAAAAAATTCTACTTACTGAATGATGAGGAGCATATTCTTTGAACTTCACTAGGCCAGAAACTTCAGGAACGCGGCTTTGTAACTTAATTCTATGAGGTGCCAGGGAAATGGACACATTACATACCACAGAACTTGTCTGATTCAAAATTAGGAACACACTTTTTTAAAGAAACATTTTCAGGAAAAGTAGCTCGATGCTTTTTTAAAAAGGGGATTTGATATTTAAACAAAATTAGGAAAACTATGTATTTGACTGTTTTACTTACTATAGCTTTTGAAGAACTGGCTCAGCGAAGGACTGGATGATCTTGAAGATTCTTTTAAAAGCAGTGCAGGTCCGAAACAGTCTGCATTATTATGAGCGGATTCCGTATTACTGAACCGTCTCACAAACAAAGAGCAAAAATAAAAGTACCCCTCAAGGAATGAGCTGTGTGGGACTGAATCATTGTGTTTTGAGAGGTAAGAGGCTCCCGATAAACAAACCAAGTGAAGAAATATGAGTAATTCACTGTTGGAAAGTGGGAAAATGATGAACACACTGTAAACATTAAACCCGATCATGTTTTGAAAGTTTAATATAGCTTTTATAAAACTGAACTTGCAGCATTGAATACAAGAATTTATATTTTTGTAACCTAAATGACCTTGCACATTTAAATAATTATTAATTGCATGCCAGTAAGTGCAATTAGTTGGATTCAAATTTGAAGACGATGTACAGTGTAATTTAAGCACAGATTCTGAAGTAGAGCCCACAGATGTGCTGTGCAGTCAAGTTGAACTCTCTTCATATTATGGAATGGTAGGGATTTTTCATAAATCAGAGAAAGTAGAGGCCACCTTCCCCATAATCTCACTCTTCCTCCAACAGAAATAATCCATTATTGCCCCATCCTGTCTAGACAGATTGGCTTTTTAGTACTGAGACAACTAAATGCATTTCTTAGTATTAAAGCCATATATGGATGAATTTTAAAGCACATAAGCATTTTTCAGAAATAACTATGATAAAATATCCTTATTTTTAATTTGTATATATATACAAAACTGTATTCACATATTGCTGAGAAGGATGAGTATTTTAATTGAAGATAAGCATTATCAAAATAATCATATTTTTTTATTCACATCATTTTGATAAATAGAATGAAATATTTTACCATGACAGGAGCTATACCATGAAAATCCCATAAAAGGGACTAATTTCCAGTTGTTAAGTGGAGTTATTCAGTTCAATGAATACATTACATTTTGCTTTCCAATAGTCACCACATTGGTGGGCTGACAATTATCCTGGCTTCAGTTGATTTTATTCTCTTTGATTTGAGCTCTTATAACTTCCTGAAATGGAAATACCAGAGATTTGTTTTTTATTCAGTCAATAAAATGCAGAACTTTTCACTGATGAGAAAACATGTCATGTATAGATTGAACAAATGTTACATGAAATCACTTTGATAAGAAGTCCTCCAGGCTGAAATAGATGAAATGGAGATGATCTTTTTTGGAATGATCAGCGTCAAAAAAATCAGCAAAAGGAGAAGAAAAAGCAATTTTTTTATTTTTATCCAAATATATCAGACTTAATAATTTAGTTAGTTTCAACAAAAACGCAGAGTCACCATATAATGTATCATCCAAACCAGGACACTCTAAGGTGAAAGGGAGTGCTATTATTAATTACACAGGTACAACAGGTATAAACCGGAACTCTCCCTGGTAAACTGGGACTTCGGATCAACTTAGCAATATGGGCTAAACTGCAATTACATGCAGAAATCATACCTTTCCCATACATTTGTGGAAAAGATAAAGGAATAGCATCACTAAGAAAAATTAATTTTGGCAACAGTGTTTTGTTTTGTTTTTCTCATCAACCGGATTTCTGTTGAAATATCACGCCCTCCCTAAGCCAGTCACCTCTTCTAAGATAATCAATTCTTATTCCACCTAGTCATTTTCCATTGTATTATCCTGTTTTCCTTACCTTAAACTGTTATTTTGAGTATCTGAAATCATCTTATCTCTGTTCCCCCTGTCTCCACGGGGCCCCTCCCGACTCTCCTACCAATATTCAGTGTTCAAATGGGCAGCAACCTCCTCTAGTCAGAGCCAAATCTTCAGGAGCTAAAACTGCCTAGGACCAAAAGCATGCAAAATTTTTATTGAATGAATAAGTGAATACATTCAGAGAGTCCGTTTTTGGTACCATATTTTCCTTGGTACCAAAGACAAATTAGAATGACTCTCCAAATTAAGTTATGGCTCTATTTAGTTTTAAGTGTTTGGACTAAATGATCGATGGAGTTTCTTCCACTGATGATGAATATCTCATCCCACCTAGACCCCCTTCTCTCTCTGCTAGTTCATTTCCTATACCTAGAAAATGGGACCAAGGGGTAGAGCGATGAGCTCTGTTCACAGTGGACGAATGCTCAAAGTTGATCATTTTGCCAGTAACAGTTCCCTGGGATGTGTTTGCACCTACAGAATTTGGTTGATACAGAGGTAGCCAGAAGGTATTATTGTAGTTAATGATAGAATTGTTGATGTAATAATTTTCCAGTTAGAAAATCATCACAGGATTGCTAAAAAATGGGAAATGATGGCGGCCCAAACCAGCCATTAAGGATTTAGATATCAATAAGGAGAAGTAGCTTAATTCTGGACAGACTTACAATGCAATGCCCAAAGAAAAATTTATAGGAAAATCTATGACATTTTGATAAGGAGCACTTATAAATTTTCATAAAAATCTCTGCCTTCCAAATCTTTGCTTTGTAGGTATTCTGAGCAATAGTTTTTTTATTTCCACTAATAAGTAATAAATATCAGACGTTGGGGTTAGAAAAATAGTACTGCTAAAATTACTTTGGTAGGCCAGGCATCCAAGACACCAATAAAATCAGTGTTTACCTAACAAACAAACAAACAAAAAAGCCCAAATGGGTAAAATATTTTCAATTCATCTAATTAACATTTCTCTCAAGTATATACATAACATTCTTCCTAAACCCAGTGACAGGCATGGGGTGGGAAAGTTTCCCCAGGTGAGGAAAAAAGGTCTGTCCTGATACAATAAATGCCACAAACGAGAGAACAGCATTAAAAAAGAGACTAATTTAGACATACATATTTTAAGCATCGATATTTATCATCTGTTTCACTGTATTGTCGTATCTCTTCAAGAATAAATTACTGGTTTTTAAAATGACAGAATTTCCAGAAAAAGAGTGAAAATGTTACCAATTGCCTCAGTTTGAAACAGGGACCATTAGTGATGTAATTTCAAGCAGCTTCTGATATATTCAATATAAGTTGGCTACTGATGACTACAACGATTCAGCATTTGTTCAGAGCTCATGTTCGTATTAGATCATATACAAAACCGATTTCTAGACTTCAAGTAGTCCAGAAAAGGACCAATTCTCAAATTAACCAATTTTCCCCTAGTACTAGCAACTTGTAAAAATCATAAGAAATTTTTAGCATATTGGTGCTATGCTCTAAAATTTACACGTTAAATATAATGGTTATATTTATGCAGTGTCATAAATAGCATAACTTGGGTGACTCCCTCATATAAAGTACAATTGATAACCTCCCAGGACCTTAAACAGCAGAAAACATTAAATCAGATTTTAAAATGACAAATAATTTAAGGCTAAAATATTTGGTATTAATAATTAATGCCAGAAGCCTTCCTAGCCTAATAAAGTAAACATGCACAAAACTACAACTTTGAACAAAACATCACAATTTTATCAGATATATATGTATGTATGTGTGTGTGTGTGTGTATATATATATATACACACATATGTATATATACACACACACATATATATAGTTTTATCGCCCTGAAAGCTATCCACTCATGTTTGGTTTAATACATATGTTAGAAATGTCATGAAGAGTACCACCTCTTTAAATATATATATATTTTTTTCCAGAATATACAATATAAATATACCATATATAAATCATGCCATAAAACTAAATGCAAAATTTGCACATTATTGCATGCTTGATGTGATAATACATGCCCGTTAATAAGAACTTTCTTATGATGTCCTCCCTTTACACAACTTTTGCTCTCTGCACAGTGGCCATACTTGGGAAGAAAGGGTTCTCAAATATGCATATATGACTGGGGGAAAATGTACCTTTCAGATTCCTTCGAGGATTACCTCATCAGCCAAATATTGGACTATTACTAAATCAAACCATAAATAATGCCTATGGGGGTGTTTTGTTACGTGAATCTATCAGAGTTCATTTTTCTTAACTTGGCTGGGAGATTCCCTTCCATCCTGGCTGTTCCTCCGGCCATCTTTTGAAGCTTCGGTGGCAAATCAGCCACCGACTGGCTCATGGGGTCAGACAACATCTTGGTGGTTTTAGATACCAGTTTTTCTTCTGAGTTGCCAGGAACTGAACTTATTCGTTGAAGTTTCATGGGCAAATCTCCCAAACTGTAGGCTTTTTCGGAAGTTGTAGAACTCATTCTCAAGAGTTTTTTGGGAAAGTCTTCCCTTCCGGTAATTTTCTGCAGCTTAGATGGAAGTTTTGTACTAATGTCATCGAGTCCATCTAAGCATTCCACAGAATTATGTCTTTCTTTGCTGTTAGTTATGGCTGGTGCTATTAAGGGGGACGACATAAGAAGCATTTCCTCCTGTTCTTTCACACTATAAGGTGGGGTGGGGACTTCAAATGTCGCATGAAACTGGGAGTAATCGACTTTAAAGAACCCTTCTTCTAAGGAAATCACAGGAAAAAAACGATGACCCCAAAGAACTTCATCTTCAGTGTAAGATGTTCGAGCTTGACAAGTCATCCCTATAAAGCAAAAAGAAAATCTTTGATAATTACGCATTGTAGATGGACATAAAAAGCCAGTCTGAGCTAAGGAATTCATTTTGCTTTCTTATTTAAGTTTTGAACTCTCATCTAAAAAAATGAATCATAGAATATGTTAAAAGTTTTAATATGTTAATATCTTTGATATATATACTTTCTTCCAGTGAAAAACACAGGGCACTTTTACTGTACTTGTTTGAAGGGCAATACATTAAGCATCATTAATTGCTTTTGATCCATAAACCAAAAGTAAAAATGGAATAAATATGCAACCATATGTATTTCTAGAAGTGGAGAAATAACAAAACCAGTTTCTATTGTTCAAGAAGCCAGGTGATAGATGAAACAAACCCAACTTTGCATCCAGACTTCACCACTGTGTAAACTAAAGAAAGATACTTAACTGAGTATCACTTCCTGCTTCTGTAAAGCACAAAGTACCTGCATTGAGTATTGCTGTGAGCACCGAAACAAAGTGACATGTACAAAAATGTAAAATGTGTCATATAATCTCTTAACAATGAGAGCAAATAGAAGTATCCCAAGTATTTGCTAAATGAATAAAAGTTGAAAATATTTTCATATTGGGTAGCGGAAAGGCATCATGGTGGTTCCCAGTCTTCTTGACCTTTCAGGCCAGCGTGAACTTTTGCTTCAGTCTTGGAATCCACATGCTAAAACCAGTAATCTGTGCCAGTGTGATGTTTCAAATGTTATTCCTGCTGTAGGAATCTCCTAAACTGGATACTGGACATCGGGTATAAAATTTTGCTACTTACATATTGTGTTACTTGGATATCATTTACCTCAAGCCACTCTTATTTACTCAGCTGTGTTGTCTTCGCAAATCAGATACTTAAAGTGGGTTTACTATTAAATCAGCCAACCTCGGACATTCATTAGAGGTGTAAAGACTGGAAGTACGTGAATACATTTAAAAGATTTACGAAAGAACACATTTAAAAAATTTCCGTCTTACTTTAGTCAGAAGATGGAATTTTTCGTAACTTGCAAAATTCATAGCCTTCTTTTACCTTTAATATCAGACTTCTGTTTGAGGCTAGTAGAGTGTAATATTTGAAAAATTCATTTCTATAATAATTAAGAACGATTTAAACAAATGACAGTCTTTCTGCTTACATTTCTATTCTCGCTCTGTCACTTTATAAATAATTTCTATTGAATTTAAGCCTAGAGTCATTTGGATAAAAGGATAATCTGTCTTTTCCTCTGATTAGTGGTCATATGTGTAATACTCAGAAAAAGGATAAATGCAGTATTGAAAATTCATGTTGAAGATAATTTCTTCCCAGAATCTTTACAAAATCTTGCCTTATAACTATTGTCAGCTATGCATCACCAAAAAAGCAGCTGTTACACGTATATACCATCCTTTCCCAGGTGCTTCTTAAAGAAACAAATGCAGAAAATAAATACCTATCATGTCTCTGGTGCTGTGTTAGGTCCTCTCTGTATATTATTTCTAATCTTCAATATCATCCTAATAAGAAGATAGTCTTGGGGCACCAGGGTGGCTCAGTCAGTTAAACATCTGACTTCAGCTTAGGTCATGATCTCATGGTCTATGAGTTCGAGCCCCGCGTCAGGCTTATTGCTGTCAGTACAAACCCCACTCCACATCCTCTGTCCCACTCTCTCTCTCTCTCTGCTCCTCTCCTGTTCAGGCTGTGTTCTCTCTCTCTCTCCCAATAATATGCATTTTTCTTAAAAGAAATTATCTTGATGTCCATTTTAAAGATAAGAAATATAGCACTCAGAGAAATGATAGATCTTGATTTTCCTTGGGCACAGACCTAAGAAGCTATACAGAAAACACAGTATTATTCTAATTTCTGGAGGTTTTGCTATTGTTCTTTTTACTTTGCCATCGTGTTACTATTATTTTAGTTAGGAACCCAATTCTAAAGAACCTACCAAATTAACTGTCATGGTGAAAATCATACTGGCCAAATACGAGTCTTCATAATCAACATTCTATTAAGAATAGCCCTCAGAAACATTTATACATGGAGATAACAAAATTAAAGAGTAATCTGTCAGTTTTACAGACAAATTTACATGATAGCATTCTGTATCTTCAAACAATTTTCTAGCTTCTATTTCATGAAAAAAATTACAATCATTCAGAAAAGATTAAAAAAATGTATGTACTGATATATTTACTTGACTTTATTTTGAATACTTTAAAGATCATGCAAAATTAGAATAAACAACAACTTTCCATGCTTCTATCCATTAAGATATGAAAAATAAAATAAATAAGTACCCTGTAATTGTTTAAAGAAGTACCTTTAAGTTTCCCTCCAAAAGCAGTAACTCTCATAGTTTCTTTATGTATTTTTCTGGCCCAAGATATTAATTTAAATTTAAAAAAAAAATCAGAGGGCTCTTGGGTAGCTCAGTCAGTTGAGCAACCGACTCTTCAATTTTGGCTTAGGTCATGATCCCAGGGTCGTGGGATTGAGCCCCATGTCAGGATCTGTGCTGAGTGTGGCGCTTACTTAAGATTCCCTCTCTCACCCTCTGCCCCTCTTCCCTGCATGTGTGCTATCTCTTTCTCTCTCTCAAAAGAAAATAAAAGAAAAAATCATAAATATCTATTTACTGTTAAGTGACAGTACTTCCTTCACAACCTCATTTTAATTTTTAAAAATTATGCCACTGAAAACTAGTGGTAGATAGAATTATCTGAAGTAAGGGCATATGGTTAATATAATTCAGTGTAACACAGGTTTGCAGGTTTGCACTTTGGTCACTATAAATGGATGTATACATTAAGAGTTGAGGTAAATTCAGATCATAAACTTTGTTCAGTTACTTCTAACAACAGAAGACTAAACACTGAAACAAAATTCGATCACTGTCACCATCTTAGTTCATTTCATGTTAGCGACATTTTTTACATTGGGAAAGGAAAGGACATGAAATAAAAAATTAAAATTCTGTCCCCATTATTTATTTTATAACATACCACATTGCTGATCTCCAATGCTTACTTATCCTGAGCTGTTTCCTGGGTAGTTATCATCAGTCATTGAAAGGAAGTAATAAAAAAAATTAAATGGTTGGGAAACATGGAAGAAATAAAATCTTACAGAATTTTCACTTTGGGGAAACAGGACATCAAATATTAAGATGCCGAAGGTACAGTGACATCTATAATGTAAACAGGTATTTCGGACATCTGTTCACATAGAGATAGCTGTAAGCATTGTGACTCAAATGCCAGTGGGTGATTCTGACAGAAAAGCCAGGTGGAGTGATTTATTTCTACTATCTGAAATTAAACTAATTTCTTTCCAGAGCAAACTAATTGTTGTTGTATATGAATTATGAATCTGGCTGTCAATTCAATGTTACTTGGTTATCATTTACCTCATGACACTAAGTAGCGTGTGAAAAATACCTGAAACTCACTGAGCTTCAGTTCTCTCTTCTACAAAGCAGAGGAGAAGCATCCTCTCATTAAGCTACGGAGAGCTTTGGACAAGTGCACAGAACAGTGCTTGCTATTTAGGCAATGCTTAATAATGACTTGCTGGGTTTACTGCTCCGTAGTAATAACCATTTCCATTTCCTGTTCTTCCTGAAAATTAGTGTTCATGCATTAACATAAGTGGGGAATTTTGACATATCAGTAATTTGCCCCACATTAGCTGTACAGAAAATTAAATTTAAAAATTGCTAGATATCAGATAGCAATTCTCTTTGGAAATGATCAATTAAACATTCAAAATGTTCTAAAATCTAGAAAAAGATACATTGCTCATATTTCTAATTTTTAGAGTTTCTTAGTTTCCATCTACATATCTCTAATAGCTTAGAAGAATGAGAGCAGAAGCTTGGGGTGTATTAAAAAGGACTGCAGCAAGGTGACGAAAACCATAATAGTTTGATAATTATCCCAGGATCATTTGCATTTGACTGTTTGTTCCTCTGCTCCTTCTTTTACACTTTCATTTGATGTAGGTACACAAATATAAACATTTCCAATTCAACATCAAAGTTTTTTTTTTCTTTTTTAAGTTTTTATTTAAATTCCAGGTAGTTAACAAAGAATGTAATATTAGTTTCAGTAGAACTTTGTAGTTCATCACTTACATACAACACCCAGTGCTCAACACAGATGCCCTCCTTAATGCCCATCACCCATTTAACCTCTCCCCACCATGTCCCCTCCAGTAACTCTCAGTTCATTCTCTGTAATAGTCTGTTATTTGGTTTGCCTGTCTCTTCCCTCCTCCATGTTTATCTGTTTCATTTCTTAAATTCCAGATATGAGTGAAATCATACGGTGTTTGTCTTTCTATGACTTATTTCACTTAGCATAATATACTCTGGTTCTATCCATGTCATTGCAAATGGAAAGATTGCATTCTTTTTGATGGATGAGTAATATTCCATTGTATATATAAACCACATCTTCTTTATCCTTTCATCAAATGATGGACATTTGGGCTCTTTCCATATTTTGGCTATTGTTGACAGTGCTGCTAGAGACATAAAGGTGCATGTATCTCTTTCAATAAGTATTTTTGTATTTGACATCAGTTTTTAAATCTGGTTTCAACTCAGAATATTAATATGCAGTCAACATATAGAAAATGATATTAGAGTATTACAAGCTGGAAAACAGAAAAATGTCTTTGATGGTCAGTCTGTAGTTTAGACAATGATCTAAGGTAATACGTAATTGACAGGTTACTTCTTTTTACAGATGGTGTTGAAAAAGCAAAACACAGATTTCAACTGAAAAGATTTAAAGTAAAGATAATATGTTTCCTAAGAACACGTGTGTATCATAGTATCCTTCCTTGTAGAATGCTTTATCTTATGTTTCTTACTCTAAGTCATTTTTGTCTTTTTTTTAAGCCATTTAAAAATAACCCAAACGTAGATTCATAATTGGAAATGCTGCTTGAATCAACATAAATGCAGGTGAATGGCATTATTCACAGGGTACTATATGATTGCAACTCTTTAACTGGCAATGTGACTGTTTGCGTCTTTTAACCAGATTCTAGGCTTGAACAAATGTGATGAAAATCAACACGAGCTCATCTCTGTGGAAACTGGTAAAGCAACAGATGCTGCTACTGGAAATAGCTGGGACTTTTGATCCTTAGATGAAAAACATTTTGTGAAAAGAGGATTTATTCCCTGCACTAATTCTTAGATGAAAAAAGCTATAGATGGCTGTTTAATTTATTCCAGCACTAGTGTGTTGATCTAAAATGATTGAGGCAATGGAGTCTACCCTTTCTACTTTTGACTTGTCCCCTTCCTGATTCTGCCTTTAGGTTTCCTCTTCAAGTGAACTGAACACTCATTCAAATAACAAGTCTCAGAGCTTTTGAAAGCGAAAATGGCAAAAGTGAGTTGCTATTTGACGAGTCCTTAATTAAACTTTCAGAATACCTCTGACTCAGCTATCCATTGTTGTTTCTGCTGGTTAGAGACGGCCTCCTGCACGAGGTGAGTGTGAGATGGTTAAGCACAATATAACCAGGCTGAGGGGACTGTTTGGATGTTGTGACACAGAAAATATCAAATAATCAATAATTTGTGCACAACAGAGGCTTTATCTAAACCTTAATATGGAATCTGCAGAGAGAGAGAGAAAGAGAATTCTATAATAGTGGCTGTGTTTTGTGTGTGCACTAAACAAAAGGGGACAACAGAGAAAAATCTCCTTTAATTAAGCCATGTAATAATAATAATGGGTAATAATCATAAGTGATATTGCTATAAGGGCTTACTGGGTACCAAGCATTTTTCTAAGCACATTGTACATGTTACCTTGACAGCTCTGAGGACTTACTTGAACCCCTGATCCACCACTAATTAATGTGTGAACTTGAAAACAACTATTAAATCTCTTTAATCCTTGGTTTCATCTCTGTAAATTAAGGAGTACTCTCTTGACTTTACATAGGATAAACTGAGAGGATTAAAGGAAATTCAGTAATATATAAATTGCATGTACAATAAATATTGCTCATTTTCTTCCCGAAGAGTCCCTAAATGCAGGATATCTAACTACTCTACAAGTTTCAGTTATACACATACACACACACATAACTGAAAATTTTAGCCAAGTAATACACTGTTTTTCTTCATTAAATTTGTTGTTTTTGTCTTTTTTTCCCCAAATTGGCAGTGGTTTTTATAGTTTAGCATGTATAGCATGTGCTGTATCACAAGTAATTTCCTAGACTGCCCTATATTCTTGCTTTGAGGATTACTGAATAGTCTGTAGCTGTCACTTCCCTTAAGTACTCCCAAAACTCATCCCCCAAGATACAATAACTAGAAGGCATACTTGGCATTCTCTGCCTGCTCTCTATTGTGTTGTACTGAGCTGAACCCAACTTTAAACTATAAACTTCCTGAGGCAGTATATGATGTTAGGTTTTTTGTTTTTTTATCTTATTTAGAAAACAAAGACACTTTTGCACACCACTGTTCAATAATACTAAGGTTATGGCATCAGGCTCCTCTGGGATATAGGTTGCAAAGCTATTAAGAATATATAAATTGCTTCCCGAAACTACAGTTTTCAAATAGATGGAATCCTATTAAAGCTCAACATATTCTGCTCAGACACCTCAGAGAAGAGTAGAAGCTTCTGGCATGCATTCAACCCGATATTATCCTCTATTATTTACAAGCACTTGGTCTTACGATGTGTTCTCAGACATCACTGGGCCGTTATTGCTCAAGCTAGGTCAAAAAATTCTACAAAGATTAAAAGACGAAAAACCAGAAGAAAACCTCAACTATATTTGCTAGAAAATAAAGTGTCAATAAGAACTTTAATGGTTTCAAATTTAATAGCTTAGGTTTGTTACTTTCCAGAAGAACAAAAGAAAGGACAATAGATTTTTAACAACAAAGAAGATGTTAGATTCCCAAAAAGGAATGCAAGTACAGGTGTAAAGGGTCAATGACAGGTAGAAAATATGACAGATAACTCATGATCATACTGCTAAAAACGTATTTAAGAGAGTCAGCGTAACAGTAAGCCAAAGGACATGGGCTTTCCATATGAACTTCAGGTTGCTGTGGTTTTAAGCACACAGTATTCGTAAGATCTTAGGCATAGTATTGAAATGATCTGAACCTAATTGCTATAAAACATGGATAGTTATAAGGGATAAAAAATGTATAATTTATTAGGTTATTACAATTACAAATGATATAATCTATTTAATGGGTCTCTCATACTACCTGGTAAATAATAAAGGTTTGATACTTGGTAGTTATTATCAATCATCATTATTATTGGAGTTTTAATTAGTTAAATGGTCATTTTAGATATATTTCAATTCTTTAGTGATCACCCCATTCTCAGAATCAACGCAAAGCAAATGAAATAACTTTTGCCTTGTTAGTGTCTATTGCTTTGATGTCGACCATATTGTCTATACTTATCTGGACTAAGAGGAAAGGCCTATTCGTACACACAGTGTAAATGGAGTGAAGTCTGGGTCTGTCAATGTGGTCTACTCTGCACCAATATGACTAACTTCATTGCAGTAATCACTTCCCTCCAAATACAAGTAACTTCTCTGCTGTGTTGACAAGGCGCTGCCTTCAGCTTCCCACTCTCACTTCACGCAGAAGCGTTACAGAATTTGACCAATACGCTTTCAACTGATTATCATTCCCTTCACCTAACAGTGGGAATGTTTCATTCTTAGGGCGTCTCTTTCTCTTTTGCTTTATGGTACCTATTAAAGCATGTTTCTTTGCACTGACAATTATAGAATCAGAACTAAACCTATTCATTCTATAGTTTTCCCTTGTTAAAATATGGTTTTAGCTTCTAAACCACTTTAATAATGTAAATATAACGGAACCAAGTTACTGTTGGAAAACACTCCATATCATAAGACTGACATCAGAAGAGATATTTTGCAAAGGGAAAATGTAATACATTTCTTGCTTAAAAAAACAGAATATTTTTCAGATAATGCTGGAATTTAATTATTTTGAAGAACATTATCTCTAGTCATAGGGAAGAAAACTTCTTAAAAATATTGTCTGAAGCAACACACAGGTCAGGTTTGAAAAATTACAACAATTAAATGTTTAGATTATTTCCTGTTTGTAAAAGATATTCCTAGAACTTTGCTTTAAAATGTCACTCATAACCACTTTCTACGGTGTTATGGACTGAATCTTTGCATCATCTTAATATACAGGCTGAAATTCTAATCTCTAATGTGACGGTATTAGGAGACAAGGCCTAGTAGCTTTTAAACTATGTGATATGTAAACAAAATAAATACATGCAATTTAAACAAGAAATAAAGAATAAACCCCAAACGTACCAGCATGTCTTCCTAGTTCCTTCAAAATGTAGTCCTAAATGTCTATTTTAGTTTTATGTTTTTAAAAACTCTCAACAATAACTACAACACATAATAGACTACAGATGCTGGATCCCAAGTATTCTCTGAGTATTAGAATTCTCTTCACCAAACTATTCTTTTTCTCATATGACAGGTAACAGAGGAAGTAGCTTGTCCAAGGTCACATGACAGGATATGGTTATAGTCAAGATGTAAAGTCAAGCCCTCCAATTCCAAACCCAGCCTTTTTAACCTCTATGCTATTCTGCTCCAATTTTTTTGAATGGATGACTTTCTCATTCATATTTACTGTTTTCCACGCACATTACTTGGCCCATGCTGTCTCAACTGCTTGAAATGTCTTCTCTTTCATCTTGCTACCTCTTGAAATAACTCCTCAGAGTCAAAGCTCGAATTAAATGCCACTAAATGTATGAAGTCTCTCCTAAGTTTTCTATTCTAATTTATTGTCTTTGAAATATACACATAAGCACACGTGCACAGGCACATACACCCACATTTCTCATCCGCCAGGTACTATATCTCAATGACATACATAATCAACTTCAATCGGTAATAATGCTTAACACTTATTTATTTATTAAACACTTCCTGTCTGCCAGGTACTCGTCAAGATGCTGAATTACTAAGTGCTATGGCAAAGGAATGAAGGATTAAGCCACTCGACCTCTAAGTTTAAACCTTATCTTGAAAAATGAGTAGTAGTTTGTTACACAGTCCCTGTCTGCCGTGTGAGAAGGACAAATTCTGCGGTGAGTAAAGAGCACATGCGAGGGCACAACCAGTTACACCTGAACTTAACACACAGTTCCTTTTGTCCATTAATGCGGTGACAGACACAGATGAGATTAGAATAGGATTCTTTTTTTATTAAATTTTTAAAATGTTTTCATTTATTTTTGAGAGAGAGAGAGAGAGAGAGAGAGAAGGAGAGAGAGAGAGAGAAAGATCATGAGTTGGAGAGGTGCAGAAAAATAGGGAGTCACAGAATCCGAAGCAAGCTCCAGGCCCGGAACTGTCAGCACAGAGACTGACATGAAGCTCAAATCCGTGAACCATGAGATCATGACCTGAGCCAAAATTGGACGCTCAAGTAACTGAGCTACTCAGACACCCAGATTACAATAAGCTTCTAAAGGGAGCTCTTATCCACCTTGGCATCTCTAGTATCCAACACTGTGCCAGGTATTAGATGCCCAATGCGTTCTTCAGGAGAGACAGCAGGAGGAGTGGAGGAACAAGAAGAATAGGAAGGTTAAAAATGTCAGTGCTGGAGAGGTCAACTTTTTTTTTTTTTTTTTTTTTTAATTTTACTTACTCTGAGAGAGAGAGAGAGCACGAACTGGGGAGAGGCAGAGAGAGAGGGAGAGAGAGGATCCCAAACAGGCTCTGCACTGTCAGCATAGAGCCTATGTGGGGCGTGATCTCACGAACCAAGAGATCATGACCTGAGCCAAGATCAAGAGTCAGATACTTAACTGACTGAGCGACACAGGTACTCCAAGAAGTAAATTTTTTGAATGATACAGAATTCCCATATTGGTCAGTAATCTACTAGATTTCCAGATCAACTAGAAGCAGTCACTAACAAAAATGCAATGGATATAATTATACTAAGACCTTTCTAATTTGGTCAGTGAAATGGGGCAGGGGAGAATATAAAAATAAATTACATACAATCACCATATAAAATAAGCAAAACCTTGGACTGCGAGTAACTTGTTCTGTGAGTGTTCTGCAAGAAAGATGAGCAAACATTTCTAATTTTAACTTGATAAATGAACAATGTATTGCAATACAAGCAGTACCTGACGCTGAATGTCACGAGATCACGACTGAGCCAATGGTTCTGAAATTCGCTTTGATATACAAGTGCTGTGGATTACAAGCATGTTTCTGGAATGAATTATGCTTGCAAGCCAAGATATGAATGACTCTTGCACAAAGAAGATACATTTGCCCATAAATCACATTCAATGATTTAACTGGTTATCCAGTTAGGTTTTTCCTTATACTTTTGTGAAAATATACACTGATAGATGTAGGTCTAGATACATTTTCTAGAGAGGTTAGATTTTATTTGCATTTAATATTAAGCAACATAATTAAATTAACTGGTATTTTGATATACTTGCATACTTGACCTCTAGTTAAATCTTAAACTTTTGGTGAAATTTCCATCCCTCATGCAGCTACAACTGATCATTTTATAAAATGCAGTATTATCCATTTATACCCTATAATCTAAAAATTGTTTTCTCCATGAGTCATGAGGTTTACTTTTTGTATAGGCTATTACTTCTTTTTCAATATCAAACTATAGCTATTTTTTAACATCTTCTTTGGCAGAAATTCAAATATTTTTTTGTCTGCCTGCAGGCTTAGAACAGAGCCTGGATAAACATTTGCAATTCAGCAGTTATGGCTCCATGTTTTGCAGTGAAAAGCCAGAGAATTTTCCTTCTAATTTTTGTTCTTAAGTTATTTACAGAACCTAAATTAAAAAAAAAATCTATAATTTTATGGACACTATTACTGAATGTTTTTTTATTCTTGATGTGAAAATGCCACATCACAGTAATAATTACAAATATATGATATTTAGCACATGTATTTTAAAAGAAAAAAATGAATGATTGGTTTGGGCATGTACATACAAGACTTATGAAATAATTTAATTTTCTGCCATGACAAAAACAAGTGTTTAAAAGTCAAAGTATTAAAGTCTCCCTATCAACATCACTAATCATCAGGGAAATGCCAATTAAAACTATAATATTACATCATACCTGTCAGAACAGCTAAAATCAAAAACACCAAAAACAAGTGTTGGCAAGGTTGTAGAGAAAAAGGAACTCTAGTGCATGGCTGCAAACTGGCAGTGTCACTCACTGTGAAAAATAGTAAGGAGAGTCCTCAAAAAATTAAAAATAGAATTAACATATAATCCAGTAATTGCACTACTGCACTACTGCATTACTCAAAGAATACCAAAAAAACTAATTTGAAAAGAAATATGCTCTCCTATGTTTATTGCACCATTATTTACAATAGCCCAAATATAGAAGCAATACAAGTGCCCATTGATAGATGGATGGATAAAAAAGTGGCATATATATATATATATATTATGGAGTAGTACTCAGCCATAAAATATAATGAAATCTGGCCATCTGCAATATATATTATATTATATTATATTATATTATACATAGAGTAATGTATATAATTACGGAACCATGGCAATGTACACCTGAAACTAACATAACACTGTACATTAATTATATTGGAACTAAAAAAACAAAAAAATTTCCCCTAAACCATGTGTTTCTCAACCTCTTAGACAGTATTTTAATTTACTTTAATTAAAAAAAAAAAAGAAAACCACTTAAAGAAAAAAAAGCTACAATATAAAAATCCTGAGGCAAATAGGATATAAGATGTAAATAGAAACTTCTTTAAGATGGACATTTTCAAAAAGGAAATGATAACTGAACTCTCCAAAGTTTATCTTAAAATATAGGTCAACTCCTAAGGCAGTCTAGATTTTCTCCCAGGTTTTAAAGTGAAAAACAATCTGTCTATAAGCAATCTGTTAACGTAGAGACCCAGGGTATATAGGTAAAATTCTTATTTGACCTGGTGATCTTTAGGGGACATTTTATCATATATAAATGATATATATCATATATTATTTGTGAACAGAATTATTTATATCATATAAATAAAGCTAAGAGAAACAATATATAGTAATGTCTAACATTTGAAGGCTTATTGATATTACAAACACTATAGCCAAGGTCTAAACAAGAAAGAAAAGGAGAAAGAAGAAAAGGCAAGTGAGTTAATCCACTTGGAATACTGAAAATCAAGCTCTCTGGCCAGATACCCACATAGGAATCATAAGATAGAGTTAACAATTGGTAAAGAAGACACTTTCATTTTGTGGCCATACATACCCACAGGTATCAATTTTCATGGTATTCATAATCAGAAACTGCATTCCTTTATATTCTAACAATTTTAACAGACTTAGAATTACTGATGTTTATTTTAGACATATCATTTTTGCACAACAAAAAACAGAATAGTTAGGAAAAAATCTTAATTTGTGCAGTTGTGTTCTCTGCCTAATAAACATTTCAGAAATTAATAAGGTAATACTTCATTTCATCAACCTGAAAAATACATGAACTGTGTTATGATTAAATAAAAAAATATATATATACATGTATATGTGTGTGTATGATTTAATCTCATACACATGAGACAGAGAAGCACCCAACATACTTCTGAGACTGTTTCATTCATTCATTAAAAAACTCCATAGGAAAAAAATTTGATAAAATTTTTCTGCACTTAAGGGATGAGTCAAAAATAACAGAAATATTTCAAACCAAATCAAAATGAAGAATATTGAGAAACTGATTTCTTTAATGAAAAAGGAAGCTGGTTGACGGGGTGGAGTGGGGAGAACTTTGTTATTATGAACATGTTATTATGAAGTAATGTAGATAATTCATAAGAATATTATATAACACTTAATGCACCTATATCCTAGGGTCTATGTTAAAATATCTAAATGAATTAGTTTATTTTCAAAATCCCTGTGGAGTAGTTACTATCTTTTTTTTTTCAGATGATTAACCTATCCCTAAAAAAAAATAGGCAAAAGGTATGAACAGACCCTTCATCAAAGAAGATATACAGGTGAAAACTGATCATATGAATAAATGCTCCATGTTATATGTCATCATATTTTGAAAATTAAAACAACAATGAGACACCAATAGGTATCTATTAAAAATGGCCAAAATAGGGAACACTGAAAACAGTAAATGCTGGAGAGGGTGGAGAAAAACAGGACTGCTCATTCATTGCTGCTGGGAATGCAAAATACTATAGTTACTCTGGAAGACAGTTTGGCCGTTTCTTACAAAACTAAATATATTCTTACCATACGATTCAGCAATTGGGTTCTTTGGTATTTACCCAAATGAGCTGAAAATTTATGTCCACACAAAAATCTGCACACAAATGTTTATAGCAATTTTATTCATATTTGCCAAAAGTGGAAGCAACCAAAATGTCCTTTAATCGGTGAATGAATAAACAAAATACCATATATGTATACAATGGAACATTATTCGATGATTTTTTTAAATGGGCTATTAAGCCATGAACACCACAAGTCACCATAAATGCATATTACTAAGTGAAGGAAACAGTCTGAAACACTACATTCTGTATGATGTTACAATTACATAATATTCTGGAAAATACAACTATGCAGACAGTAAAATGATCAGTGATTACCAGGATTTGGGGATGGACAGGTGCCAGGTTGGGGATTTTTAGGGCAGTGAAAATATTCTATATGGTAACTGCAATAGTAGGTACATGTCATTATGCATTTGTCAAAGCTTAGAATCTACAACACAAAGTGTGAACCCTAATGTTAATCATGAACTTAAATTGATAATGATGTGTCAATGTTGGCTCATTGATTGTAACAAACATACCACACTGGGGCTGCAGGTTAATGGTGAGTGAGGCTGAGGCTGGCAGTGGCTTGGCTACAGGGGTAGGGATGTATGAGAACTTTGTACTTGCTGCAGGATGTCACTGTGATCCTAAAACTTCTCTAAAATGTAAGGTCTACTGATAAGTAAATTAAAAGGTTAAAACAATTAAAACAAAAAAGTCAGCACCTAAGAGGTTAAGTAACTTGCTCATGGTCTCCTGGCTTGTAAGAAATGGAGGCAGGTTACTTCTGTTCTTGGAGTTGACTGTTCTGCATCTCTGGAGCCCTCATCTATGCTCATGTGCTACATTTCAAACATATCGCTATGCCATGAAGGTGGAGCTCTATACCAGGATGCATATGGTGACAAAAAAAGACGATTAATGTATAAATTTGCCACCAATCTGTCTTTTTTGCTAACAGGTTCTAAATTTTGATTACTATAATTTATGAATCCCTAGATAAAAAGATGTTTTAACAACTTTTAAAATTTACTTAAAAATTGCTTTTGAGGTTGAAATGAGAAGTCACATCAACATTCTGTTTTGTTCTTTGCAAATTTGTAATATTGCAAACACCCTGCTCACTCCGTTAGACAGTGCCTATTCACACACACACACACACACACACACACACACACACACACACCAGGCACATCTGTTTTGCTCCATCTATATATTAATTATCTCCACAAAAGGAATGGAGGCAAGAAATAGTTATGTTTTGTATACAGCTAATTTCCAAAACCCACACCTAATGTCGAAGTTTCCAGGGGTGCCTGAGTGGCTCAGCAGATTAAGTGACTCTTGAATTTGGTTCAGTTCATGATTTTACGGTTCCTGAGATAGAGTTCCAAGTTTGGCTCTGTGCCGGCAGTGTGGAGCCTGCTTGGGATTCTCTCTCTCCCTCTCTCTCTGCCTCTCCACCACTCAAGTGCTCTCTCTCTCTCTCCAAACAAACAAAAGCACCTTCAATGTCAAAGTTTCCAGAAAGATAAAATTATGTAATTAATCTTTCAAAATATAAAGAAAATCTCCCGTTGTAATTTGAAACAATCATTACTGCTTATACTGCCTATGAGAGCTCTATTCTCTCTGATACTGACAGCTCCAAGTTACTTTTTAGGCTGTTACCATGCTGTCTTAAATCTACTTCTTGCCTCAAGTAATATATACTGTTTCCTTAATCTTTCTTGAGACATTAATTCTCTTAAGTGTATATAAGAGCTAATAAATTGTGGAAGAAGTAGAGCTCACTCTAAAGTGCTATCATGTAAGATCTAAGTCTAGCACTGTTATTAGAATATGGTAGGATCTAATGGAGAAATGTAACGGTCACCATAAAAGAAAGGGAAAAGTACACAGACCATATTTCAAGAGAAACAAATTAAACTTTCAAAAGTTTAAATGGTTAGAGGTGGAGTTAACATGATACTTACAAAGTTTAGGTTTCAGGGGCTTTCACCAGCACAGGTCCTTTCTATTTTCATAAATCTGATGTCAGAATTTTGTATTCTTTTTATTTTAAAGAGAACCCCCCAAATTATGGAAGCACCCACGGCCAGGTAGATTTGCACCTGCAAAGTGCTGTAACATATAATCAAAGCGAGGCTTGGTGACTTAGACTGCATGCATCCTTAGAGAGATTTGCCATTATCTTGGTGACATTGTTTTATAATTCACCCATCCTTAATATTTATTAACTTTGGAAGGAGATTAAACATTCCACATACCTTTTATAGGCATTTCCTATTTCACCTCAAGTGTGTACTCACATCTCATCCATACAAACTGCTCACGGTACACTGTTCTTAACGTGACTTCACGCTCCCCTACTGCTGTGCAAGAACCAGCCTTCTATAGCATCTGGCAGTCACCCTGACTACGGACCCTTCCTCATAATTTCCATTTCTGTTTTTGGTGGAGGACCCAATAAATGTTGGCTATGATTCCTATTATTAATATTTTAATATCTACTTTCAGAGACCAAGATCTTATTATGAAAAACTATTTTTCAGTGAAAGGTTAAACTTTTCTATTTCCTTGGCATGCTGACAAACCTGTATTGGCTAAGGAGTATTTGGTGTTGTATATTGAGGGGAAATTGTACTTATCGCTTGAAAAAACGCACCAGTCCACTCACTGAGGGATAACTGACATGTTTTATCAAAGGCTGTGGCACAGCCTGCTAGCGTTTGGCATAAATCATTTCGACTGCTCTATGGAGAAAATATCTGATGAGGGCAAGACTGAAGCAGCCAAACCAGTTGGGAAGCTTTGGCAAGGGACGGTGGCCAAACAAATGGCTGTGGAGATAGATCTAAAAGATATTTAAGAGGCAAATCTAACAAGACTTGACAACTGATTGGATGTAGGAGGCTACAAAGACCGGCGACCAACAATTTCGTATTGTTAGGATGATGGAAGTGGACATGTCATGAAACTTTACTTGGACACATAAGAAAGAGAAGCTAAAAATAGTAAATTAAATCATACCCTTTTATTTTCTGAACTTTCTGATTAAATTTGTCTGACAGTTTTGTATCGTCATGCCTGCCAACTTATAGTCCTAGCAGCCAGTAGCATGAGAAAAATAACCATTCTCATCTAATCATGTGCCATTAAACTAAGCACAATTACTTCCAACTAAACTGTCTCTCCATTCTGCTAGGCTCAAAGGATATGTTATGACCGAAATGTCACCTCAAATCTCAAGTTTCTATATCTGGCATTAATTTCATTAATTACAGCTTCATTGTTTTACTCCTGATCTGCTGACAGAGCACTGGCTGGGTCTCAGCCAACTAATCAGATTAAATACATTGTGTTTGAGATACACAATGTGCATCTTAATGAAATTGTTTTTCCTAGGCTCCTTTCTAAATAAATCGGTATCCATAATCTCACAGTGATTGGTGATGTTAAAAAAAATATTTCTAGTGGAAGCCTCTACCTTTCTTAAAATCAACAGAAATCTGTTGCAGTACAGTCATATTTCACTACTTCTTTTCCAGGACTATAAGAGCAAAATAGGCAAAGAAAATGTACTTTATTAACAGTTTTGATAAAACAAAGATTTATGTCCGTTGTAAATTGAATAACCTTATTGCTTGAATAGTGCAATTAAAGATACACATGATAATTTGAGTTACAGAGACCATGGGAAACATAATCTAAAACACTAACTTGTATCAAAGAAAGAACGTGAGGTACAGAAGAGTGGCCAACTTTATCTATTTCACTTATTATAGCACAATTTGGCTTAAAGATGATGTCAACACTAGAAAGAGAAGTGTGAACATTGGCTTAATGGCCAGATAATTTGAACACAATCTAAATCCTTCCTTTAAAATGAAAAAAAAGTTGTTACTTGGTCTAAATTACCCAGATTAGCTTAATTCTCCGTATAGGTTTAGTCACATTCCTGAGTTGCCCCTTATTTTAATTAACAGCTCTAGTTGCTATTAGAACATATGAAAGGAACAACCATCTGTCTCTCTCTCTACTGCCATTTTTAAATAATATTTGTGTTTTAGCTCTTGGTATACCTATTATGAGATCCTATCAGATCCTAGCCAATCAGGGCAAGGAGGCAAGGAAAGAACCAAGATGGTGTGGTAGATGAAAATACACCATTAAATAGAAGGGTTTTTTTTTCTTAAGTTAATTACTTTAGACCTAAATATTATATGAAATCTATATACAAGATAGCATACCTAGAATAATAATTTTTTGATACGGTGATTTGGTTGAAAAAATCTATTTCCACTTTCTTTGGTCTGAAAAACACAAACTAAATATTCTACCCCTAAATCTATCTACTTAGCAATACAGAGCAAACTTTTTTTGATTTTGAAAAAAAAAAATAAAATAAAAGATTGCATATGTCCAAAGATATGGATAAGAAGAGAGTAATAAATCTTCAACCTTTGCCAGAAGGATCACCACTCAAGAGAACAGCTTAGGGACACAGGCTAGGTCCAATTCTTGTGTTTTCTTTTTCTTTTTTTAATTTTTTAAAATTTAATTTTGAGAGAGAGAGAGACAGAGTGTGAATGGGGAAGGGGCAGAGAGAGAAGGAGACACAGAATCTGAAGCAGACTCCAGGCCCTGAGCTGTCAGCATAGAGCCTGACAAGGGCTTCAAACCCATGAACTATAAGATCATGACTTGAGCTGAAGCTGGACGCTTAACCAACTGAGCCACTCAGGCGCCTCAACTCTTGTGTCTCCTACATTGGAACAGAATAACTTAGTTTTACCTGAGTGAAGAGTCCACATTTAACTACTGTTCTTATTTCCATCTCATGTTGACATCTCTCAATCCTAATGGTACTAAATCAACTGATAACTTCGAATCTCCTCACCAGTCTTGACAAGTCATCACATAGAAATGCCAACACATTTTACTCTTCTGACAAACTGATAATCTTTAACATACTGGAAACTTCTAACTCAACCTTCCTCCCTCCCAGCATTTGGGAACCCACCCTTCCCTGCTTTGGCTCTCCTTGCATTTGGGAGGTGGGCAAGACTGAGATCACTGAGGGTCTCAATAGGCTATCTAAAGATTTTAATTATCTATTATAAATATTTGGGTAGATTGTCCAATTGTCCAAGTTTCAGGTACATAAGCTTTTCATAGGATGGCTCTTATCAATGAAATCTACACATCCAGTCATCTTGTGAAAGCCGTGGTTTATAATTTTTAAATGCAGATGCTAATAGATAAATAGCAATGGTTTCCAGTAGTGACTCACTGTATTCTGGCTGTCTATTTCATCTTCTAAAATTTAATTTGAGCATAACCAAATGTCAAACTTGTATCATCTTGTTTAATATTGAACAATGCAAATGTTGAACTGGTATTACCTTTTTAATATGAAAGTAATGCACTATATAAATGCATTAAAATCATGTGCTTGAATCTAACATATTATTAGACTATACTAACATATAACATGTTAGTATGTGTATAGATGTATGTACGTATTGTTATAGATGTAACATACAAACACCAGTGTATATACACACTAGAATATATTACAACAGACATAGCTAACATAATAAAAGAATAGTTAAGAACTGAATAAAATATTTTAAATGCATATGTTTAACTAAAATTGATAATTTTCTTATCATTTATAGAAAGAACCTTTATAAGTCTGTCTTCAATTTGTTTACGTCTTCCCATCCACCCTGCGTTCTTCAAATCTCACTAACTTGTGAGAGTTCTAGAGATTTAGAACCTGTTGTAAATTGTATCATAGGCAGGATCATTGTTGGAAAGGGATATCAGTCTCCTTATACTTGCCAAGCAGTGATAGTCTCATTAAATGAGGCAGCCCATTTAGTAAAACATTTGTTAAGCTGTTTTAGTAAAAATACTTTCTAAAAGAATTAGGGGAAATTTCTAGGTAATAGCACTAAGCTACAGAATTGGTGATGGCTTTTATCAAAAGAAATGGGGGCACCTTTGGAGAACTTCTTGATTGAAATATTTTTAAAAAATGTTGCAACCCTCCCTAAAAAATTATTGCAAGTCTATGACTAGAACATTTTGCCTCCAAAAGTTAGATTTTTTTTCAGCAAATCAGAGAGAATATAAATTAGATAAAACATGCGCTTATGTCATACCAGCAGAATGGCAAAGTGAAGGAAAATGAAGGCAGATTTATTTAGCTGGAAGGATGAAGAATTTGATCTGGCATCTTAGAGAACAGACAGCACCAACAAGAAAGGGATAAATAGCCACAGAAAGGAAATGGAGATATACACACTCTAACCTGCTTTGAGCATGAAACTGTACAAGATGACCGGAGGCCCCCAAACCATTTAAGCTGGTTTTGAACAGTAATTCCAAATATATGCAAATTTATTAAGTTTATAATTCTGTTAAATGCAGCGTACATACTTTAAATGAAAATGAAATTGCAGAAAATATCCCCGTATACACACACACACACACACACACACACACACACACACACACAAATATACAGGTAGCTTTGTTCAAAAAATAAAATGTTTGGTCTGGGCGCCTGGGTGGCTCAGTTGGTTGAGTGTCTGATTTAGGCTCAGGTCACGATCTCACCATTCATGGGTTTGAATCCTGTGTTGTGCTCTGCGCTGACAGTTCAGAGCCTGGAGCCTGCTTCAGATTCTGTGTCTCTTCTCTCTCTGACCCTCCCCCACTCATACTTGGTCTCACTCTGTCTCTTAAAGATAAATATATGTAATAAAAAGACTTAAAAACAATGTTTGGTCAAAAGACGCAGAACAGAACTAGTGACCCTCCGGATTCACTCTACAGCAAGCACTTTGCAGCATTTGGGAGCAGGCTGTGCTGCCCGAGCTCATAATATCCTTGTCATAGTCTCTTGTCAAAGAGAAACAACTATTCAAAAGTACCCGCATGAATTTATTTATTTCCAGTTCAATATAAAACTAGCTTTAATATTATGTCTGAAAAGCAAATTTTAGTGACGATTCTTAACAAAGTATCTGTGTGGAAATAGTAAAGGCTTTTCCCACATTAAATTAAGTTAGCAAAACTCCAGGAACTGATGCTACAAATGACTGATATCTTCAAATAAAAATTCCCTTCATACAAGTTAAATGAAAATAAAGCTTAAAGAGCCCTTAAATTGGGGCGCCTGGATGGCTCAGTTGGTTAAGTGGCTGACTTCAGCTCAGGTCATGATCTCACGGTCTGTGAGTTCGAGCCCCGTGTCGGGCTCTGTGCTGACGGCTCAGAGCCTGGAGCCTGCTTCAGATTCTGTGTCTCCCTCTCTCTCTGCCCTTCCCCCACTCATACTCTGTCTCTATGTCTCTCAAAAATAAATAAACGTTAAAAAAATTTTAAAAAGCCCTTAAAATATCTATAAGTTTCTGAAAATCTTCAAATACAAAGGTTAACCATTTCAGAGAAAAAAACTTGTTGCTGGCCAAAATGCTATATTGTCTAAACTGTTCCTTTATGGACATTTGGACATATCCCATTGGACAAAGACTCTTTCATATTTATCTATGCCCTTTCTAATGATTGGTTGAGACTAGTACATACCTGACTCTCAATAAACAATTCATGAATCCCCAGTAGCAAGCTACCAAGTGACCAAGGATAACAAAGCCTCAAATGGTCTCCCTTTCTCCCTCGTTCTCCCCTCGAAGTCAAATATGCACTGTATCTATCCTGTAAGACTAATAAATAGGAGAGAGGTATTACTGAATATTTTTTCAATAAAACAAAGATGAGTTCAGGTTAGTTAATTTTACCACTGACCTTTGACTATCTTCTATCTCTGCCCTGTGTTGTTGGGGAAGTGTAAATATACAATTAAGCTTGTTTACAATAGGCGATCGCTAATAAAAAAATTCACATGGGTCCTTCGGGGCCTGAGCATTCATTCCTGAGATTAACTTCTCAAAATTGCTAGTTGTTACTTAACATTTCTCCAAATATTTCAGGTATGTCATCAATACATTCATTTACATGTTTAGGTATTGGTTAGCAAAACAGGTTCGTTCTCTACTCTCGTGGATGTATGAACCGAACAAAGAATAGATTTTTAGACACGACATTTCACTGAATTGTGATAAATTCCACCCGAGGCCCTTTTGGAACACAAAGCTCATGCATTCACCCTGGTTATTTAGAGATCAGGGGAAAGTGAGGAACCTTCCCAAGGTAGACGTCACATGGACGGATGATTAAAAAAAAAAAAAAAAAGGTAAGTTGGAGGAAGACTGTTCCAGACCAAGAGATCTGCATATCTGAATGCTGAGGAGAAGCCAGAAAGCACCCAAAGTACACCAAAGGAAACAAGTTACGGACAAAGAAAGCACAGACTGCTAAAAAGAAAGGCGCGAAGAGACACCAACTAAGTAGACGGTAACCAGGTCACAGGGAACCATGAAGCCATAGTAACCAGACTGAACTTTAAGAGAAATACAGTAAGCATCAAAGGATTTAAATGTATCACCTCGCTAGCAAGTGATCACTGCCCTTTCGAATTTGTTTTGTTTTCCCTTTCAAAGATCTCCTTAATACAGACTGCGTAGCACTGTTAGTACCAAGTCCATTACATGACTATAACCCATAAATAAATTTTACAGGTCTTCCACTGCAACCCTTTTGAGAAGACCTCATTGTGGTCATTAGTTTATAGTTTGCTTTGGCCTGCATCCCCTGAAAGGTTAGCTAGAAATGTGTTCTTGATATATGCCGGCTGTAGCTCTACATGAGCCCCCTTCTGCTTGTTGCAATATTCTTTTCTTGGGGCTAGATTCTGCTTTTTGGTTTCCATACATGAAACTGTGTATTTATTTTTATGTCATATGATTTAAAAATACACACAGATTTCCTATTTTGCAAATGCATTTGCATTTTTCTCAACAGAAAGAACACCATTGCAAGTAAGAGGTATGTCTTAAGCTTCTTACAGACTGTTCACCAGTTTTATTTCAGCAGTACACCCTCAATGAACACTAGAATTTAAATTACTTTGAAAGGAATCAAATTTGGTATATAGTATGACATTAATGTCAATACTACAGTAATATAATCTCATGTGTAGGATAATTTAAATCCAGATAGACTTTTCTTACATTCACATTCCTTTAAATCCAAAGCAAAGAAAACACACTTATCACAACAAAACACTGAGGAATGTATAGAATTATAGAATCGCTATGCTGTACACCTGAAACTAATAGAACACTGCATGTTAACTCTACTATAATTAAAATTTTAAAAAAATAGCAAAGAAGAAAAATACTGCCCAACAATAGTTTTTTCTTCAAGAAAGTGGCAGCTCTTCAATAATCTACTCATTCATTCAAGAATTCCATAATGAAAACTTCCTTTATGTCAAACACTGAACGGTAATGAGACCAGAGATGAATAAATGACACAAAACCCCTGATTCCATGAAGAACACTGCTTTGTATTAATGGCAAAATTACAAATTCTTCACAAAAAGCAATATGAATAAAAAAGGAAATGTACATACAAATATTGAGTAACAGAAAAAGAACCAGTTAATATTGGGCATTATGGGTGAGATCGGGGACACTATTCAAGTATTATGTACTATATGAGTCGATATAAATGAACTTACATGATGGATAAAAGCAAGAGATGTCAAGGAATAAAGACTAATGAGGGCCATGAGGTTGGACAGGAGACTACTTGTGAGAGATGTAGATATTAGGATCTGTGAGATTACCACAGTCGTTGTGTTTAAAAAATATTTAAGAACTTAATAGATAACCATGGGGGAATGGAAGGGGGAAAATAGTTACAGACAGAGAGGGAGGGAGGCAAACCATAAGAGACTTTTAAATACAGAGAACAAGCTGAGAGTTGATAGAGGTCGGGGAGAGCGGAAAATGGGTGATGAGTATTGAGGAGGGCACTTGTTGGGATGAGCGCTGGGTGTTATATGTAAGCGATGACCCATGGGAATCTACCCCAAAAACCAAGAGCACACATTACACACTTTATGTTAACCAATTTGACAATAAATTATATTTTAAAATATTTAAGATTATATAAATAAAAGCATAAGTTATCACTTCAGTCATTGAGTAGGTGTGGGAAGAGAGAATGTGAAAAATTCTATGGTATGTCAGTTGTCTTTTTTTACCTTGGCCTTTTGTTTTCCTTCTACGTTCTAATTCTGTATTAGCATTAACAACTTCTTGTTGCCTAACTTTTTATCTGTCAATTATTATTCATACAATTACATTAATGTTCAGAAGTCAATGGGTAAAAAGTAACTCAATGTTGCATATGCATGATTGATACACCATACTTTTTGTTAGAGCTGTATCAATATTGTTTTGCAATATTAGTATTAGATATATCTTTTAAAACTCCAAGCTGTCTAAAAACAGATACAATGTAACTCTTACTCTAGTAAAATAATATTCTTCATGTTAGAAAAGAAATTCAAACTTTAATATTTCTACCAAATATCCAATGCCAAATTTCACTTAAAACCTCAACTGCTGCTCATTCAAGCTAAAAACGTGTAAACACAGCACTACAAACTATTATTCTGGCTATTCCTACATCAGATTCCTTTATCCTATTCTTTATTAGTATGCTGCACACTCAGAAGCTGATACTTCTAGAAAATATACTTCATTTTAATAATCTGAGTAATTTAAAATGTTAGCAATATTTTGTAAGCATATTAATAAAAATAAAGATTCCTTTTTTGGAACAATTAGAAACTTACTCTCGTAATCTACTAGGGATGTTCTGTTCCCATTCAACCACAGTGTCCATTCTCACACCAAAAAGTTCAGAACCCATGCTATAGGAATTATGAACTACACAGCCTAAACCGATCCTAGCTTTCTTGTCAATGAACCAAAGATAAATGTAAAAATATCTATTTTTCTGCATAATTATGAATGAACAGGTTGTCATGGGTCCAATTTGTCTAGTATGCTCCATACTAACTACTTCATTTTGCAATGTCAGAAACTGAATAAAACATAGTTAAATGTCATCCTAGGTCAACTCAAGCTGCTGAGATGTCCCAATGGTTTAAGATAAGGATGAGGCACGCAGATTGGAGATGAAAACATTATGAATAACTCTGGTAGTACTGTAGTTTAAAATTCATATATTAAACAAAAATTAAGTCATATATATGACTTTTTCCACCTCAGATATATGAAAACCTGCTCAAGCTCATTTGCAAACGTCTGTAGATACCATATTTCAAACCCAAGTACTCGAGTCAGGAAAATATTATTACACTGCTACTTGTTTTTAATATTTTTGTGCTGAACACCATCATTAAGACATGACACGTGTGCTTGGGTAGTGAACAGTAACAGCAGCATGCTGGGGGGCCACTGTAAGTCCAAAAATAAGGAGGTAGCATGACTGCAGTCTATGGGAGAGGTCTTCTGTCAGACGGGTGCACACTTGTTTGAAAGAAATAGCATATTCTCTTTTCTTTTTTGGAAAGATTTTGGTGCTAGCATTCCCATTTAGTCACTGTAAGCTTCTGAGGTGGGTTTTGCTTTCTTGAAACTGGAAAGCCATCCCAAGAAAGGTGCAATATAAAATTCGTAAAATCTTGTTAAAGTTACTGTGCAGAAAATATTTGCAGACAACATAATATTGAAGGGCTGGAGAAATGTTTTTTTTATTCACTTATTCTGACATTCATTTAATCTGACACATATATATATTTATATATATATAAGTAGTATATATGTTATATACTACTTATATGTAGTATATATGTTATATACTACTTATATATATATAAATATATATATATGTCAGATTAAATGAATGTCAGAATAAGTGAATAAAAAAACATTTATATAATACATATATACTATATATACTAATACTAATTTATATATATATACTATATATACTACACTAATTTATATAATATATATATATATAAATTTCCCCAGTGCTTTTTCTTGACATATACTTGACATACAGTATCGTATTAGTTTCAAGTACACAACATAGTGATTTCATATTAGTATACATTGTGAAATGGTAACCACAACAGGTACATATATATATATATTATATATATATGTAATATATATAATATATATATACACATATACTATACTATATATAATATATATATATAGTTTTTGTTTTGTTTTGTTTTGTTTTTGAGGGAGAGTGTGAATCAGGGAGAGGAGTAGAGGGAGAGACAGAAGATCCTAAGCAGGCTCCACTCCCAGTGCGGGCTTGATCCCATGACCTTGGGATCAGGACCTGAGCCAAAATCAAGAGTTGGATACTCAACTGACTGAGTCGCCCAGGCGCCAGGAGAAAGTGCGTAATTCTTAATCTCCTGTACTCATTCTCCTCCGACCTCCTTCACCCTCTGGCAACCACCAGTCTGTTCTCGGTATCTATGAGTCTGGGTTTTGTTCTGTTTGTTTTGTTTTGCTTTGTTTCTAGAGTCCATATGTAAGTGAAATCATGTGGTTTGTCTTTGACTCCTTTGCTTAGTATAATATCCTCAGGGTCTATCCATGTTGTTGCAAATGACAAGATCTAATTCTTTTCTATGGCTTAGTGGTGTTCCATTGTGAGTATGTGTGTATATACAGACACCTAGGTTGTTCCATATCTTGGTTATTGTGAACAATGCTGCAATGAACATAGAGGTGCATGTATCCTTTCAAATTAGTATGTTCATTTTCTTCTGATAGAAACCTAGTAGTGGAATTGCTGGACGATAAGTAGCTCTATTTTTACTTTTTTGAGGGACCTTCATGCTATTTTTCATAATGGCTTCAAAAAATTATATTCTCACCAGGACACAAGGGTTCCCTTTTCTCCACATCCTCACCAACACGTATATGTTGTCTTTTTGATAAAAGCTACACTGACAGATGTAAGATGATGTATCATTGTGGGGGAAAATATTTCTTTAAGCAAAATTTCCAGACTCTAAACCTTTGAAGTAAATAATTTTCTAGAAGTCAATCATCTAGTGTTCTGCCCAAGAAAATCATACACTTCAAGGAAACAGTGTCCATATTTTTGACTCTCAGTGTCCAGGCTATGAATTCTCAATACCGATTTCACACACATGTACAAAAGATCCTGGACTTTTTGAAAAATGGACTCATTTGAGTGTCAGATAAGTAATGCACAAGATGAGATTCTGACATCTTGTTATGCTGAAAAACCAGACAACTGTCAAAGTCTAATGGGGTCGTGAGGAAATAACCAGGTTATAAGCTAGGACTGATAAGAAATGGGGAATTCCAGCATGGAAAAGAATAAATGAATAAAACATTTAATGCATACACATCCATTAACTCACAGTGATACTTAAAAACATATCTATAGATATATAGATATAGACATAAAGAAAGAAAAAGTACTCAAACAAGATGAAAGAGAAAAATAAAATCTCTGGTTTTTATTGGAGGTAGCTGGATCATCAACCTTCATTTAAAAAATTAGTAATTAGAGGGAGAAAATTAAATTTCAGGGTGTTATAGACTGAATTGGGTTACCTTAAAATTCACATGTTGCAGCCTTAACCCCCAGTACCTTACAATGTGACTATATTTGGTGACAGGTCTTTCAAAGAGGTAATTAAGGTTAAATGAGATCATAACACTGAAGCTCTAAGACAATATGACTGGTGTTGTTAGAAGAGGAAGAAAATCCAAAGATTCACAAACATAGAGAAAAGGCCACATGAGGACACAGTGAGAAAAATGTCATTTGCACGTCAAGGAGAGAGACCTCAGGAGAAACCAAACCTATTGACATCTTGATCTCTGAGTACCAGCCTCTAGAACTGAGACAAATTGCTGTTTTTAAGTCACCCAGTCTGTAGTAATTTGTTAGGGTAGCCCGAGCCAACTAATACACAGGGTAATTAAATCATACTAGCTGTTAAGCACAAATTTTGCTTCCAAAAAATTGTGATTCCAGAGAATAAATTACAAAGCAAACACTAAAGTTAGAAAAAGATCACCATTTTGAAATCTCAAGTGAAATAAATGATTTAGGCAATTATTACCAATAGATATAAAAATCATAACATGAAAAGGTGATGGGAAAATTTACAACAAAACCTCACTGTGACCACCTGCACCCCCCAGCCCCTCTCCATCATTAAAATGAGACAAGTCTGTCCTTGTGTGATACAACATAAAGTACATAGCATCGGCTTTGAAGTATTTCTGTCAAAGAGATATACCTAAATTGAATCAAGCCTTTTGATATAACTTCTCAGTTCTCAGGAAGAATACTGGATCCAGGTACATATTCAATAAACACCATGTGGAAGCAGTCAGACAAGCTCAGATTGCAGGACCGTCTACCTATCAATTGTTTTGTTTTGTGTTTGTAACTTTATGATGGTGGGCAATGTGGACTGTAAATTAAACAAGGGATCCTTTGAATCCTGGAATAAGAAGGACACCAGTAAAAAAACAAACGAACAAACAAAGAAAAAAAACAAAGGTAAAATTAAAGCATATAGCTTAGTTAATAATATTGTATCCATATTGTACATATTGTACCCATAAAATTTCTTCATTTTGATAAGGAATTATATAAGATGTTATATAACATGGTTATATAAGATGTTAACCTTAAGGGAAGGTCAGTGAAAGCTTTTCTGCAACCCTCTGCATGATTTTTGCACTGGTTCCATAACTGGAATTATTTCAATTTTAAAAGTATAAAAAAGAGGGATGAATACAAATGTGTACAGCATATTTGGTTCCTCATTTGAACATAACACCTTACAAGGGGACTTTTTTTTAAGATAATATAGAAAGGTCTAATATGAATTCAGTATTAGATATACTGGATTTTGTAAGTATGAAAGATGCTACGGTTATAGAACAACTTCTTATTTGAAGGAAAAAATACAGAAGTACTTAGTGACAAATATCATGATGCCAAGAATTCAACTTTAAAATTCTACAGAAAGGAAAAAAGGAAAGTGAAGCAGTGGCTTTTTTTCACTGATATGGTTAAATCCGGGAAAAAGTAATGGGAGTTCATTATAACATCCTTTCGACATGCGTGCTTATTTGCGAACAATAAAAAGCTCCTAAAAGTATGTATTCCCTAACTTTTTGCTCAGCTATCCAACTACGGGAGAGTTCCGGGTTGATTCTCTGTGTCTACCCAGAGTTCAGTGCTCTACGGTGCTGACCACGGCAACTACTCTGAGTCTTTGCTCTTGTGAGGGCTGCCTGGGATTCTTGGTGCCAACTCTTATGCCTGTGGGAGGATTGCGCAAAACAAAGAAAGGTTTTGCAACTAAAAGCTCAAGTGCTATGGATTTCCGTTACATTTAGCACGCTACTGAATTCCAACAAGACTAACGTGCATCCGTCGTGCTCTTTCCACAATTATGATTTTAAGAAGCCTGAACATCCCATGCCTGGAAACACAGACTAATTAAAGAAGTACAGTTTCTTAAACATCTACTCACCTAGTAATTATTATTTAAAAAAGAAAAACAAAAAACCAAAAAACAAACAAAAAACATGAGGCACCTGGATGGCTCAGTCAGTTAAGCGTCCGACTTCAGCTCAGGTCATGATCTCATGGTTCCTGGGTTCAAGCCCCGCATTGGGTTCTGTGCTGACAGCTCAAAGTCTGGAGCCTGCTTTGGATTCTGTGTCTCCCTCTCTCTCTGCCCTTTACATACTTACGCTCTGTCTGTCTCTCTCATAAATAAATAAACATTAATAAATAAAATTAAAAAGAAAAAAAAACAGCCCAAGTGTAAGTGGAGGATGACAATACAGCAGTGTGGTTAAAAACAGGATTTTAGGGTCAGACGTTTACCAGTTACCGTGGCTTTCGTTGGTTTCTCTGAGCTTCAGTTTCTGCATCTGATAAATGAGGGTAATTACAGCATTTAGAATTGTAGGAAATAACCAAGATGTCACATGTACAAGATTTAGCAAAATGCCTGATGCACAATGATTGCTAAGTGACGTAAGTAATAATGATGCTATGTCAATTCTGTTCCCTAGATAGAAAAATATGTTCCTATTGGAATAATGCTGGCCATATGAAAGATATAGGTAGCTAATTTATATCCACTTTAAAATAAAAGTATGTAGTTTCACTCACTAGCCACCTCTGTGAGAAATATTTGCAAAGTTAACTCTAATCTAAGACCCATGGTTCGGGGGCTTTGCAGCGGTTGGAGAAAGATATGTTCTCCCTCATACCCTAGAGGAGCTCAAAGTCATACATGGCATTATATAAGCACACTTTATTTCCTGATATCTGCTGTCTTAGTCTGCTTGGGTTGCCACAACAAAATACTACAGACTGGGTGGTCTAAACAACAGAAATTTATTTTCTACTGTTTTGGAACCCGGAAGTCCTACATCAAGGCATCCGCTGATTCATTTCCTGGGGAAAGTCCTCTTCCTGGCTTATAGACAGCCATCTTTTTTTTTTTTTTTTAATATTTTAATGTTTATTTATTTTTGAGAGAGAGAGAGAGAGAGAGTGGGGGGAGGGTCAGAGAGAGATAGAGAGAGAATCTGAAGCAGGCTCAGGCTCTGAGTGGTCAGCACAAAGACCAATGTGGAGCTCAAACTCAAGAGCCTTGAGATCATGACCTGAGTCTGTTGGACGCTTAACCAACTGAGCCACTCAGGTGCCCTGACAACCACATTCTTAATAAGGCATCACATGGCTTTCCTCTAGGTCCACATGGGGAGAGAAAAAAGATCTGCCTCTCTTCTTATAAAGCCATAATCTTACTGGATTAGGGCGCTATCTTTATAACCTCATTCAACCTTAATTACCTCCCAAAGGCTCTATATCCAAAGATAGTCACACTGGGGATTAGGGGTTCAACATATGAATTTGGGACAAGGGAGAACAAGTCAGTGCACAGCACATGTCATGGAATATTCGTGTTAACTCTCCCTTTACCACAAAGAGAAGGGGGTGCAAACATCTCTGCATGATCAAGCGTGGCTCAGTATTTTCATATAAGAACATGAAGGCAGAGACAATTATATCAAAAATGATTATCTCAGTTTCTAATAGACATGAAATCAGGACATTTCTTAGTTGATGAATAAATATGACCGTGGTTGAACAAGTCTTTGCCCTTCAAAAGTTTCCTTATGGCCCACATTTTGAATCTCAGTTGATTAAATGTAAATCTTATTTGAGATGTGGGCTGAATATAAGGCACAGAAACAAATGGACAGTAAAACAAAGGTTAAAATAAGAGAATAGCATGAAATTAAAGGGGGAAGATGTAGCAATTAGGAAGCACTTCCCAACAATGAAATCTATTAGAGCAGAAAAAGTTCTCCTGGGGGAAGTATTGAGGTCTTATGGACCAAGTCATTTCAAATAGACTAGACAAAATAATCAAAAATGGCATTAGAGAACAGTCCCTCAAGAGAAAGACAGGGGTAGGAGGCTGATTAGATAATCTAATAGAGCTGTCTCATCTTTAAATTTCCTTGAGTCTAAAATTCTATGAGATTTTTAGACAGTTTGATCACCCAGTAGAGAGATTTTAATTTCATTTTTTATGACATATCAAATAGGTGAACAGCAGTGATCATTCAAGCTTGGCCTGGCTTGCTCTCTGGGGCTTGGATTTCTGGCACAGAACTGACTACAGTTCTAACATAAACCTCAATGAAACCAATAATTACTAAGTAATCCCTGTGCAGAATTTCCATCAGACATCTAAGGCTCACACCAGCACTGTTAATGTAGAATTATTGAAATTTAAATCAGAAGTGTTTATCCAACACTGTGATGAGATAAAGTGATTTGAGACTGCTTATCATGATTAAGCCTACAGATTGCAGGTTATTATTAGGATGCAAAAGGAATATGAAATTAATGGGAGGAAAACCAAACATAGGTTCTTATTCAGGAGAAAGGAAAAGATTGTGTCTTGCATACAATTACTGCACTAAAACGGTTGTGGTATTCTCTTGTTTCCTCCCATGGATCACTTTTACAACCGAGGACTGCCATGGGTATGACACAAAGCCTCAGGGCTGAATGGCTTCCCAACAGAGCAAACACAAAATCCTGAGCTGCCGAAAATCTCTCCCAGCCTTTATCTTTTAGATGTGAAACTATTATTAGTGAGTAAAGTAAAGGCCGATGAGAAAATGCAGTAAGAATAAGAGGGCGGACTCTGAAGGACACCTTAAATCCACATTCCGAATATTCTTATCTAACAATTATTCACACTTATATGAAAATATCATCCCTGAGAAACTGTTGTGTTTTTTTTTTTTTCCCAAGACTTACAGAAACTGCACGGTTAATGGTAAAAGTTACTTACTAGGACATCTGCTGCTGTAAACAGAATTCTCTAATACTTTATAACCCGGAGTTGTAAACAATGCTGTGGATGGAGTCTCCCAATACATAATTATTTACATTTATTAAAAAGCATGTGTATTATGTATTATAGGTCATTGTTAGTTTCATTATGATTCATTTTATGTTTTCAACAGTTTGCATGTCCTTCATAGTAACATTTGTAGATGTGCTTTTATCTCCAACAAGAAAACGACCTCTTTCGGCTTAGGGATCTTTCATCCGCCACTGCATTGTGTGATATAAACCACAGGCACTATGAAACAGGTGTTATACGAAGGGAAAAAATTAACAATTCAAACCCCTAAACAAACTGTGATTTTTTTGTTCGTTTTCATCAGTGACAACCACACTGTAGTGTGCAAACTATTTTCAAAAATCCACAGCTTTTGAAAAATATTGATCATGTCCCAGTACTCAATATTCCCCTTCATATAGTATTATATGCAGCAATTCAATTTTTTCTCACTTGCTGCAGCTTTCTTTCTGCAGCTTCTTTATAAGAGATTCTTTTGTCTGATTCTGTTAACTAATTTCACTCCTTTTTATTTAAAAATATCCTGAATTTCTCATAAAGAATTCATTCACAATTTCAATTATAATTTGAGAATCTACTATATGTCAGGAAAAAGAACATTATCATGAAATTGACATTTTAATGGGAAAAGAGACAAAAACTTAACAATTGGATAACATCATGCCAGGCATTGCTATCCTGTCTGAAGAGTGATAAAGCAGCGTGAGGGAGAATGCACTCACATATTGGGCATCAAGAAACACCTCTCTGTAGATGTGTAGGTAAAATGAGCAAAAGAAGCTGTGAAAATACCTGGCAAAACAGGGTTTCTGCAAAAGGACAGGAAATGCAAAGGCCCTGAGGTGCATGTAAACTTAGCAAGTATGAGTAAAAGTAGGAAGCGGAGTTTAACTAAAGGGCAAATAGAGAGGCAATCAATGAATATTAAGAACTGATTCAGGCCCTGTAGATTGAAAGAAAGAGGTTCAGGGTATAAGGAAGACAGGAAGGGGCTCTCTCCCTTGTCAAAATGCATGCACACTGCATTTATGCCTAGGCATAAGTATGCATAAAATCATACTGATGCATACATTTTCTATCTGTCCAGCACTGATTCTTTCTGGTGAACACAGGCATGTATCATAAATCTATAAATACATTACAAAGAAGAACACTGTTGAAAGCTGACTATATAATCAATATTAATATCTAATGCAATTTTAAGAAGAAAAAAAGGGGAGGTAAAAAAAAAAAAAGACCTGAATAAAATATGCAGAACCTGTTTGCTATTCCCAGGCACTAAGACTGACTGTTGAACAGTTAAGTGTCAAGATTTTTTTTTTAATTCCTGAGTATTCTCTATAGCAGAATTAAGAACCGTGTGCATTCACCTTCTTAGGACTGAGTTACATTCAAAACATATGGTGAAGAAGCTAAGAAGAGCCTCTTCCTTAAGGATAAAAAAAAAAGATACGGAAAAATAATTTATATAGAAATACGGCTTTAAAAGAAATGTTTCTGTCGAAGAGAAGTCAAATTAGGCCACTCTCTTCTCGTATGTGCCTGACTCGTGGGGGCAGAACAACTACTCCTTCACGTTCAACATGCCATAAATACACACGCCTTGCTTCTGGGTAAGTCACGGCGCCTGCTTTAACTGTCTTACCTATTTATGGCTGTGATCTTTTCCAGAACGGCTTTCTGGCTCTGAAACTATTTTGTTAAACAGTCTATCTTACAACAAATCCTTTTGTTATCTCTTTATTTTTAGGGTTTAACAAAGATTCTAAAATGTCCCTGGGTGGCCACCTTCCAAAATGACGCACGTGCCATCATTGATTACAGATTTTCATGTGAAGGCCTTGGAAGCCTTTGCTACTCAGATAATTGTAAGGGAAAAAGTCTGGAAAGTAAGCAAAAATAATTTTCATCAACTTAATACATTGAAGGATTCCTCCTTTTTTATACATTATTTTCACATTCTACAAATTCACTGTGACTTATAGTACTCTTATACCAGGCACTATATTTGGAAAACTTTGCTAGTAATTCATGGAATTACATTTGTCCCCTGGGAAGGAAGCTATGCCACGTTATGTAAAAAGTCAGATACCTCAGTATTAAACAAGAGAAATCATTAAATTCAATTTAAAAAGCCAAGCTGCATCTTTTAAAAAATGTGTATCAGATAATAATCTTGACAGAAGTGTTGAGGCATTAATGACAGGGCCAGAGAGAATGCAATGAGACCAGAACTGGTGACAGAGTTTAGCTAGAGAGACAACATGGCAACTATGTAGACAGCACTATCAGTTAATTACACATTTTTTTAAAAGCTACAAGTTGCAACTACTTATCTAGGGCAAGTAAGCTCCATTTTGGAATATAATATTGCACATACGATGCATTTATGTTATTTCTATACAAGGAAGATGCCTGTTGACCCCATATGAGTCTATAACTCAAGCCCTTCCCCAGTCTTAACATTTTTGTCCTCAGGGCAAAAAAGTTGAGTTTACAAGATCAGTAAGAAGAGTTGCATATTTCAATCTCTAATGTGAAGTCTGATTCAGTTCCCTGGAGGATATCAACATCACATACATGTTATTTCATAAGCTGCTGAGCAAATTTATGAAATCTACAAAACGGGTTCCAAATAATAACAGATTTGTCTTGAGCAGTGGCTACTTAGTAGATCTTTCTAAACCTACACTCTACCAGAATTCACTGAAGTAGGCAAAAACATGTAAGAAAAAAAGGGGAAAAGGTGAATTAGACTTTGGATCCTAAAAGAAGTAAATTGTGCCAAACAGAGTGTAGGACGTATGAGACGATGGAAAGGTGACTTCGGTCCATGATTGCAGGTATGATGAAAAAGCCTGTTTGGGAAACAAGTGGAACACATCACACAGGGCCATGAATGACATGTTCTATCTTGGAGAGGTCATGGGCGATGGGTTCTTAGCAGCTGTTCTTCAGGTAGAGACTTCATAGGGCTTCCTGTCCTTAGTGCTTGGAAAAGACCACTCTGTCAGGCAGAAAAAAGGAGGACAGCTGGAAGTTGGTTCCTAATTTGGGCAAATAGACTTAGAAACAGGGGTGGTCGGCCCTTGCTGGCTACTACCTATATGAAGGAAACTCCTTAGCTATCCACTTACAAGTGAGCTTCACCTACTTACTAGCTATGTAACCTGAGGTAGTGAGGTAACATCAAGTCCTTACTAACATCGATTCCTGCCTCTGAAAAATAAGAATCATAATAATAATACTTATTTTATTGATACTTCCTAGATTACTGAAGACACTGAATGAAAAGCACTAATACAGGAGAGCCTGGGTGGCTCAGTTGGTTGAGCACCAGACTTCGGCTCAGGTTATGATCTTGTGGTTCAAGAGTTTGAGACTCACGTCTGGCTTTGTGCTGACAGCTCAGAGGCTGCAGCCTGCTTCAGATTCTGTGGCTCCCTTGCTTTCTGCCCCTCCCCTGCTCTTGTTCTGTCTGTCTCTCTCAAAAATAAACATAAAACAATTTCAAGCACTAATATACATCAGACACATAGGACGTGCTCAATAAATATTGGTTAAGATTATTAATATCCATATTATCTAAAATGAACCTTTTTTGCATATTTTCTAGCTTCACTATGTCCTATGACAGACAACCTGACATATGCTCTGGCAAAGTAAATTACAGACAAACTATTTTTATATCTCTTCACCATGTTACGGAGAACCATAATAAATTGAAACAAAATTCTGTAGAGTTCATATCTACTTCCAATATTGTACCATGCCTATAGGAAAGAGAAAGCAGACAGATCCCAGATGTGTTATTAAAAAAAAGATTCTTTAGTCCAAAACAGGGGGTTATCGTGGAGACTCACCTTTGCCCTGGAGAACCCCTGTCTTACTGTGAAATCAATGTTCTATAAGAAATATGAAACAACTCTAGAAAATTTCTCAATAGAATTCAAAAGATTCTGTAGTTTCCCCAATGTAAACAGTCATGATACCCTAGGAAAGCTTAGACAAGGATTTTTTAAAGTTTCTTTAAAGTTTTTTTTTTAATGTTTATTTTTGAGAGAGAGAGAGGGAGATAGAGCATGAATGGGGAGGGACAGAGAGAGAGGGAGACACAGAATCTGAAGCAACTCCAGGCTTTCGACCCATGAACTGTGAAATCATGACCCGAGCCAAAGTCGGACACTTACCCAACTAAGCCACCCAGGCACCCCAAGTTTGCTTTAAAATGGAAAGTACAAATATATAAGCTAAAGTATAAAAGTATATATATATATATATATGTATGTATGTATATATATATATATATATATATGTACACATATACATGTACACCTATTTGTTATAACTTTTGTCCTTACTCTTCTTTTTCAACTAACTAATAGAATACATTCTGTGTCCCACACACTGTGACAAGGCAGTCTGTCAAAATTTCATTGATTATATAAATATGCTTCTGTTCAGGTCTACTGGGCTTTTGATTAGAATAGCATTAATTTTTGAGATCAATTTGAACAAAGTTTTCCCTTTTTAATATTGATTTTTCTTGTCTGGGACAACGGCATTCAAATTTTGTATAATATACAGTCAATAAGCACTTATGAAAGGAATAAATAAATGCCACCCAATTATTTTTTGCAATGTCCTTTAAAAAGAAGTCAGCATTTAAAGGTTATTTCAAAGCACTTTATGTTTTTAATTTGGTAAATTAAATGTTTTTCCTCTTACAGAATTTTCTTTTTTTTTTTTTTAATATTTATTTATTTTTGAGACAGAGAGAGACAGAGCATGAGTGGGGCAGGGGCAGGGGCAGAGAGAGAGGGAGACACAGAATCCGAAGCAGGCTCCAGGCTCTGAGCCATCAGCACAGAGTCCGACGCGGGGCTCGAACCCACAGACCGTGAGATCATGACCTGAGCCAAAGTCGGATGCTCAACCGACTGAGCCACCCAGGCGCCCCAGAATTTTCTATTTAATTGTCAACTATCTAATAGTAAAGGCTGCTGAGTGGAACTTTTTTCCTTTGCCCAATGATTGACACCAGGGAAACAACTTTTATGAAAACCCAAAGTAGGCTATACGTATTTTTTTTTTAATTTTAAGGAGAACTTCAAGCAACAGGGACTAGATCCTTCCACCAGGCTAGTTAAGTGTGGCAGAACTGGATAAATACCACCAGTCTCTGCTTCAAGCCCACAGTTTTCCCTCTATCATCCCGTTTCTCTCTGGTGGCGTGACACACACTAACAATTGCTTCTTACCTGGACAGTTCTGAAGAAGGCAGTCCTGCTGGAGCTCTCATGCTGGGAGGGTGAAAAGGGACAATGGAGACTGCGGTGGGCGGGATCTCAGGAGAGGGGACAAGGGCCAAAGGGAGACAAAGCTGCTACTCTCCAAGGAAGTGATGGAGAGGCTTGAAATACAGTTGAAAACTGTCCCCAAACACTCTTATCTTTCCTGAGAAAGTTACTTCCTTGGCAAAGACTCCAAACACATACGGAACCAATTTAGAGCCTACCCTCACATCCCTATCGCATTTAACATAACCTGTTATTTAGCACCTACTGCATCTTCTATCTCTCTTTTGACCAAGCACAACAGAGGATCAAAAAGGGGTGGGGAAGTAGATGTCCCCAAAGCACACTTCTTCCCCACAAGGATCTGAATGGGTCCACCATGGCCTTTCCCCATGGGGGTCCTTCACCTCATTCGGACTACAGCTGGGTTTAAGTGGGTTATTATTTATCTGTGTTTAGAGTAGTATTTGGCACTTACAAAACATGAAATATATATAATAAATATATAAAAGTGAAGAAAACTATCCAGTTTATCCCACAAAGGAACAAATCTAGTCCTCCTATTTCAACTCTGGGCAAGATAATGCAAAAGGTATCACAACAAAATGTTCTAAAATAACATTTAACTTGGAAAAGGAAAGGGCAACACATGAGCAATAGCAAATGAAATGTCTTTATTCTGACGAAGTTTTATAAGACTTTGGAATCAAAGCACTTCTCAGGAAAGAAAGTATTTAGATCTCAGTCCATATCTACTATAGTTTCTTTTTACTGGTCTAATAAATGACTTAGCTGCATCAAGCTCAAATAAATATTTAAATTAGATGCCCATCTAGTTATTTTTGGTTTATTTTTTATTTTCTTAATTCACCTGTACTTTAGTATATTTTTGGATATTTTTTCAAAGAGTAAACCAACTGCGGTTGTACCATTTAATGATTGTATTAATACAAATTTATTTGGAAAGCCAGGTTTACGACATGCTGGATCCATTTCTGGGTCTTCTGCTTTGATTAACTATCTTGTTTAGTCTTATGATTGTATTTTTTAAGTACATACTATCTTACCTCATGAACGGTTTTAATAATTGCATTTCTGATATCCCACCTAATAGTTATTTTTTTAAGTTTATTTATTTATTTATTTAGAGAGAGCACAAGTGGGGAGGGGGAGGGAAAGGGAGAAAGACCGAATCCCAAGCAGGCTCCTCACTGTCAGCATAGAACCTGATGGGGGGCTCGATCACAACCTGAGCTGAAATCAAGAGTCAGCCACTCAACTGACTGAGCCACCCAGGTGCCCCTAAGAGGATAAGCTTTTTAATGTGCCCTTGTCTTGTCGGTTTTTCTTACTCCCTGACCTTAAAGTAGAGAACACGTTTTAATAATTTTAAAAACTACATTGGGGCACCTGGGTGGCTCAGTCGGTTGAGCGTCCGACTTCGGCTCAGGTCATGATCTCGCAGTCTGTGAGTTCGAGCCCCACGTCGGGCTCTGTGCTGACAGCTCAGAGCCTGGAGCCTGCTTCGGATTCTGTGTCTCCCTCTCTCTCTGCCCCTCCCCCACTCATGCTCTGTCTCTCTCTGTCTCAAAAATAAATAGACATTAAAAAAAAAAAAAAAAAACTACATTTAGTGCCCCAAACACATAAATGTTTCCTTTATGTGGTACTGAGCTAAATTTTGGGAAAATGTAAACAAAATAAAAATGTGCATGTATGTGTGTGTATGTACGTAGTTTTCAATGATGTGCACTTTCATATGCATTATGGGAAACAGTCGTTTCTTTATAAAAATTCATACAAAGGTATAAAATCTTGTATGAAGTAAGCATGCAATGATGGCTCTTTGAATATTGGACAAAAAATATTGTGGTGGATAAGGCTCTGACCTACAAAATATGTTATTGCTCTCTATGAATGTATCAGCAAGATGGCTTTGGGTTTTGGCTCACAGTTCATGAAAGAGACAATTGACCCATTTGCTTCTGATGGAAAACCAGTGACTAAAGGAAAAATCCCAAGCTAGGGCTTTCTCTGGTATAAGGAGGTCAAACAAGAACCTGACTACTTTTTGTCAATCCAATGCTACTTTTTCTCAGCCCTGTATGAGTGCTTCTGATAAGTGCTTTGTAGACAATTCATTTTGCCCCTCAGTTTGGTAATTAACCAATTATCTTATGTAATTAGCTAACTCTAGCCTCCTCATTTTCACAGCACTGCTGTAGGTGAGGTCACTGCCCCTTTTCCCATGTTTCTGCCTATGGAAATGAAGTTCTAATTTCTTAAAGGTATTGGAAAAACTCCTCTCGCCAGTGTTACTTATCTGAGTGGTGTGATCAGGAGAAAGAATTGGGTGATTTATCAGGAGCTGCAGATTTTCTTCCTGCTGCTTTTCTGTTCTGCGCTAAGGTGCCCACTCCTGGATGTGGCTACCTGCAGTGTGAAGGGCTGCTTAAATACGCTGCAGGGAGGGCAGCGGGAAGCTGTTACTATTCCAGTCTGATCAGCCACCTTCCCGCCACATCACCATGTGCTGTGAAACTAAACTATGCCATATTTTCAGCCTTCAGGATAACTTACATATTTACCATCTGACAAAAATTCACCTTTTGTCACAAAGGCCACCCGGCATTGGTGACAACCAACCATTCAAAGTATTTGATGGAAATTTCACACTTCTTTCATCCTGAAATGTCAGTGTCATTAAGAAGTGGCACTTTTTTTTAAATGCATTGAAAAGGTTTCTGACTCTACCTCCCTCACCTTCAACTGATCCACAGACTTTAGTTGAGGCACTTTGGTCACCAAACGCGGCAGTTCTCCAAAGTGGCTCTTTTCCTGGTCATCTTCTGAGTAGCGATCAGGATCACAGGGTTGAGGGGTTGTCCTGACCTATTTTGAAAATCTGGGATTCCATTCTACCATTCCTGGCCATGTTGCTTCTTTGTATGCCCGAATGACAGCCTCAGTCAGCCTGGCACATATTCTGGGTGGCAACCCGGCCACAGTGGTCTACAGATTTCAAACTTAATTCTGGTTCAGCCACCTGAATCCTCTTGTTGGGTTGTTACAGTCATAAAGATAATAATCACTAAGTTGCATATACTGATCCTCTCTAGTCCATGACAGAGACCCAGGTGAGGTAAAGTAGGAGAGAAAGCAAAAATGCATCTCAATAAATTTTACTAAGACGCTCTTATCCCTCTTGCATCTAACACTCCAGCTGAAAGGTCTGGGTGCAAGGAGATGATGACTGGAAACAGGTAAATTTATAGCTACTACAATGCTGGAATGCTAATTTTGGGAGAGCAACAATTCTGACCTCTGGGAGGAAATTCGTTAGGATGGGGGCTGGGGTGGGTACAGAGCAGGGAGGGACACTAATGATCTTTTGTCTTTCGGAACCAACCTGGAACCTTCTTCACAAAGAAAAACATTCCAGTGCAGCTTTCACAAAAGATAGCAAGCTGCTTATTAAATGACCCTAGATCGCCGTTCCCCACCAAATGATGGTGACCATGATTTGAGATCTAGTCTCTATAACTTGAGTGAGAAGTCAATCAGAAACATTAGCGAGTGATCCCAGATCCTGCAGCTCCCATGCAAAATGCCTATCGACACCTTTACAGTGTCTTTCCACCACTATTCCCATCTTCACCACTGGGTCAGTGACAGGGGATGGATGTCACCGAGCAGACTGACAAATACTATATGTCAGTGTGACTGCCCTCATGTAACCCCTCCAAAGACACAGGCGGAACCAGATTTGGAAAACTAATATTTATCAGCTGGCCAGGAGGGCACTTCAGAGACTTTTCACCTGCATCCCCTGACTGATGTAGGCCATACTTGCAGTGAACAGACAACTGCAACTAATACTCTCCTTCCAGGGGCACCTGTGTGCCTCTGGGACTGAGATACTTCTGTGGAAGCTACACATTAATTTATATGTACTTGCTGTAATTTGTATCTAAGGACTGATCATAAGAGCTTTTCAAGGGTTTAAGAAACATATGGCAGATCACGTGGCTCCCGGATGACTGTGAAGATCGCTCTGGAATAGGATACTCTTAGTTACCTTGGGGAGTCCCCAGAAGGGATAAAACACTCACTGTATATGCATTCATTGGGTGGTTATCCCAACAATGGGAGCCAACCAATCAGAAAAGGCAGTAAAAAAATGTGTTCCTGGACCTCAGCTGAAATGGTCCCTTGTGGACACAGAAGATGTTCAGGTCAGTTTCAACTCACTAGCCAGAACTGCTATGGATTGTATGTATTGTCCTACACACGCCTCTCTCAAGACCAAAGTGAAACCTTTGCAGTCACTTTTACATTGCTACATCTGGATTAATTCCTCTGAAAAAGTGGATAGGTCACTATAGACACTTAAATAGGAAGTCATGTGTCCTTCTAAAGTTCATACCTTTACGTTTTGGGGATTTCTTCAGCCTGCTTAGTCTGGGACCCTAGGGGTCATGGTTGAGGTCAATGTTGCAGTTTGGCTCCGTCCTGCCACTTACAGAATTGTTGAACGCAGCTTTAATTAAATGTTGCATGAGAGGAATTGAACGAATATAGGTCTACTCTCTATTGATAAGATTAATCAGAATGTCCCACTGAATGGCACACTCATGTGAAACTTTGATTTCAGGCTACGACTGTGTAGGGCTAAAGGGTGGTTTTTGGGAGAGGCAGGCTGCCAGGGCTCTGAGCATCCCTGCATATTCTTGCTGAGTGAGCCAAACTGGAAAGCTTTACCCGTCTCCTGATACTGAGCAGTTTTTCTAGCTTGTCACATTAGCAACTGAGGAGGCCAAGTCCACTAGAGTGTGACAACCATGTAACTGCATGCTTTTCTGTGGAAGGAGAATCTGTTTTTTTGCCATTTGCTATAATGTTTGCTGCCTGATCAAAACACGAGTTGGCCCTGGGTCTTCGGTTGTGAAACAAACCCACTGCATGTGGGCCCACTGGATGGCCTCGGTGGGACTTGGGAGGCAAGGGGATAGGTAAATATGCTGATGTTCATGCTTCTTGCTGTGCCAAGAATAATAAAGTTCTTTGTCTCTGACCCCGGCGTCTTGAGTCTTCTGCTAGAATGCACCTGATGGTGGCTGGCTCGCTTGTTGGCTTGCAAGCAGGGGAAAATCAAATCTTAGAATCTCTATAGTTCCTGGGAGAAATAATGTGAACTTTGAATGGGATAGAATTGTTTTCTAGTTAAGGATCTCTTAATCACCTTCCAAAAATTTTTTAATATATCCTTTCAATTAATAAGAGGCACATTATCTAGAAAACAGCTGGAGTAGCTGCATTCTATTTAGTAAATAATTTTGCATTTTATTTAGTAAATTTCCCATGTCTCTTTACATGATTCTATTTATAACGCATTAACCAACAAATTATTCAAAGCCCTATTCTCTAAATTGGTAATCGTTTTAAATGTGACAAATCTTTAATTTTCTTTAATTTGTGTATGATATACAAACATTTTCAAAGCAAATTGACCGTAATGTGCCCATGTTTCACACCATGACTATAATTTGAATATAACAAGCAGTTAAAAGGTTGATTGACTATCAATTAAAACAGAATTTAAACCTAGTTATATCATAGTCCTTCCACTGAAAAATTCCAGAAATCTAGATGCCGAGATTCGAAACAGTAAAAATATAATCTTTTAGTTCTCTTATTCCGATTTGTAATTCATAGGAGGTGTCCACTTTGAAATGATCACTGAACTATCATTTACAAATTAACCAAGAAAAGAAAATGACAAATTTTTAATCATTTCAACATGTTACTACGATGTTTTCTGAAACAGAAAAAAAAAAAAAAAGACTTACAGACACTCTTGTATGAGTACAGAGAAGTCAACTTCGCCAAAATTCTACTTCATTTTAGCCCAAGGCTGTTCTACTCAAATTTCTGCTCTGATCCAGCCACTTGCACCATTTCGGCAAAGGAGCCACCTCAGGCTGACGGCATCAAACACAAGAAGGATATCCTGCCCAAATTCCTATCACTTCCTTTTCACTTCTCCTTAGTCTGGTAGGACAGAAGTTTTACAAAATACAGCACATTCACCTCTAGTTTTAAAATCACTCAGCAGTTACTAAATCTACGTCTTTTGTACACACACCTACAGATTATGACTTTCCCCTTACACACCTATTCTAACTGCTAAATGGAATTCTTAAGAAAATTGTTCGTTCTCAAAATTCCACTCAAAGTACTCAGAAGACCCCCTTTAGGAATTTTACACATCTCATATACTTCTCTGTCCCTTATGATTATACTAGTTTTTCGTCAACTTTAAAGACAATTTTAAATTTTAATTCTCATCCTCATCTTTAAAAACTGATTTGGCAATGAGCTTTTGGGAGATAATCCATTTGTAACTTGGGAACTCCCTAGAATTTCACACTAAAACATAGAGACTCTAATGATACAACTAAGGGAAATTGATAATGTGTGAATCCTTTGTATTATAGACTATTCTGTCTAACGTTTAATAAGATTAGGAACAGGTCAAACTTTGGCAAATATTTCTCAAATTGCGAACGTGGCTTCAAGTCAAACTGACCCAGATGTCAACATCAATGCTATTACTTTTTACTACGTGGACACGAATAAATTCCTTCACTCCCTTTGTTTTGTGTTATTCATCAATAAAATGGGTCTAACGCCTTGTTTCAGGATTGAATGCAATGTAAATGCCAGAGCAGGTAAAGTAAATCCTAGCTCTTATTGTCTGATGCAAGATCCAGAAGAAAATGAATCATGAGACTGTGGGGGGAAATGGTTTCTCCTGCATTCTTACTCATCTGACTCCTTCGCAACACTGCCACAATGTGAAATCTTTGCTAGACAATCGGGAAACAAAATTTGTGCAAATGTGGACAATGAAAAAAAAATTAAGAAAAGTGTGTGTGACTCACAAGCAAATCGAGTGACACGGTATCAGAAAGAGCTCTGTAGTAAATTCACTTGGTTAGATTTTAGCTAAAACCGGCATTTTCAGTGAAGTTGAAACCGTCGTAACTGTTTCTTTGGAGATAGTTCACAAGCCTGTAGCCCTGGATTCAGTGTTTACTAATCTTTGGTGCCACACGTTGTGCTGTGCTATTGTTCACATATTATCTTTCATGGCATCTGCAAAACCACCCTTTAGTGTTGGTATTATTTTTACTATTTTATAAATAAAACCAATGCTTAAAAAATTAAACTATCTTGAGAAAAATCATAACTACTAAAATTCTAGGCTTCCGGATTTTGGAACAGCCCCTCCAAACCCTGAAATCTTTCTTAGAAACATAAAAACTTGAAAAATAAGCTTGAATACCTTAATATAGAATGCATTTTAATACTACTTAGACACTATCAGAACTCTTAGATTTTGTAACCTTTCTTGCACTCTCAATTTTTTTCTTCTGTTCAAAAATAATAAAGTAACCATTTTCTGTAGCAGGAACACCATTATTATTCACCTACAACATAATCAACATTATTTACTCATTTTTTATTACACTCCAGCTCAAAATCAGTATTAATCTTGATTACATTTCACTTCCATGTCACAACATATCTTTATTTTTATAGATAGCTTGTTAATGAGCAGTTCTAATTAACTGTTTCATTCTGATTTCAAATCTATGACAAACAAACAAACAAACAAAAACTAATGTCAACTTGTCAAGCTAACCCCATGAATAAGTATGTATTTTAACAGCCACAATTTAAATCCTAGGTTTTTGGAGTTATGATTACAGAGATAACATAATTTAGTTCAAGCCTAAATGATAGAATCATGATTAAGAACGTGCAATCTAGATTTTATTCATCCTTCTTTGAAGCTATTTGCTCAAAAACACCACGTAGATACACAACCACAAAATCTGACAATATCACCGGGAACTATATTTGAGAGAGCAGAACCGAGTCGCAGTGGGGACCAGAAGTTACCCGGCAGCCACCACTCTGCTGAAGGTCCCTCACCCAAGCCACACTGAATCATGCTTCCCCATGTGATGACTCCTCTTTTGTCTCCATCAACACTTTCTATATCATAGTAGACAATTGGGAGACAAGAAAACTAGAAATACAGTACAACAGGGGAGCAGTTGTCAAAAAACAAAGAAACAAATCTTTGAAGCCCTGGGGACATCACACGATGGGTAAATGAGTAGCAGGTTCTTTTATCGAAGACACATATGAGCAGCTACCCGTTACTCCTGACTTAACGACAGTAAGAATCAAACAGCCAGAACAGGAGAAAATCCCAAAGCAACAGCATACATATCCAAACTACAAGAATACATACTAAGAAAATGGGGATTCGAAAAGAAGAAGAAAATGGGGCTAAGCCTTTTTCTTTCGGTCCCATTGTAATTCTAGGTCTAACACAGAATGGGGGCCTAGAAAAACTGGGAGACGTAAACACAATTCCTTCCTGGCACTCAAAGCTTACAAGTGATGTATGTGTCCTCTTTTAAAGTTGACTCAACAGGGGCGCCTGTGTAGCTCAGTCAGTTCAGCATCCAACTTCAGCTCGGGTCATGATCTCACGGTTTGTGAGTTCGAGCCCCGCGTCAGGCTCTGCGCTGACAGTTTGGAGCCTGGAGCCTCCTTCGAACTCTGTGTCTCCCTCTCTCTGCCCCTTCCTCACTAACACTCTGTTTCTCTCTGTCTCAAAAATAAACATTAAAAAAATTTAAAGTTGACTCAACAGAAAAAAATAAATACAAACTATGGGATCTATAAATAATTATAAATAAAATTAAGAATAAATTTGCTAACACATATAGTCCTTACAACTTATTAAATTTATTTATTTTTAATTATTCTTAATGTTTATTTTTGAGAGAGAGAATGACAGAGCATGAGCAGGGTAGGGGCAGAGAGAGAGGGAGACACAGAAACCGAAGCAGGCTCCAGGCTCTGAGCTGTCAGCATAAAGTCCGACGTGGGCAGAGCTCAAACTCACGAACTTCAAGATCAGGACCTGCACCTAAGTCGGACGCTTAACCAACTGAGCCACTCAGGCACCCCTGCCAAACATTCTTTTAAATATTTAACATGTCTCTCTCATCCATTCCTAACAATAATGCTCTACAGCCAGTGGCACTTTATTCCCAGTTTTTAGATCAGAGAAACAAAGCCAAGTCATGGACCAAATTAAGGTAAGTGATTTGCCCAGGGTCATGCAGCAGACTTAAGAGAGTAAAACAAATTTCAGTATCTGGCTCCAGAGGACACAGGCTTAATACCCCCTTTACCTTCTTTATGTGAGGCTTCAGGAAAAAAAGAAAAAGGAAGTGGGAATGCCTAAGACAGATTCTAAAACACTTAGTGGGTACGTCCTCCAAGTCGGGGCGGGGGGAACAGATAGGCGGGAAGCGTCTAGAGACAAGAATAACGCTGTGGGAGCTTTGCTTCTCTGAGAGGTGCAATACCAAGAGTCCTGCTCTCACACGCCCACCTGCCAATTGGGCTTTGTATTTTTTACTTAAAACATAATCTATACATTGAGCAAAATTTCCTCTAAAGGCACTATGGAAGAGCATGACAGCAAAATTAGTTTGAAAACTGGATTCAAAACACATCTTGAAAATAATGATTTGGTATCATCAAAGAGGGTCAAGCTCTGTGAAACAAGACAATGGGCCATAAAGAGAAGACAAGCTAGAATGAACAAGATATCATAAAGAAGTTAGCAGAAATAAGGGAAAAATGCAAAATGTCCTAAATACCATGCTTAGTTAAAAGCCGTTTTGAAAGCAGTAAAAAAGCAGAATTAAAAACAGAAAATTAGTGATGTACAAGAAAAACATAAGAAATACTCTGAAAAGTAAAAAAAAAAAAAAAAAAAAAAAAAAAAAAGGAAATCACTGAAAAAAAAAAAAGCTACAAAAAATATGACAGACGCAAGGGAATAGAATGGAGAGCCGACCTCTACCTTCATTCGCATTCCTTCATGCCACAGATACTTATTTTTCCTAGGGCTGCTCAAAACCCAAAACCTCCTGCCTCTAAAATCATGTCCATATTTTTATAGAATTCTTAAATTGAGAGAAGGGGACCTCTTGCCCTCATTTCGGTTGAACTGAAATGGAATTCCAAGAGTTCTCATAGAAAAAAACAACTAGAAAAAAATAAGTTATATTCAAAAATATTGAGCATAAACTCTCCAGAGCTGGGAGCAGAGAGGACCTAACGCTATAGATCAAAACATGTCACTAGAGACCAGACAAATGTAACACAAACGAGCCGACATGTACGTATTTTCTTGACATTTTTGTTGGAGCTTCAAGGTAACAAAAACAAACTTTTTACTGTAGAGTTCAGCTGTAGGCACTGCTAATCCATCGGCCTCTTTCAAGACAGACACAAATGTCACCTTTTCACTGACCCTGTCCTGACAATCCTATTTAAAATTACAATCCACCCCGACTTAATCCCACTCTGCTCTGTTTTTATTTATCCTTAGCACTTAGCACATCCTAACATAACATAAAACTTCTCATATCTTCTTAAGTCTAGAAGATAAGGTCATTGAGGGATTGAACATTTTTGTGCTATTCATTGATAAATCCCAAGAAAGAGAGAACAGTTTCTGACACATATTAAATATTAATCGATAGTTTTACTAAGGAGTGAAGTGCCCAGGAAGGGGATAGAGGGCAGGGTACATACACAGAAGACATATCAGGACTCAAGTACGGATACTTGAAGACAAGCCAGAAAAGTGGTTGGAATGGCAGACTAGGATCAAATGATGGAGAAGGACGTGTTTTGTTTCGGCTTTTTAATTTTTTAATGTTTACTTACTTTTGAGAGAGAGAGAGGGAGAGAGTGCATGAGCAGGGGAGGGGCAGAGAGAGAGGGAGACACAGAATCTGAAGCAGGCTCCAGGCTCCGAGCTGTCAGCACAGAGTCCAATGACGCGGGGCTTGAACCATGAACTGCGAGATCATGACCCGAGCTGAAGTTGGATGCTTAACTGACTGAGCCATGCAGGTGCCGCTGGAGAAGGGCGTTTTATTCTAAGAAATTTGGAGATAGCTCTACAGACAAGAGGATTTAGATTTTGAGCTGTCCGAGGTAAAAGAAGAGCTGGTGTTTGAATCCAATGGGCAGAGACTTAGAAACAATCTGGGGCCTGAGTCCACCAGTGGCTTCTCCATCCCTCCTCACTTTCACTGCCAGCCTAACACAAATTCATAGAATTGTACCTACGATCCTCAAATACTCACATCTCCGTGCTATTTCTCTCCCACCCTAACACATACGTGCGCGCGCGCACACACACACACACACACACACACACACACCCATATACATGCACACGCCCCCCCCAACATACAGAGTCTGTTACTCAGCCACGGCAAGCATGCTCACCACATAACCAAATGTAAGATACATGGTTAAACGTCAAAGGTTTCCAGACGAAGGTTTAGTACTTTAAATATGTCAGCTCTTCCCAGATATATCTGAAATTCAGTGCAATCTTAATAAAAAAATCTCAAGTTTTATGTTGTTGTTTTTTTCTTGGTAGAACTTGTCAAGTTGATTCTAAAGTCCATCTGGAAGAAAAACTGTCCAAGAACAGCCAAGATATTTCTGAAAAAAGTAGAACAGTAAGGGAGGATCAGCGTTTCTTGACATCATAACATACAAAAGGTTGCGGTAATTAAGACAGTGTGGTTTTGGTGCAGGAATGTATCAATGACAAAGAATAATCTATGAATATGAAAACCTGAGATTTAGGATAAATGAACTATATGAAGTTGGTGCAACTTCACTTGGTGTTAAAAACAAGAGAGGCAACCTAAATGTTCAAATTAAGAGTGGTTAAATAAATCATATATTCTATAAAATATGGTGTATGGGGAAGAATTCCAACAATATAACTTTGAGAAAAAAGAGAAAGATACTGTATGCATCTGTGTATATATATGTATATACGCACATAAAATATGCTTCCATTTTTATAAAATAACACTAAAAACAGCAATAATCACAAAACAAAATATGTTTGCACGTATGCATGGTCATGCATTACCAGAGAGAGCACTAAAACTAAACAGTGAGGTTTGGGAAGGAGGGATTTTTCAATTTCTATTTTATTTATTGATTGATTTATTGATTTTTCATGTTTATTTTTGAGAGAGAAAGAGAGACAGAGCGTGAGCCAGGCAAGAGTAGAGAAAGAGGGAGACTCAGAATCTGAAGCAGGCTCCAGGCCCTGAGCTGTCAGCACAGAGCCCGACGAGGGGCTCAAACTCATGAACCATGATATCATGACCTGAGCCACAGTGGGACACTTAACCAACTGAGCCACCTGGGTGCACCTTCATTTTTTATTTTAAATAGTTTTGTGTTATTGGAAATTTTAAACAAGGAACATTTTAAGGTTTTACCTTTGTAATTAAGTGTACGTTTGTGCATGTATCATGGTATCAAATTTCAGGCTTTTAAAAAAATATCCATTATCAATATAAGTTTTATGTTAACTTTGTGAAACACAGCACACATTAATATTCAATTTAACAAATGAGAAAGAATTAAAAAAATTCTCTGAAGAATGTAATTGGAATGCTTATACACTGGAAAAGTGACAGCCCCCTTTATATGCCAAGCAGCTAGAACATTAAGCGATGTATTCTATGTCTTAATAAATGCTCAGTGACATGAGTAAGAGGCAGATTGTTTCTCAAAGCCAGGAAGATAAATATCAAGTCTGAGACTCTTCCTTCTCCCACTCCCTAAATAGGTAAGCCCTTTGCCAGATACTACTTAACAGCAATGGGCCACCGACTTAGGGTCACCGATGCTACAATAGAATGGGCTTTAAAATGGGTCTGAAATTAAATGACTTTAGTCAGTTGTAGTCACAGATTCTGAAGCAAAAATTTAAAAAAGACTTTCCTACTTTTAAAAGAATACAAAGTTGAATTTATGGCTCCTCCTAATAAATATATTCTGCAATTCCTAAGTATTCTTCCAAATTTAAAGTGACAAACAGCAATACAACTAATAAGGTAATTATTTGGTAACCTGTGTAACCTACTTTAAATGGTGTCTGCATAAAGCCATTCGACTCTGTTATCTAGTATAGTTTTTCATAATCAGTATCACAAACAAAACCTTAAAACATGATTTCAATTCAGTGACTCAAAAATTAATGGGCAACACAGACTTCTAGCTTTTCTTTTTTTTTTTCTTTAATGTTTATTTATTTTGAGAGAGAGAGAGACAGAGCAAGTATGTGTACACACATGAGTAGGGAGGGGGGCAGAGAGAGAGGGAGAGACAGAATCCCAAGCAGGTCTCATGGGCTCCATGCAGTGTTCTGCACTGGGCTCACAGGTCTCTGTCTCACAAACTGTGATATCATGACCTGACACAAACTCCACAGTCGGACACTTAACCGACTGAGCCACCTAGGTTCCCCTGTATTAGCTTTTCAAATGTTGAATTCTGTGCCTGCATTTGATAGAAAAATATGACCCTGCATCATCAACTGAGTTAAAGGCCAAAAGGTATCACTTCATTGAACAAGATGGTTAATATTCAAAAGACACAAAACAAATAATTATGTTAATATTGAAATCGCCAAGAAAAAACGACAAAGGCAGATAACTGGAATACTGAAACATTGTCGAGACAACATAAATGGAAAAACTGCTTTTTTTAATGTTTATTTATTTTTGAGAGACAGAGAGAGACTGAGCATGAGTGGGGGAGGGGCAGAGAGAGAGGAAACAGAATCCAAAGCAGGCTCCAGGCTCCGAGCTGTCAGCACAGAGCCCAATGCAGGACTCGGGCTCAAACCAAGAGATCATGACCTGAGTCGAAGTTGGATGCGTTAGCCAACTGAGCCACCCAAGTGCCCCAAGGAAAAACTGAATTTTTAACATTTTTAAGAAGATATTCTGTGGGATTAAAAAAAAAAATCTTTAACTTTTATTTTGAGAGGCAGAGAGGGAGACACAGAATCCAAAGCAGGCTCCAGACTCTGAGCTGTCAGCACAGAGCTGAGTGTGGCCCGAACGCACGAACTGTGAGATCATGACCTGAGCAGAGGTTGGCGCTCAACCATCTGTGCCGCCAAGACGCCCTTCTGTGGGATTTTTTATATCCACAGAAATTCTACTCTGTGCCTACTTGACCTGGGATCCCTTCTCTTCAGAATGTATCCCTTGAGTAGCATTCCTAGAATGAGTCCCTCTGTTTCAGATCCTGTAAAGACAGACTTTAATTTCTTCAGATAGCCTCACACAATTATGTCATTTAGCATTCCATCACCACCTTTGTTTAGACACTCAACCTAGTTGCTGCTTAATCCATCACCCATGTTATGCAAGTGACAGTAGGAGAAAGGCCAGTGAAAGAAATGTGCAATTCAGTAAAGAATAACAATGATCCAGGCTTTTGTGAATTGACCTGCAAGGACATTCCAAAGGATACCCTTCTCTTAGAGTTTGAGCTACTGTCATTCATACTCCAATGGGGAAATCCAATTCCTCAAAATCCAATTTCTCAGGGAGAAATCTAATTTGCTAAGTCTTTTCCTACTCTGTAACGATGCAGCCTTGGGCTCCACACCAATTTAATAGGGAGAAGAAAAAGGAAAGCATCTCAAAGAAATGCAAAAATAAAACTCCAGGTATTGTTTTATGAGTCCAAAAAGGCCCGTTTTTCAAGTGTATAGGAGACAGAAGTACCATTTGTAATTTATTTCATCTAGATAGGTAGCAAATCAGATGAAACATTAAAAAGGAAGACTTTTAGCCTATTCAATATTCTTAATAAGCTAAAATACTTGAAAATTTTCAAATAGGAAAAAAGGTGATATGTGAAGATAGTAAAATATGGGTTTTAGCATTTAAATTTTCTGAAACATTTATAAAAAGTTTAATAAATAATATTGTTATATTACAATAGTGAATTAAGCGTAAGGAATTCATTTAGACAACTGACTGTCCACTAAGGGCAGAGCACTGTACACACACACACACACACACACACACACACACACACACACACTAGTGTAGGTACATGAATATATATATGATGTAGATACATATTACGGGCAGTTAAATATAACTTCTGTTTTTAAAGATGCAATTGTACTTGACTTTTGTTTCTTTACGTGACAGGCTATAAATGTGTGATTGTGCACCTCCAACTTCATAAATCTCATTTCCTCTAAAACTGCAGAAAATACATCATAATTGTACACTAAGCCCATCTAAAGGAGAAACAAGAAAGTTGGCATAAGAGGCTTCCTCAGGCATAGAACATTAAAAAAATACAATTAGCTAAGTCGAAAGAGGCTCTGCCGAGATGAAACCAACATATATATTTTTTATTGCTGTAAGTCTGAATATAATCTACTACAGGTTCATGATGTCAACCGAAGTGATTTATTGAAGAACACTGGTTCTTCAAGGGACAAGGGTGTCGTTGTTCAATAATGCATGCTCACTTGCTAAATGTACAATGTAAGCTTCACAGAGAAGATAAAAGGAAATTATAGTTGTTCAAAAAGCAGATTTTTCCAAGTGGCCGCTTTAATCAGATTATTCCATGATACTTGCAAATGATACTAAGCAGATAACCTTTCTTGATGAAGCTTCCTTAGTGTCCTATATAGCCTTTTTCTCTTAGTATCATAGACTGTGTTCTTCACTCTGAGTTTCCTGACGGCCACAACACTGTTATGTACTCATTTGTGTATCTCATTACACAGTGGCTGGCAGATAGTTTGGAGAGAAGGAAAGAAAGCAATACATGGTCATTGTTCTTAGATACGGAAAGTACCTGGTAACATTTTATGGACTTTCAAGATGTCATCATTTTTTAATACTATTGAATACCTACTATATGCTCAGCACTGTGCACATACTTATGTGGACTGAACTAGGAGCGAAATTACCTCTGATTGAAAAGAATGAGGAGTCAGATGACTCATTTATTATTCAACAACATAAAAACCAACGTGCTTCACCAAAACGGAAGTATTCATCAAAAGTAATGATCACACTTGTTCATAAATGAGATTCAATATGACTTTGAGGGCAATAAGCCATTTGGCAGGTTAATCCCCTTTGCTGGGGAAACGAAAAGAGAGAATTTAGCTGTTAGTGCTCTTCTAGATATATTTATTCCTGGATCTCTTTCTCTCCTCCACTCAGTCATACCGCAACATATTGCATACTGCTTTAACTTGGAACAAGCACCAACTTCAAAATTCAATTTGGAAAACCTTAAAAATAGACTGAACATATCATGACAAATCAAACGTTTTGAAATAACACTGCTGGCAAGGTGGCTTTTACTTAAAATTGAAAATGTTAACATTTTGCAAGAAGGTGAATTATTTTTCTTGGCAGATATATTTTAAAGAACACTGAAAGAAAATACTGAATAAGAACAAAAGTTTCTAAAGTAAAATCAGTTCCCTTAAAGGAAATAAAAACATCAAGGAGAAATGACAACAAAAAATATATTATTTCCTATCTGACAAAAACACACTATCTGAACAAAAGCTTCCTACCAATAAAGCAACAGAAAGTCTTACTCAATAGCCCAAGATATAAAATTTTAGAATATATTCATCCAAGTTCCAGTTACATTTGAAATGTCAGCTTTTAATTCAGTAAAAACCTAACTTTTTTCATACATTGGCTCTGAGGAGTTTCTAGACACCTCCACCTTACGTGGCCGAAACTGAATGCACTAAGCCCTGAATATAGCAAGGCGTTTGCTTCGGGGGGGGGGGGAATGAATTACCATAATGTTTGGGCTCAGAATCAGCAAGATGAGTGTCTAGAGGTGTTAAATCCAAGCATCTATATTCAATCCATGGCCATTTCTTGTGGTACTTTTCACTCATTTACTCATGCAACCAACAAGTATTTGGTAAGTGCCAGGCGCCTTGTACTGGTTGCTGACTTTACAGACCTATACTGATGATAAGTTACCAGTCTCTGAAAACCTCCTTCCCAGCCCTGTGTGTGTGTGTGTGTGTGTGTGTGTGTGTGTGTGTGTGTGAAAGAACTATCTAGTAGCCAATACATGACAAACATAAAATTTGAGAAGCTTAAGATGTTAAATGTATTATGTAATGTTCTCATCCAGGACATGTCTGTTTATAACCCACAGCTACTGCTTTATGAAATCACTTTAGAAAAATTCCTATTGTGTAAGGAATATAAAACAGAACAGTTAAGGACGATGTGGTCATGGTAAAGTGATTCAATCAATCTTTCTGAATTTTTTGGTACAGTGTATTTCTGGAAATTATACTTTTAAAGAAGACAATAAAAAGCAGAACGCATACCAAAAGGGGGCACCTGGTGGCTCAGTCAGTTAAGCACCCAACTCTTGATTTTGGCTCAGGTCATGATCCCAGGGTCGTGGGATCCAGCCAGGTGTCAGGCTCCACACGAGCATGGAGCCTGCTGAAGATTCTCTCCCTTTCCCTCTGCCTCTTTTCCCCCAGCTCATGCTCTCTCTGTGTCTCTAAAATTAAAAAAAAAAAAAAAGGCAGGACTCTCTAGCACTGCAATGTTCCTTGCTTCCATCTGGTCAGATATATGGCTGCAGATTCCAGTGTTCACCAAAAATTGATAAGTAGGTACCTACAAGGCACAGTGCCACTGATGTGCAGTTTTCATTAACTCACTGATCATCCCAAGAGCTTGAAGCTGTCCTTTCAAGGGCCATGACATAACCCCTTAGAAACTACACTCTCTTCTGAGGGAAAAAAGATACCTTGAATCGGCCTGGTGTCTAAATCTATTCTGTTTCCTTAAAACTGACCATTTTAAGAAGCACTTTCCAATGTTCTGTTTAGTACATCTTCAGGTTTTCATCTCGAATAAAATAATTCCCTTCTGAAGATTTACGTTAGGTGTTTGTGGTAAAGATTCCCTTTATTTCTTTCCTACCTCTATGATCTTTACTTATAATCAAAAAAGATTACTTTGTTCAGGAGACATTTTTTCATTCGAGTGGGTTGAAGCATGTCTGACAACATGATAAACTAAGTTAATATTTTTAGGTAGGATAGTCATGTCTCTAAAAACACATGAACACCTAAAAAGAAATAAATAAGTAAGGACAATCATTCGGTGAGGCCTCTCTGCCTTTGGCTTTGGCTATGATCAAAATACAGTATGATTCTCTAGGCCAATACAATCACTTATGAGTGATCTCTGATTTAAGCAACGCCTGCATTGCTCCTACTAGAACTGTGTTGGAATGTTACACTAGTTTAAGAAGTGTCATGATGGGAAAGGAAAGCTAGAAGCAGGAGAATCCACACTGAAATAAGTCTATAAACTAATAAATTAGCCTGTCATAGCTCCATGGATTCTCACAGAAAACACAGGACTCTGGATCGGGGACATTGAGCCTTATTACTCACAGAAAAATCAGAAACGATGTTATCAGCATCGTTGAGCCGCAGATCCCCCAGGATAACCCAGAGGTCCACGTGGAGCATGCGAGTGCAATGAAGCTGTGCCACCAGAAAGAAACTTCGAGCTCAGGAATCTGCTACTTCGACAGCAAGCAGTAAGCCAGCCTCTGTTCTGTTCATAAGGAGACTGATACTGAAGGCTGAATTCTTGAGAGGCATTTCCTCACTTTTCAGGCTCACTCGCTGTGTAAACATTCCTGAGGGGGACAGGGAGACAGGAATGGTGTGGTATCCTCTGCGAGACATAGAAAAGCACAAGTGGACCACGGTGGACTGTCTTGTACAGATCTGATAAAGAGTCTGTATGCACCCAATGTTGAGAAGTCCTATGCTTTTCGCTAGAAACCTAAAATCTGTTAAAAACAAACCATCCGCTGCTACTTCCGCTTTGCCTTCTGAAGAAGCTGCATAAGGACAGGGGCCTTTATTTGTTTTTTGGACCGATGTAATCTCAGGGTCTAATATGGAACTTGGCCCATAATAGGGGATTCACATGCTTTTCCTGAATGAATGACTGAATGAATGAATGAATGAATTCTGTTTGCTAATGTACTTGTCCCATTCTGTTAGACACTCTGCTGACTGACCACTTGGATCTAGTATATTTTCTGCTTATACCGCTATCCAAAAAAGTGTGGCTTATTCCTGTAAACTAGCACCAAAGACTTTCTAGTCTCTGGTTCCCAGATCCTTGCTCTAACTCTCTGGCATCTGTCTGCTCTCCAGAGTCATGCATCTTGTCTCCTATTCTACTGGTTCAAACATGTCCTTACTGCTGAAAAGGGCAGATTTCTTGGTCAAAATCTAGTTTTGAAACCTGACTTAGCCATCTGCTAGCTGCAGGAGCTATGTCATGCTGTGCAATCTCTCTTGACTCATATTCTTTAAAATGGTAATGATAATAGGATCCACTTCATGAGAATTAAGTCAGGTAAAGCATGTATAACCAGTCTGCAGAACGGGCTGGACTCGAGAGGATTCAACAAAGAATAAAACACTTCATTTTTTTTAACATTATAGCTTTCTAAAAATCACTTTAGAGCACCGTCTCTTCTCTTCCCCAGACAAAATTTAGGGCATACCTTGAGATTTGTAACCACTTTGAGAAATGAATGAACAAATAGTTCTTATACAATGTATTTTAAACTACTAAAACTCTACTCTTAACCAGTTAAAACTGAAATACTACTCTAGCTCAGATACAACAAATGAGTTCCAAGTTCCAAAAGCCCACAGCAGGGGCAGGATTTATGTTTTTGTTTCCTTTGTTTGTTTGTTTGTTGTTTCAGTATTCTTCTCCTCTAAGCCCCACCTCCCTGTCTTAGCCTGTACCTCTAAACATCTCTTGGTTCTCATATTCTAGGAAAGCAGGAGATGTGAGGATAAACTCAAAGTATTATTTAAGTAAGGCTGTTGAAATCCAAATACTAGTAATCTTTTTGGGATACTTCTCTGAGTTATTCAAAGACCACCCTCTCTTCTCAGGGGGTCTTCTCACTACCCACTCCTTAGCAGAAGTGGCAAAACCCCTTTCGTCAGACTCCTCAAGAGTCTGATTCAATTCCTGCCTGTATATTCCATATAGCTTCTTTCTGCTAGGATCCCCTCACTTATTGTCAGTGCGTACATTGAGAACTCATCCAGAAAACCTCCAGGGTCTTAAGCATTAACAAGGAGGAAACAGTTGCACCTTAAGGATAGCCTTTATAAACCTGTTTGATTTCTTTGGAGGAGCAACTTTCTTCAAAGTGTTTCAACCTCACAACAAAACTACAGTGAGAAATGAAAGACAAGCAAAATAGTTTAACATTAATGGATCTATCATCATACTCACTAGTCATTCATTTGGGAAGCCGCAGAGTAATTTGAGAGTGTCAGATTCAGGACAAGTATGTAAGAGGAGTAATGAAAGCAAGTGGAGGAGATAATTGAAGTTCATGCAACAATATAATTAAGGAATCATTAAAAGTGTCAGGAGAGGGTACGAGTTATGTTTGGTGTCTGCTGCTCTCTTTCCCTAGCAATTTGGTTGTCAGAGTAAGATTTGCTAAAGTTAACGGTTTGTTCTACACATGAGTGTCTTACCTGTGATGGCAAAATACATATTCTGGGGCATCTTTTTAGCTCTCTGCATTACTTTGAACAATTTGGTCAACATGTCTTAAAAGTTGTGCTATTTCTGGACTTCTGTGACAACAGTATCGGTTACTTGATGTCACGAAAAGGAGCCAAGATCTTGCCCCCAAATGACAGTAAAGTTTATGATACATATCAGATCAGCTGTCTTCCCCTTTCCTACATGTAATAAAACAGCTGCTTGTTATCAATCAGGCTTGATGAAACCCAATTTCTATGATTTCTCAAACAGTATGTTTATTCTATAAACATTATTATTAATAATAGTCTTATTAGAGAATGATGATCACATTAGTACTCATTTTGTATTCCTTTATTTTGCTCCAAATGCTCGCTGTTGCAAATCTTATTCTCTTCCTCACAGTTTCTTCCAAATGTCTTCTTCTACCTACCTATTTATCTTTGAGTATCCAACGCCTCTCTTATTTGGGCACTTTTAACATCCATATTACACATTTACCCACAGAATGTCAACAAAGATTCTGTATTCTAGGTGATAATCTAAAATACCTGGGTGAAAATACACATCTATAATGTCGAGGACAGAGGATAAAGGAAATTAGTTTCGCTATTTATCTTTTGTGGATCTCTCCTTGTCTTGCCAGGAAGAGTTTATGCTTTAATGAACGAACGATATCTAACATTTGAATGGTGCTTTGTATATTTCAAGGCACTTTTGACTGTATTTTCTCAGTAATCAGAAGCATAACATGTAGAGTTAGTATCTTTCAAAGAAAGTAACCATGGTTTCTGAGCTAGTTCCTAATAAAGCCTCCTATAAAGCAAACTCACATTAATTTGGGTTCCTTAGTGTTTTCTTCACATAAAAGCCCCATGATATCCCAAAAAACAATGTAAATTCAGAGATAGTGGGTTTAATTTCCTCTGGGGGAACTGTCTTCATTTTAAGCCTATCCCAATAACTAGGAGACCCTAAATAAATGATAACTTCTGGGCTTGTTGGTTAGAAAGAAATCTAATACTCAAAGATCCTTGTGCTTTTTCTTACTGCTACAATATTATACAGCTAAGAAAAATATCAGTCACCAAAGCTCTGAGCCTCAGCATATTAAGAATTATGGAATCAATATAACACAAGATAACCAATAATAGAAAAAGTTAACATTCATATCAAAAAGTTATTGACCACCTGATAAAGGTTTCTCAAACCCTAAAACTGAACTTCAGAGTGAAAATCACAAATAACTCTAAATCAAGAGCAGATAACATAGTTTTGTTTAGAAACCTCACATCCACACGAAGACAAATTTAGGGTACCATTATTTTCTCCAGTATATCCTTATTTTTCATGTAGCATGCTACCTCACTTCTTGAAAATAAGCCTGTCAAATATGTCTGACTAGTAGTTCTCCCACTTGAGTTGAAAAACATTTCAAACTCACATAGTGGTATTTTTTCACCGATCTTAAAAATTATAGCAATATTAATTGCAAGAAACGTAAATATAGTTGAAATCAATTTTTAAAAATAAGAACAGGTAACCAGGCAAAATATGTGTCTCCAATAAAGATTACTAGCTGTCTTAATTTTTCCATCAGCGTTTATTTAAAAGATTAGTTTTACTAGCAGACAAGTAACTGTAAAATATAAAAGAAATAGAGGAAATGATCAAACATCCATCTAGGCACAAGAAAACTCTAGCTAGTAAATTATTTCTTGTGTGAAATGAGAAAAGACTGCCAAATTTCTCAACTGTAGCATTACAGCACCTGGCCTCAAATCTGAGAACACTAACCTGTGGTATGTACCAGGACCATTTGCTCAGCTCATTAGTTTATATATAAGCAGCTCATTACTATCAAACAGCAACTGGATACAATTATTTGAAATAATTTTTGCTATTTTATTATATCTTCTCAATATTTACACTTTGCCAGGTACACATATTGGCTGAACTATATTTTTGTAGATTATATTCACTTATATACAGTAAAGACTATAGATACAGGATATGTGTGTGTTTCTTCTTAGTCTCTCTGGCCTCCTCTTCTGTATCTTAACTATTGGTTTGCTTCAAATCTCTGTCCAAGCACCTGTCATCTAACTTCTCATGCATTTTATAGCAATTTCAGCCACTCCAATTCTTAAATTTCCAAACTGAAGAAAGAGGTATGCACAAATCTAGGTATCTTCCTGAACACTCTTCCCTCCACTCAAGGAGTTTTTGGTCCATTAACACAAGTGTATGTTGGCTTATATTACAAAGGATAAAATCATTGTCAAAAAGTAGTAAATCTCATGTGGTTGGAAAGCACCAGGGAATGATAGTTAGAATACTTGAAATGATTAGCCAAGGGTGGATAGCTTTTCAAAAGGCAAAGATGAAAGATGTTGGGTTCCACTCACAGGGAAAATCATGGGAGAAATTTCATGAATGCAGAAAGGCACAGGATAGGTTTAAGGAACATGAGAAGCATAGGTTGAAACAGTGGGTAAGGTACGTCACAATATCTACGTCTAAATCCACCCAGGTATGGCTTTTCCATCTATTTACTACCGCTTGTCATGAGAATTAGATTGTGGAAGTTTGAGAAAATAGGAAGAATAAGAGGGGGTAACTAAACAGTTCTGTCATACTTGGAGCAGTCACATTCCTACTTTGCTTCTGGTTCTCCAGGGTTTCCAAGAGGCCCCCAGTGGTTGCTGGGGTCACAGGGAGGAGGGAAAAGAGGGAAGAGCAAACAGAGTTAATCATTGGTGCGGAGCAGGTCTGTAAAGATATGTTGAAATTCTATTAAAGTTTTTATTCAAAAAGAAGGTTAAAGAGCAAAAAAGAAAAAAAAATATATGCTTAAAATCAATTTCTTAGGAAGAATGCTAGGAGAAAGAGCCATTGGCGAATGAAGGAATGGAAGAGCAAAGAGAGGAAGACAAGGTAATGTCAGTAATACCTTATGTTACAGAAACACAAAGAAAATGAAACAGAACCTTACCCGAAGCAGAATACAAAACATTATTTTCTTTTATCTCCCAATTACAAAAAGAAAGCTTTTTCACCTCAATTTACTTTTTAGCTTTTGTAAAAACTGACCCACATTCTTTCTAGTGGAAAAAAACAAACAAACAACCACTATCATTCATTAACAGCATGTTCCCAGTTGAACTAAACACTCCTCTAAACTGCACAGTAAACTAAATTTGAAAATAACAAAATAATATTCTCTGGTGTGTATCTGCAAACTGCTATATCTTCTTCCCCCCTAATTTGGACATTATCCTCTGATATACTATGGCTACTTCATTCTGGGTTTGCCTTTCAATTAAAACAATAAATTTCATAATTCAGCATCTGGAAAGTGCTATATTAAACAAAGAAGTATATACATTTTCTTTTCTATTGTTGTTGACTAAAATGAAGTTATTTTATGACAATATATTTATTACAAGGTTATGTTATTGATGTTATCCAAAAATATTTTGGTTTTGTTTTGCCCAAAGTAATAAATAACAAGGAAATCTTGTATGTATGACATATGAATAGATATTTCTCTGTATTTATTATTTATAGTAAGACTATTCTTTTTCTTCATATATATGTGTATATGCTTATATATACATACCTCAATGGTTTAAATACAGTAGCGCCAAGTACTAAGAAACAATCTGACTAAAAGTAACATGGGTGATGACATTAATTCTTCACACAAACTGTTACCAATAACCAATTGTTAATTAGATAGCTTTGGTCCATAACACCACTGATTCTGAAGAACATATTTAAGATCCATTTTCTAATGCCCAAAAATTAGTGAAATATTTATAAATTTGAATCTTTTTTTTTCAGGAAATGCTTGGTTTTCAATGTTCCTTAAGTTCCCGGGGCGGGGGAGGTCTATGGAGGGAAACTTTTATAACTTTCTCCCTTCAGTTCTCAAAGTGGCAGGATAAAAATTTCACCAGAAATTAACTGGACACTGAATGGAACAGTGAATTTTTAATTGGTGGTTATTTCAGTTGTAAGTATATGGAGTCAAAAGTTTATTTCAGAAGTTTCTATCAGATTTGGAACTCTTTAAAATAGCTTTGATCTGATTATATTATAATCAATCCATTTCCTTAAGAGATAGCCTTCAGAACACAACGGGTGAACCTAAAAGACACCTACCCATCAGTTTCAAGATTGAGACATTACAAAGAGATGATGACATTTCACAGTTGGTCCATACATTTAGTCATTGGTGTTAAAATCATATGCTCCAAATATAACTGTTAGGGGCTAACCTGTGCTCTCACAAACTGTCACGTTGAAGCCCTAATCCCCAGTAACTCAGAAGGTGACTGTAGGGACTCCAAATAGGTAAGTGAAAATGAGGCTATTAGGGTGGGCCCTAATCCAATCTGAGTGATGTTTTTAAATGAAGAGGGAATTTGAACACAAAGAGAGATACCAGGGGTGTGCCCAGACAGAGGAAATACTTTGTGAGGACGCAGTGAGAAAGTAGCCATGTGCAAGTCAAAGAGAAAGATGTCAGAATAAACTAAACATGCCAACACCTTGATCTTGGACTTCTAGTCTCCAGAACTGTCAGAAAATTAAAAAAAAAAAAAGAATTCCTGTTGTTTAAGCTATGCAGTCGGTGATATTTTGTTACGGCAGCCCTAGCACACTAATACAATGACTTCACCACCCATCGGTACCATTTACATGAAATGGCACTTTTCTTTAGTTACCGTATGTTCTCTATGAGAGAAAGGTTGATAGCTGCAACATCTGGAGAAATATTTCACTTACACAATGTTGCTCTGTCTTACCCGCTATTTATTTAGCATATTTAGATCACAGTCCACGAAACCTCTTCTCCGCCTCTTCTCTTTTCTCCTCCTCCCTATCACCACCACCAGCTCAACAACAACGTCTAACTCTTATGTTGTAGGCACCATTCTACATGCTTTGTCTACTAAATCATCTAATTCTCACGACCCTAAAACACTGTGCTCATTTTATTAACTGTGTAACAGACCCAAAGAGGTAGGTAAATTGGCCAAAGACAGAGCTAGAAATCCAAGCAACCCAAGCAGAGACCATTCTTTAACCATTACTTGACAGGGTTTAAAAACACCTGTCTGGGTTTAAGAAAGTGAATGTGTCTTCCGTTTTGGCTCAGTTACTCTCCTTAGATAACCTGAACCTTTATTACAAAAGTCATGTCTACTTTTTACCCAAAGATTTTTCTCTTTTATGTAATGCCAATAGCTTTTTGGCTGAAATAGAGTTTTGTGCAGTTTAGAAATGGTCATAATTATTTTGTGATACATGATAACATTTAAGGATTAAACATTGTTTGAAAATCCTTGATAAATTTACCAATTGGAAAATCAAATTTACCCTTGCCACAATTATTGATATATCATTAAAGCTATACCTTAAAATCTAAACCAAGAATATTATAAACCTCAAACTTTTTCTCCCAACAGCAAAAAAAAAAAAAATTAAATTAGATTTTTCTTTAAAGCTTATTAAATGAGAAGAGTCCCAAACTCTTCCATCATTCACTCATAATTCGATGATAAATTTCATTATGATATGTGCTTGAGAAATGGTTTTCTGCACCTAATCTAATCAAATAGCAGTAATCCAAATACATTCTAAGGTTGCAGCACACAGAGCATTTAAAGTGGGCATTTTAAAAAAGATAGAGTAATGGAAATAGTTGTCACTGAGTTTCTAGTATGGAAAAGAAACACTGTCTCTTGTGGTTCAGAAATGTAGAAGGGGTGTGTAGGTGGCTCAGTCGGTTGAGCATCTGACTTCAGCTCAGGTCACGATCTCCAGTTTGTGAGTTTGAACCCCTCATTGGGCTCTGTGCTGACAGCTCAGAGCCTGAAGCCTGCCTCAGAATCTGTGTCTCTCTCTCTTTCTGCCCCTGCTGTCTCTCTCTTTCAAAAATAAATAAAAACATAAAAAGAAAGAAAGAAATGTAGAGCAAAGGTTACCTGAGGTCAAGTTTGACCCCCCACTTTGTAGCTGTGAGATCTTGGGCCAGTTGTTCAACCCCTTTTGCCTCGGTCTTCTCTTCTCTGTGTGTTTAATCAAAATGTGTTACCTCAGAGTTTTATGAGGATTTAACAAGTTAATATTTAAAAGTCTCTTAACTGTGATTTGGGCATACCATCTTCTACATATGTTTTTTAAAGACATGGTTTTGTAGTAAAACCAGGATGTTACTGGTGGCCCAAACATACCTACTAAGGAGCCCATCTCTTACTATGTTAGGAGAAATCACATCACAATTGTTTCCTTGTCTGTGTATCATTACAAGCAAAACAAAGAATCTAACAAACAAGGAATAGTCTGTGAACATTTCTAAAACTCTATGAAAAAAAACAAAAACTGAATCATGAAAAATGCACTGGGGGATGCAGATGAAAATCTTTAAACGTCCTTGATTCTTCCAACACTTAAAATCCAAGCCACTTTTTGTTGTTCCAATGTCACCTTTGGATGGTTCTTCATCAAAAACTTATTAAAAGTACTCTTTGCGTGATTTAAATGCGGAGCTCTTCATTCAATGGGAATATGAAATTTTGTCTTAAGTAAGGTAACTTTAACCCCTATTCTCCTTTTGTATATACACATCCTGACCAATAGAGAAAGTAAACAAAACAGGAATGGAATTCTCTGCACATGGATCTGAGTAAAACACTACAAAGAAGCTCTTGCATTCAGACCTTTTCGCTGAGGCCGTCTGCAAGAGAACGCCTTCTTAGTTACCATGCAGGGCACCAGTCAGGCAGCTGGGGACCTGGTTTTATTAGTAGATATTTTAACATGTCGTTTGCTTCCGTTTTCTGATCTATAAATTGTATGCTGGAGGTAAAAGTGTGTGCGTGTCTGCGCATGCCCGCACTTTGTAAGAACGTGAATCTGTGTGTGTGTATGTTCCATAAAAGCTTAAAATGTCTTTTTCACTCATTTTCAAGCACATGTCAAATAAATAATTATAGCTAACATTTATTTAGCACCTACTATGAGCCAGTCCCTTATCTGAATACCTGCATTATATTAACTCATTTCGTCCTTCCGCCATGCTAATGAGAATCAGCAGAATTGCTAGCCTCATTCTTCGCACAAGGCACCCGAATCATAGCAAGGATAAGGATTGTGCCAAGAATTGTGTGGTGAGCCGGTGGAAGAACCGCGTTGAACCACGTACACTGATTCTGCGGTTATTCTTTCAACGACCACATCAGATAACACTTCCTAATAACCATGACGTGTGTGAAAAAAATTGAGATCCTCAACAACCACGAATGACACAATATTTCAATGTCACCGATAGGCCGAAGAATTATGACCACAGCTGAAGAGGCGCCAAGAACTATGTCCCCACTTCAGAACACTTCTCAGCTCTCAAGGCCACTGAACGCCGTGCCCAGCAGTACCTACCAGTTCACCATTCACCAGTTCGCCTGACCTTATTAAAACACTGAACAAAGCAATTGAATTCATTATGTCTCTATTGAGCTCCTTCTAAGTATTAGGTAGGCATAGTGTGAGAAATAAAAAGTCACAGATGTGCTCAACATTTACACCATTAATCTCTGTGAATTAGATATAATGATAGGATAAATTATTAAACAGTTCAGGCGAGTAAGAATTAACCAAATATTGATTTTTCCCTTTAAGATATATTTTTATCTTAATATATCATCAGTAGCCAAGAGGCAAGCCAATTTGAATCCAAAATCTTGCATATTACTGAATGCTACTGTCATTTCAGTAATTAAAATGCACATTACTTAAGTATAAATTTCTAAACAGATCTTCATGGCTAATTCTTGCATCTGTACTTTTGTTTCAGTGGGTGCTGCTGCTTTCTTTCCTTTCTGAACTATTTTTTTCTACCAGCAACAGACTAAAATTCGGAGCTAAAACCCCTTTGGAAAGCCTGTGTATGATGTTTATATGAATGTATTACTTGTAATTTTCATGTAAATAATTGAGTACAGGATAGCAGGAAAAGAAGTCTTAAGCTTCATCTAAGTTCCAGAGGTGAATTAATTTCTTAGTCGTACCTTAACAAATTACCACAAATTTCGTGTTTCCAACAAATTTATTATCTCACAGTTCTGTAAATCAGAAATCCGAAATGGATCCCTCTGAGGTAAAATCAGTATGTTGGCTGGGTTGCAGTTCATACGGGAGCCTCTAGGGCGGGCTCCATGTTCTTCCTTATTTCACCTTCTGAAGAGTGCCTGAATTCTTTGGCTCATGGTCCCCCTTCCATCTTCAAAGGCAGCAATGGCCAGTGGAGTCTTTCTCACACCTCATCCCTCTGACACTGACTTTTCTGCTTTTCTCTTCCACATTTAAGGACCTTTGTGATCACACTGGGTACTCCCATACAACCCAGGGTACTCTGCCTAATTTAAGGTCAGCTTAACAACCTTAATCCAATCCACCACTTTAATTCCCCTTTGCCATGTGGTGTAACATAATTAGAGGTTTTGGGAGTCACATGGGAACATCTTTTGGGGGGGCCATTACTCAGACTACCACGAGAGACCATTCTTTCTTTGATACTTAGAAATCATGCCTATCAATCTTGCCTTCTAAAAAGGAAGAAAGACTGATAGTTTCTAAATTTGCATGTATTATATTCTCATGTGACATACGCATAACATGTAATATATGCATAAAACAAGGATGTCACAGCCACAAACTTCCTGACAGAAGTTCCTTTTTGTAATCCAGCTCAAATATTTTTTCTTAAGCAAATTCTTCCCTTGCATTTCCAAGGTTGGATATTACTTCCTCTGTATTCCCTTAAATAAAAATGATGTGTTTACTATTCTATTAGTGAACTTATCACATTACTTTTGAATATATGTTCTCACATCTCTCTCTCTCTCTCTCTCTCTCTCACACACACACACACACACACACACACACACAAACACAAACACACATATGCACACATACACAACTCTCCTCTCCTGTCTGAGTGAGATTTGATCCCTTCGAGAACAAGAGCTACACAACTACCATTTTTCAATCTGTTCAACATGTAACAAGCTTATTGGTGGCATTTAAATATTTGTGAAATAAAAGTTACTCTTTTATTATTATATCACACATTGTTATATAATCTTATATGTATGTGTGTATTATATATAATTATCCTACTGTTATGGTTGGTATTTAGTTATTCTATCATAAGAAAATGGACTTTTCCTAAGAAGACAACAGTGCTGAGGCATATTTTGAAAACCATAGAAAATTAAGTTCCAATATGTCTTCATAATCCTATCTAGAAGAACACACAAAGAGGTAAGCTGTTTGGGAGTCTGACTTCGGGAGCTAATTTGGGAGACTTCCTAACCAGTGCATTAGTCAGCTGTCACACTAAGAACTGGCCTGACATGGAACCAAGTATTTAAGCCCATTGGGTTGCTGGTGGGAGCTCCCATGTTAGAGAAGCAAGTATCTGAAACAACTTCAGGTTCCTAGGCACCATCCAGTGTGCTCTCTCCTCATCAATTCCTTTGCACAAGGTCCACAGACACCAACAGGATAGAGGTAAGTAACTTCAAACCAACATAGTTATTAAACTTCTCAAATCATTCTGCATTCAATCCCCAAATTATACAATGTGATGAATGGCCAACATACTGTAGTTCCTCTCTATGACCTAAAAGTAGAATAGGCCATTAATAAATTAGTAATAAATTTTCTTTAGTTTTTGAAGAAGTAATGCTATGTTTTCTTTGATATCTATTATGTTCCTATGGGATTTACACACATTTAATCCTTATGGCCCTTTATGCAGAGGCAGACAAGTATCCCTATTTCATAGGAAGAAACTAAAGTTTAGGGTGTTACACCAGCCTTTTGTTGCTAAGTTCACAAAGCTTTAGCCTCCTCCAGACTAAGCCCATGCCCTTAAACTGCAAGCTTTTCTGCTTCCCATGAATCTGAGGGGGAAAAAATTAAGAGATAAACCTCTCTCTGACCACAAGAAAGGAAGAGAAGGGAGAATATACCCAATCTCAAATATACATTCGGATTACTGCTCTCTAAAAGAGGCCTATGTATACATACTATGAGGAATAATAATAATTAAATAAAATGATCTTCCTTCCTAAAGCTGTTATATCACTTACATGTTTACATATTTAACTGTCTTAAGGAAAAATTATTCATGCTTAACTCTATAATAAATCTCATCATGGCTAAAACTTTGAAGGAGGTTTAACATTTTAAATGGTCCAAAACGATACTCTCTGTGTGAAACTACAGAAAACATATCCTCTTCTAGAGATTTCAATCTACCAGGCAAAAATTACCAGATAGAAATCAGTTGTGTATTCTTGAAAGAGTCTCAAAGGAACAACTTGATTTGTCATTTTGCTTTGGCCTTTAAGTCTCTCAATTCAAAATAGTAATCTTGGTAATAGCATACTAACAAGAAGCTGTGATTGATCATTAGGCTCTGTTTTAACTTTAGAAAATGAATTTTTTATTTATATTTATCTTTTGAATTTTATTTTTGAAATCACCAGTTCTTTAATGAAAATACAAAATAATCCTTTTGCTGTAAAAATTTCGAAGAAGACTTTAGTGTCTCAGTATGATAAGTAATCATATTGTGTAGACATAAAAGTTCTTCAGTAAAGATTCAGAAGACAAGATGACCTTACAGGTATTGTGCCTTTATGATTTCTGATTATCTCTCTTCTTTTTGATTTCTGGTTATCCCTCTTCTTTGTGTGAACAATTAAGAGAGAATAAATCAATGAACACACCAAGGAATATCCATTACCTGGCACAGAGTTTGTGCATAAAATGGTTCATTGAGTTGTTTTTGTTGTTGTTGTTGTTGTTTGTCTTTTTGCCATTAAAGCTCCATATTTATGTTTATGTTTTATTTCCTAGTGGAACTGTGAAGGGAATAAAGCCAGTCACCCCCTTCCCCTCAGTTTTCTTTTGTTAACTTAGTCTGTAAATTAAACTGGTTCAGTTCACTCAGAGTAGCATAAGTTGAAAAAATCAGCAGGTTTATACAAAAAAAAATCTCTTAAGGCTTTGAGAAACAAACATCACTAAAGAATGAATTTCAAAGGGAAAAGAAGATAAAATAAAAGTTAAAATACTCCCCAAGTCCCACAAATTTTAGGAGAATATACCAAACAGCGGGGTTGAGAAGAAGGGTGGTTGCTGATTCAACTAATAAGTTTGACACACACACATGCACACACACACCCACTATGCAGACATTCATACATTTAAAAAAAAAGGTGCAGGAATATGATTGGGAATATGATGCAATCACAGAGAAATAACAAGGCCTATAGCAATTCAATCCACACATTCACAATGAAAACTATTTCCAAAGACCCTACTTACACAAATCATGTTTATTTGTGTGTATCTTGTATGAAGAGATGCTTTCAGAGTGGGATTACTATTTTGTTCCATTAGAAGACTTCAGCTCATGTCCCAACTGCATCGTTCCAATTTGATGATTGCTGCATGTACCTATGTTGGGGGATGTGGAATAGGGCGAAAGATTTCTTGAAAAATTTGTTTAAAACATTTAGAAACTGAGTGATTGGTATGTGAGATGTAATTTAAAAAATTTTTAAATGGTTTTACTTTTGAGAGAGAGACAGAGTGCTAGCAGCAGAGGGGCAGAAAGAGAGGGAGACACAGAATCAAAAACAGGCTCCAGGATCTGAGCTGTCAGCACAGAGCCCAACACAGGGCTTGGTCTCACCGACCATGAGTCATGACCTGAGCCAAAGTCAGACGCTTAACAGACTGAGCCACCCAGACAACCCTGTTCTAAAATGCTAGAATGTAATTCCACTGTTCTGGATTTTTTTTTAATATAGAGCCCCCCCCCCATTTATTGCCAAAACATAAATTGCAAACATTGCCAATAAATGTGAAAATAAAAGACAAAAAGATAATAAAATATCAACAACCTTGTGAAACACTGCTAAGTGTTTTGTACTGTCATGTTTTTCTGGAGTTATCATCACTTAACTATAAAAAATTTTTAAACTGATATTATAGATATAAATCTTTTCTTCAGTGGAACTAAGACATTAATTCAACATAGTCAGGAATAAGTTTTTTAAAGAAAGTTTTCTGTCCTTTGCTGGATCATATTGTACAGATATGACTATGCCATTGAAAGAATGTGTCCTATATTAGGTATGTGACAATTTCAACAAGGAAAGGGTCTGTTTTACAAAATATTGTGGTTTGAAAATTACCATGAAATGTCTGAAATCTTCAGCTTTAAATGCACTAAATGTAATTCAATAGTTTATGAATTGATTAATATGTATATCAATATATTATGCATACTGTAGGGGCCAAGTCAGGCCACTTCCAAATGTACCACTCTTGGCATGTACATTATGCTGAGCTAAAAACAATCAAGACCCAGATGTCTTGATACTGCTCCCCTCCCCACGACAAATGCCTAAAATAATTTAGATGGAGAATCTGGTCCAGGAAGAAAGCTATCACCATAGATAACTGATAATACTAAGAACCAGGTATAGTAGACAGGGAAGAATCTAGCAAGGCATGTTTGATCAAAGTCCTCTTTGTGTTCTATTGCTTCTTTATGGCCCCACAAACATTCGTTTACCAAACATTTACTCTTTTTCATCTTCCTATGAATTTCAGTCCTTCCCTTTAAAGTCCCAGACCACTATCCCTCTTTTCCTTAGTTTATGATGACATATATAGCTGATTTTGCCAGACTGTCTTTTGAATGTCTGTGTGGATTCTCCACACATACAAAATTGAACTTGGCTTTCTCCTACTAATCTCTCATATCAATATGATTCTTATTTCAGTTAGAAAAATTTTGAAGTATGGAGAAAACATTTCCTCCCCCGTTGAACTTCTAGGTCTTTATAATAACCAATAGTGACCACTGTTCTATTAAGGTCTTTCCCCATTTATTCGCCAAACTTTCAGGCAGATGGGGAGGGTGAAAAATGAAGAGCACTAGCATCCCTTTTTTAACTTAATTTAATTTAATTTAATTTTATTTTATTCTATTTAATTTTATTTTTATTGTGTGAGAGAAAGACTGAGCAGGGCAGGGGCAGAAGGAGACGGAGAGAGAGAATCCCAAGAAGGCTATGCACTGTCAGCCTGGAGCACAACACGGGCCTTGAACTCACCAACCATGAGATCATCACCTGAGCCAAAATCAAGAGTTGGATGGACGCTTAACCAACTGAGCCACCCAGGTGCCCCCTGAATTCCTTTTTAAAATGTTCATGGTCTGACAAAGATGCTACTGTGAACACAAAATAAAATAAGAAAGCAAGCTCAGGATTTTGGAAGGAAGTTTTGTCTGCCTCACAGACAAACTGGGTTTATCTAAACTCTGTTCTCTCCATTCTTCCTGCTACCTCTTCCATCTCCCAAGGTTGTCTGAATCTGAAATCTTACTTTTTTCAATGTTCATTGAAATTGCTTATGCCCAAGTCATTTAGTAGAGCAGTTCGTAAAATCCCAAAGGGACAGGCAGGTGTCCCTGGCTATCTGAAAGTAGAGCACACGCCAAAATGGTGTAAAGCAAAGAAGCATTTGCTTTATTAATTTATGTGGAAAAACTTTTTGAGCGTTCTCAGACCCAAAGAGTAACCTCTCTTGGGCTTTTCTGATACCTTAGGACAAATCTTGCTAACGATGCACAAAAGAAATTGAGATAAAGCAAAGATGGTCACAGACATACTTCAAAACTATGGTGGCTTGACGCTCACATGCTGAGTGTAGTTCCTGTGGAAGGAGCTGGGTGGCGCCATTCTTCTTGGCGAGGGTGAGTATTGTCTCTGTAAAGGCTTTCTGCAAAATATACTTAATGTTTTCTTTTCTTTTTTTTTTCCTCCCTTTTTGTCTTTTTTAGTAAAAGACAAAATCTTTGGTTTTCAGTTAGTTAAAACAGGTACTAATGTAGGTTTTTCACAGAAGTGAAGCGGTATAAAGTGAACTTTTGAAGAGCAAAAGTATACTGCATTCCCTTGATTCTAAAATGAATGCTGTTACATAAGACATTTATAAAAATGTGTCCTAACTTCAATTAATATATATACATAATTAAATACCATTATCTGATTATTTTTGATGTTGACTTATAAAATGTGGTATAAACTCAATTCTGTATGCTTTAACAGTTTGTCACATTTAGAAAAGGGGAAAACAAAAGAAATTATGCATTAGGGAAACATTCAACATAGAAAAAGACAGGAATCCAATTCTGTGAAGCAAACAGCACTGTAATATAGAAGTAAAATACAAAATATACAGATGAATGGTTTAGTAAAACTTCTGCAAAATGTTGGTTTGAGAGTAGCAAAAATAAACAGGCCAAGTTTCTTTGAAATTATTTTTAAAAATTTTTCCCAACTAGAAAGATATACAATTTCCTGTGATAGTCCATAAATATTATTAAGAAGGTCATTCTTCTATCTGGAAAAAAAAAAGTTAGCAAAAATAAGATTGAATGGAAGAGATTAAAAAATAAAGGAATAGCCACATGCCATTTTTCATCTGAGTTTAATAAATAATAAAAGTGTCTTATTATTATACTGTCATTAAAAAAGCTAAAATAATAAAGTGATGTCCAAAAAAGCTAAGTATGACTTAAAAAAACCTGACTTTCCCCTTTTCTAACAAGTTCATAATTCGAAGATTCTTCCCTGTTATTACAGAATTGCTTCCACACATTACTTATAAAACTGGTATTTTTTTAAAGTATATTTATTTATTTTGAGTGAGGGAGGGGCAGAGAGCGAGGGAGAGAGAGAAAACTCCTAGCGGGATCCATGGTGACCGCAGGAGCGGGCTCCATCCCACAACCATGAGATGATGGCCTGAGCTGAAATCAAGAGTCAGATGATTTACCAACCGAACAACCCAGGCTCCGCTAATGTGGGTCTTCTAAATGTACTACTTTAGGCTCCTCTAAAATGGGTAATTTCAAGTGGAGTGCTTGGTTTCCATGCTGTTCATGACAGTTTTAACCATTTAATGAAAATACCTTCCCTTTTATTACTACAATCTTTGAAAACACATTTCACTCTAATGATTAATTGAAATAATTAAATCCTAAAGTAAGTGAAAGATGTTGCAAGAAATTACGACATCACTCAGCTTTGAATATAAAGCACTAAGCCAATCAACTATCTCATTTTGGATACTTGTGTTATTGGGGTATACTAAATATTGTTATATGTAAAACTATTGGATGTTAAATATGACACTTACTCTTCTGATCATGAATTACTACATTAAATTAAAACACTGAAGCAACGCGAGTAGTCAAGAGGTTGTACCTGAATGCAGCTTTCTTTTATCTAAGCTGTTAAACCATTCTTGGAGATGAAAGGAGGCAGAGTTTATAGGCATGGAAATTAGCTTCTATTTGAGGGAACTGGTTCTACTGTATAAAACTTCCTTTAAAGCATTTGTCCTGGACTAGTGAGTTTTTTTGTTTTTGTTTTTGTTTTGTTTTGTTTTTTTCATTTGGGAGATATGTAACATTTTAAACCTTACATGCTGGAAGCAAATTATGACCAGCAAATGAAAGCTGGTCTACTTGAAGGTAATTAAATATTAAGGCATTACTGACTAATTTCTTTTTAATTTAATAAAACAGGAGACCAGCCTCCATCCTTGGTCAACCTAATTTATCAAAACTACATCTGATGACCTTTTCTGCAGCTCACTGGGATGCCATAATAGAAATACAAACTCATAAGGACAGAACTGAAGAAAAGCGTTCTAGTAATTACGCATTGGTGGTATTAATAGTTGCATCGTAAGTTTAAAAATAGCTGAAGACTAACGAATTTGTATCTAAAAATTCATTTTCTGACAGTGTATTAAGAAATAATGTAACATAATGATTACACAAATGTTTTTAGCAGGTGTAGTTTACATACGAAGACATGCTTTCAAGTATGAATATTAGACATTCAATCACTTTAATAATAACTCTTTAAAACTTCTAAAAGCACATAAGGGAAAAATCTGCAACCACAAAAGGGATAGGTCTGAATTATTAAAATACAGAATACTAGCAATATTCAAGTCAGAATAAAAGGCATTAATTGAAACATAATTTCACAAGATTCTATCATCTAGAAGGTTCATGTGGGAGACAATTTGGCAGCACCAAGGATCTGCTCAAAACTGAAAAATATTGCAAAGGTGAAAATAATCTCTAGATCATAAAATCTCTCCCGAAATTCTAGGTACCTCGTATCCTAAGACTGTCCTTAAGCTACCCTCAAATTCCTATTTTCAGAATCACACTTAAGCCAACCACTTAGTGAAACAGCCCATGGTCCAAAGATAGCCCAGATTTAACACCACCCTTCACACACAGTGTCTTAAAAATCATATTTTGGTGCTAATCTCAGCAGTTATGAAGAAGAAAGCAATCCCATCGTGTCATGGTTAGAGAAAATACAGTAAGCCATTCAAGGAGGTGTTTATAGATTAGAAACAAAGATGAAATATATAAAAACAATTTAAAACAAAGTAAAGTAAAAGTTAATTTCAATAGTTAAAATATGCCATCCCCCATATTAAATGTGATAATTCTTAATGCAAGGTCTCTTCATTAAGCAAGGTCCCATGCTTAATACATGTAACCGTCCTGTCCCAATCTGTTTGCTGGAATTTGCCACCCACTTCCCAAGGGCTGATGGATTATATATCACAAAGCATTAAATCCTACTACTAATAAGGCAGATTTAAACTTGGAACTATTATTTTAGTGCAATACTGAGTTAGTAAAAACAGTTTGGCGAAAAAAAATCGTCATATTTGGTTAACTGCACAGCTTGAATGATTAAAACTCTCTGAGCTTTTTTTCTAAGTTTTTACTTAAATTCCAGCTAGTTAAGAAACAGTGTAATATTAGTTTCATGTGTACTATTTAGTTATTCAACACTTCCATACATCACCCGGCGCTCATCCCAACAAGTGCGCCTCTTAATTCCCATCACCCATTTAGCCCGTACCCCTGCCCACCTCCCCTCTGGTAACCATCGGTGTGTTCTGTATAGTGAAGAGTCTGTTTCTTAGTTTGCCTCTCTCTCTCTCTTTTTCCCTCTTTGCTCATTTGTTTTGTTCCTTAAATTCCACACAGGAGGGAAGTCATACAGGATTTGGCTTTCTCTGACTGACATATTTTGCTTAGCATAATACTCTCTAGCTCCATCCGTGTCACACCGAGATTGGGGAAGGCAAGAAGGCTTGAGAAGATTGCCACGGCCGTTTCTGAGCCGGCTTACACAAAACGGCCTCGAACGGCAGAAGTTGAAGGATAAGAATTCAGAATGATCCTCCGCTTTCAAACTGCTCCAATTCTCTGGGTTCGTGTTCAAAATCAATCAAATATTTTAGATTAAGTTGACCATGCAACATCATACTGTCAAAAATCATGTGTTAGAACAAATCAACTGTTAATGGAGATTTTTTTATTACTTGTGTTTCAACCATTCCAAACCCCATGATGCATTTTTAATACCCATGAATTGTACACTAGAATTTTCTTTATTCCAGCAATAGGCAACACATTTAAAAAATGAACTGAGATAAGAAACTGTTATCCATACTCCATTCTCGGTTTTTCTCTTGCTGTCTTTATTCCAATGTACTATTCCAATGTAAGGCAATAAAGATAGGAGAAGGAGACTGGTTCCCTAAGTCTATTATGTAAAACACAAAAATATCCCACATCTCTGCAAGCAATTAGGAAAGCATTTATCAGTGTTTAGATTTCTTCCTAAATTCCAATTTTCCTAACAGATGATTGGTGGCCAGAGCCGGCTTAATGCCTCACTCAAAACCAGTCACCTCTCCCAGTACTGATTTGTGTATTTCAAGCAGCTTGACACCACATCTTTCATTCCCATCTCTGCATCTGTTTTCCAGCACACATGGGGCTAAATGTCTACAATACCAGGTGGCTTCTCTAATTAATCCCAAGTATAAGCAAGGGGAATTCAAGCTACTATATTATTCAGATACTTAGTAATAAGCCACCCGCTGTGTGGCGCTACCACTAATGTTGTGTTCCAAGTTCTTCATCTAGTAACATACTTGGCTCACCTCTCAAGTTATCAATTCCTCTTCTCAGGATTTAGAGTCTAACCCCTGACCTCGGTCTCAGGCTATGGTCCTGCCACCTATTAACAACAACCTAGAATCTATGTCCTTCTTGAACGGTGTTCATTCCTTTCCAGTGGACTCTCACATTCTAACCTTGTTGGAAATAGCTGATATTACCTGTAATGAAGAATAACTTCTCAACAGCTGTCCCAAGATATAATGGGTTCATCTTTTTAAAATACAGAACCTTTAGGGGTGCCTGGGTGGCTCAGTCAGCCAAGGCGTCGATTCTTGATTTCAGCTCAGGTCATGACCCCACAGTTTGTGAGTTCCAGCCCCACATTGGGCTTTGTGCTGACTGCACGGAACCTGTTTGGGATTCTCTCTTTCCCTCCCTCTCTTCCCCTCCCCCTACTCGCAAAGGCTTTCTCTCTTAAAATAAATAAATATATATATTTTTTAAAAAATACAGCACTTTTCACCTGTGTGGTAGGGTCTGTGCTATTTTGCCTCCTCACCTTATCACTTCAGCTATCCCAGACCAGTCTTTCAAAACTTCCCTGCAGATTGCTCCTCACTACCATGAAATTAGTTTTTCACAGTACCATTCCGTATTTACAAAGCAATTCCCCAACATTTTTATCTAGGACTTTCATGTTTTCAGTTTATATTTGATATGTTTGCAATTCATCTCATGTATGTGAGGTATGGATTCAAATTTATTTTCCTTTTCAGATGACTGTTTACTTATTTCAACATGGTTTATCAAAAAGCCCTCTTTTTTTGTGGGGGACAAATTTACTAATGTTTCCCCCCATTTTTTCATCTTCTGAGCAAATTATTTTTTTAACAAATAACTATTAAAAATCAACTTTTTGAAATTTCCTGCTCATGAAAGGAAATTTAATATTTTAACCATCACAAACACAACACATACATCGAATTCTGTTGGCACCCTCAGAATGGTGGTTTTGGTATTTCCTCTAAGAAAGCTCATCCAGGGACTAGAGTAAGGAATAACAAAACTCCTTCTGATAAACTAGTTAATGGATTCTTAGGATTCTAAACCTACCCCCAGTTCACTACCTCCCCAGTACTCCAAAATTACAGTAACAAGAAACTACTTTTAAAATAACCAGCAGTGGAATGACTGAAACAGTCAGAAGACCACTCCCTTACATCAGAAAACCATCTCATTAGCAATGGCATGAAATGATCAAGATACTACACAATGATGCATTTGCGAAAACACTGCAGGCAAGAAAGAAAGAAAAAAAAAAAGAAAAAAACTAGAGGCAAAAAATCCTATTTCTCAGTTTCTTCAATCTGCCAAATATGCTGCTTCCCATTTCCAAGAGCTGGGCTGGAACAGAACTGAGGACGAGGACAACTTCTACCCACATGACTTCTACTCATCTTTCCAAGAAGTCTTGGTGATACAGATTCATGACTAGCGAGTTTGAGGCTCAAATTCTGGAATTTCAAAGAGAATTGTTGAGGAGAGCAGTGTAATGCAAAGATACAGACTAAGGAGAGGGCATTGAGAAAGCAAAAGAAAACTCATTATGATATATGGTTTTTGTAAATATGTTTAATCCTGAGAATCGCAGATAGATTGTTGAATTTCCTCTAAATGACACAGTTAAGGTGTGGAACTCATTCTGAAATTTAATCCATCATTTTAGTACTTTTACAGAACTAGTAATAATATGTCTGAAGATATAATCACCTTATTAAAGAAGTTTTTTAAAAGGTCTGAATTTGTTCCTGAAAATTTCTGTATTAAAACTATCAATGGAGAAATGGTATCGATTAGCAACATTTATTAATGGTTTCAAGATTCATAAAGCTTCCCTTTCACCCACCTGTGCGGTAATTCATATCATCACAGAATGTTGGGATTGGTCTATAGAGTCTATTATAAATGTAAAGAATATCCCAGCAATTAAATAAAAGTTGGATTTTCAGCTAATAAATTTGATTTAATTATAATGGCCTTTACTCCATCTATGGGACAATTTAGTGAGTTATTAAAAAAGCAAAAGCAAGAAGATTTGGAGTTTAATGAAAAGTGATAGTTAAGGTCTATTCTAAATAAATTCTTATGAGAGCCTTATCTCATACAGCCAAGTTATTAATAACTTATGAGCATCTCAGGGACCCTCTGGTACACACAGTGATGAGGTCTTACATATACTATAGATAACAGCTTAGTTTCAGTCTTAAGAGACATACAGACACTATGAAAATGAAAACTGTAAATTACAATGGATTTTTTAATGAAAATTTCTCCTTCCTGTTTTGAGTAACCTCGAAATCCTCTAAAATCAATTCTATTTTCCTTGAGGAATCCGCTTCAACATAACGCCAGAAGAAAACCTGCAGCCCATATCTATTTTAAGTTTCTCATCATATTTTCTTTTCCAAATTATAATGATGCATCACATCATAAATATATTATAGTCAGACCTCTCAAAATATGTTACTGCTTATATAAGAAACTGGAAACTAGTGGCTATAAAAAGAAAGCATTTAGAATGGAAATAGCTAAATTGGGTAATGCCGAGACCTCCAAACTGTCTCTCTTTGTCATTCCCTTACTGCCTCAGTCATTTTTTTTCACTAATCCTTTGTCCAAAAGAAATATCTACTTGTCTATTCATTAAGTAGTTAGGTTCGAACAACAATTATTTATGTCCTTAAACTTGCCAGTCATTTTAAAAACCAGTAGCATGAATCAAAAGAGAAATGGTATTTTATTTCATTCTCAAAGAACCACAGTTACTCGCCAATGGTATATGTGCACCTGTTTGGCACCAAACCATGTCTCAGATCCTAGAATCAGTTCAAACATCACGACCCTCATAATCTGTTCCATATTGATTTTTCTTACGGTACTTGCTTTGTACCACAGCAACTGTAAAAAACCTGGCTTCCCAAAGAGATGGCATCATCAGTAGTAATTTAATTACAACCTAATGTTGAAACTGAAATAACTTGAGCTAGTGATTTGCCATGTGTATGGCAAACATTACTATATTTTCCTTGAAAAAAAAAGAAAAGAAAATATTCCACAGCGCCTGTGAGTTCCCTAAGCCACCTTTGCACGTGGTTTGGAAATCACAGGGCTAAAGATTATCACAATGACAATAACAAAACTTAACTTGGAGACTAATAACTGCAAAGAATAAAATGATTTAAAAATTTTTCATTTTAATAGTAGGAAACAAATCAAGGTTCGTTAAGTTTAAAAATGCATAAGGAGTGCAAGATCTATGCAAGGCAATATGATGGGTACTAGGTATATAGGGCAGAACCAGGCAGCAAAAAAGTTACTTCCTTCCTGGAATTTACATTATAGCAAAAGCAAGTAATGCAAAAGATGCAAGAAGGTATTCATTCCATACTTTTATTTGTGATAAGTTTTACAGAAGAAACCAAGAGACAATCAGGATTGGCTATTTGAGAATAACGCGGTAAGAAACCAAGTTATTTTAGTACGTAAGTCTTCCTTCACAAGGAAATAGCATGTGCAGTAAACTCTAAAGTGGTGGTCCTCAATCAAAGGTGAGTTTGTCCCCCATGGGACAACTGGCAGAGCTTGGAGACATTTTGGGTTTCATGAATGGGAGCGATACTACAGGTCCTCTACTGGTAGAGGCCAAGGATGCTGCAAACATCCTACAATGCAGAGGACAGTCCCCATGGTCTCCCACACCCAACAAAGAATTATCTGACCCAAAATATCATGAATATTGAGAAGAATGTGAACAGGCAAAGGTATATATGTGGGTGTATGTTTGGACATAGGGGGGGCATCAGTGGGCATTCCAAGAAAAGGGAACCACATATGCAAAGACTCTTAAATGGTAAGTATATAGTACATTTAATGAATCAACTGAAAGCTAGTGCAGATGGAGGTTACTGTAAATAGTGAAATAATTCTCAAAACTGACCCAGGAAAGTTTGAAGAAAATGTAATCAAGAAAGAGCATCTGACTTATAATCTTTCAGGTAAATGGACTAAGAGTAGTGGCTGTTATTTTAATTATTTAAGCAAATGCCTGTAAACAGTATTCGACTAATCTTTTTGCTGTAAGTTGTGACACAGCAAGCAAAGTGATCTACCAAAGGCCTATATAGTCATTAAATGGCGTTATCATGGCTTGTGCCGGTCACCGAACAGCCGTGAGGTTTTGCAGGTTGATCAAGCATCACTTGATCAAGCCAAAAAACCTGAAGGGGCAAAGAGAGAAGGACATTTTATAACCAGAGATGTTTTTACTCCTTCCCTTCCACTATAAATTACTTCTATTAATTTTTATGTTGACATTTCTTCTAGCCCAGAATATAATTAATGTATTTACAGCATTTTTAATACTTAAGTCAATGATATAGTAAGCTGGCAACAAACATTGATACCACAACTGAGGACAGGGAGAACCAGCTCATTATTTGAATGATAACTTTGGATAATTCCAAAGTAGAAGAAATGGCTGGAAGGAATATATAGACATGTTGGTAAGAAACAGTGGTACTTCCAGCAGCTAGACCTGTGCAGAACCACCTGAAAAGGATAAAAACAGAGAGCTACATAGAGAAAAATCCAACGGCAGAGTCAAAGATTCCATTTATTGTCTCTCCATATTGCACTAGCTTCTAAGCCTTAGTAGGTAGCCACAGGCAAAGGACTACGTTTATTTTAGTAGCAGCATATAAAACAAATTAAAAAAGTATAATCTTGGGGCACCTGGGTGGCTCAGTTCATTATGTGTCCAACTTCTGCTCAGGTCATGATCTCATGGTTTATGAGTTCTGGCACCACATGGGCTCTGTGCTGACAGCTGGAGCCTGGAACCTGCTTCATATTCTGTGTCTCCCTCTCTTTCTGCCTCTCCCCTCTCTCTGCCTCTTCCCTGCTTGTGCTCGCTCTCTCTCTCTCTCAAAAGTAAAAATAATGCAAAAATCAATTAAAATTTATTGAAAAGGTATACTCTAATGTATTTAAGCTTTCAATAACTAGGTGAAATTTTTATAAAACTGGTTGTCAGAAATTTAAATCCCAAAGTTACAAATACAAACATACTGGACTGAGTATTTTCATTATATTACTTAATTTCATCATCACAACAGCTCTGCAGAGCTTCAGGATTGTCCTAATGTTACAGAGAAAGAGACTGAGTCTTGGAGAAATTAAATAATTGGCCTGAACAGTAGGATGGACAATTCTCTCCACTTTTCAGCAAATCACCTGTGGAGTACAGTTCCCCAACCCCTACCCCTCGCTCCTCCCCACCCAATCTCCCACCCCTTTCTTTCTCTAGGCCAAATAGCTTAAAGCTTCCCAGTCCTCTCAATAAGCAGTGGAGGTTACCTACAATATTTTCAAGTCGATATCCAAAGTAATATAATGGCCACAGTTAGAAAGGATCTCAACCGTTTTGATTACCAATTTGTTTCCTCTTTCTTACTATTCTCCTTTGTGTAGACCTGGGAAGTGTAGTCCTTCTTACCGTATCCCTCTGTATATCGCTTGACAGATTGTATATAAGATCTCATTTGTTTTTCCCAACAATTCCCGGCGATAGGAGAGGATATAAATCCTATTGCGTGTCTGAGCATGCGTGCGCGCACACTCTCGTGTTCCCAAGAGGTGAACTGGCCAGGAGTGCTTCTGTAAATAAGTTAACTATCAGGTCTTCCAACGCCTACTCCAGATACCAGTTATTACAAATGACTGCCTCTCATATTTTCAACCAGGCTTAAGCCCGGGCCCACTCTCCAGGGGCGTGTGGATCCATCACCGATGAACAACTGGTCATGATGACCCATGTCTATATGCCTCAACGCCTAGCTCAACTTCACTAAAACAACCAACTTTTTAAAATAAGTTCAACATTTCTTATTCAATACATAATTATTAAAGGCACTTTCTTCCTCACACTGAATTAGATCAGAGCCTTGAAAAGCAATTTCATTGGAAGGTGTATTTGGTTCCTTCAGCTACTATAACAAATAACCACAAACTTAGTGGCTACAATCTGCAGAAATTTATTACCTCAAACCTTCTAGAGGTCAAAAGCATAAAACCAACGTACGGGAAGAACTGAATTTCTTCTAGAGGCTCTTGGGGAGATGCCATTACTTGCCTTTTCTAGTCTCTAGAAGCTACCCATATTAGCTGGTTATGGCCACATCGGTCTAGCCTCTACTCGCATCAGTTCCATCTCTTGCTCTGCCTCCTACCTCCTTCTTGCACTTGTAAGAACCCCTGTGATGAAATTGGGTCCAGCTGCATAAGCTAGGATAACCCCCCCCCATCTCAAGATCCTTAACTTATATGTCTGCAAAGTCCCTTTTGTCATATAATGTATATATTCACAGGTTTTGGGGATTATGACACAGATATCTTCATCTGTGTCTTCACAGAGGTCATTTTTCTCCCTGCCACAAAAGATAAACTTTAAAAAGCAAGTATCAAAATAACCACATTTTGTATAATTCTCACGGGCTCTGATGCAGTCACTTCACAAAGTTGAACAACTAATCTAGTTCATATTTAATGATAAATACTAATAGTATTCCCTTTAAAGTACAGAATAGGAATAATGTTGTCAATGTCAGCGAATGCTGTCTGTTTTATTCGATATGCATGGCTGTCCTAGAAAGCATAATAAAACAAGAAAAAAAAATGTAAACCAAATAAGGATGCAGATTATGAAGCTGCAAGTTTCCCAAAATAAATATTATGAACATTGCAAGTCTCCCCAAATAAATCTAAAAATTCAATGACATTCCAATCACCATTCCAATAAGTTTTTTTCCCCATAACTTGACAAGCTGATCCTGAAATTGTATAGAAGACCAAACAACCGAAAATAATGTAGGGACACATGCCTTATAAGATCTCATGACTTCCTTTAAAACTCTAGTAATTAAAATAGTGGGGAATTGGTACAGGGAGAGGCAGAACTCTGAAATAAGCTAAAAGACTAAAAACCAATACACGTATCAACAGACACTTGTGAAGCTAGAAGTGTAATTTCAATTTGGTGGAGAAAATATGTGATATTTCTTCTATTAAAGTCAGTCATCCGCATGGAAAAAAGATGAAGTTAAATCATTACCTCACATAATAAAGATAAATGAATTCAAAAGGGATTACAGCCCAAAATGAAAAACAAAGCTTTATAATATTTAGAAAAATAAAAGAGAATGCCCTTAGACTATTAGATTGAGAACAAATTCCAAAAATAAAAGCAAACTAATTTAAAAGAAAAAGACCAAATTTAACAACAAACTGAAATCTACTACACAACATAAACTCCTCCATAAATGTTTAAAGCCAAAATCTGGAAAAAAAAAGTTATAAAACATATATAAAAATATATTGCATAAAAGGTTATATTCAAAATAATTGAAGTAGGCTTACAAATAAAAAATAATAAGCAATTTTGGTACTGTGTTACAGAACTTAGAAAATCTGTTGAGGTACATTCCCTACCACCCCATAGTTCATTCAATGTTTCTGTAGTTCTAAAATGATATTCGGTTCAGCAAGGCTTGTAGTACATGAAACTGAAAACAATCCATCAATAAAACACTGACGAATGAACACTTTATTCATACCATAGAAGACTACAAAGTTATTAAATGCATGAACAAAATCTAAGTTTTCAAAACACGCAAAGAAGTTTTTTTTTAAAGTCATGAATGTTATAATTTGCCTACATTTTAAAAACAGAAAAATCACTACTTGTAAGGATGCATATAAATATGATGAAAAATTAAAAAAACTGTTCATAGTATTCACATATGTCATTTCAGAATTGTCATTTCCTTAGGGAAGGAAGAAATGGAAAGAAAATTATAGTTAGGTCTTAGTGATTTATATTTTTCTGGTTTGTTTTTACTTATTTTGAGAGAGAAGGGGAGGGGAAGAGGAAGGGAAAGAAGAAGAGAGAGGGGGAGGAGGGAGATAGAGAGCACATGAGCAGGGGAGGGGTAGAGAGAGAGGGAGAGAGAGAATCCCAAGCAGTCTCCTTGCTATAGGGCAGAGCTCGACCTATGCTCCATCTCACGGTTTGTGAGATCATGACTTGAGTGGAAATCAAGAGTCGAATGCTTAACCAACCGACTGAGGCACCCAGGAACTCCATTAGCGATTTGTGTGTTTAAAAAATCTAAAATAAATATTTCCTAATGTAAACAATTGCTAGATTTGGAACAGTAGATACCCAAAATGTTTCTCCTAACCCATATGCTTGAAATACTTAGTAAATAAAATTAAGTTGACCTAAAACCAATATAAAGAAGGCCCTTTTAGTTATATTGCAAAAAGGATCAGCTCAAATGGCAAATAAGCAGACTCCTAGACCTGCATTGATACAACATCCTTCTGGTATAACTCAAAGTCATCCTCAGTCCAAATACTGGACTGAGGTGTCTGTTCAAGTCCACAGAGGACTAAGGACTGATAATAATGTCCCAGTATTGTGAGTTTGTTCCAAAGTTCAATCCAATTCTACACACACCTGTACTTTACTCCCTGACACTCATCCTGGGTTGGGCACGGATACAAACATTATAAAAGGGAATTTAATGGAAGGATTAGGAGCACCATCTGCTCATGAGTCAGCAAAAACAGAGAATTTCCATCAAGCATTTTAATTCTTTATTTATGAAACTTGTTTTACTGTTGTCACAGGCCTCTAGGGCAAACTCAAGCGTCCAATCAACAGTGTAAACTGCAAAATTGAAATCGCTAAGCATAATGCCCCGAAGAAAAAGCTAAAAAAAGAGCTGTCATGACAAATACTTTCAAAGTATCCTTTTGCTTTAAACTGGCCTCCCAAGTAGTTAAACTGTCCTCCCTGTATATCCAGCTTATTACTTAACCCAGTAAAGGTATAAGCATTTGTTTCATACCATAAAAAGCAGGCTTTTTACATATTGTCTAAGATGGGAATTCCTCCAGGGACCTCCAACATGAGTACGCACAGGTACTTGGTCAGGCACAGCTCTTAATTACTATCCTGTGTGCTTCCTGTTTTTATTCAACTGCACTGAACCTACCACTTCTTTGGAAGTCAACACTGGGTCTAAATTCTAAACATGTACTGACCAAGGGCCTTCTCACTACACTAAAAATAATCCTGGTTCTGGAATTCTGATTCTGCACACAAAGCCCTGTAAATGCACTCAGCTTAAACAAGAAAAATGATTGTCAAGACATTTTCTGTTGTCAACAGATTTATAGGAAGCTCACTTACTTTAGATTATGTTCAATAGGCTTGAAATTCCGAGTATCTCTCCAATATTAAACACAGAATTTTTAAAGATGTCATCAAAATTAAAGATTAAAACTAAGCTTATAAAATTGAGCAACGTATTCAAATCTTTTTTCCTCTCTCTCTCTCTCTCTCCTTCATACTACATAATGATACCTCATCGGAGAGAAAAAAGCCAAAATGTGGGCATACGTCAAGTTGGGAGATACAGAGAAGAATTTAAAGAGGGAAAGAGGGCAAAGAGTTTACTTGGTTGAGTGAAAATTGTATTTTAAGCTCCTATTCTACTTTCGATAGTCTAGAAGCACTATTTCTGATAAGGGAACAGCCTGAACCAGCTGTCGCAATATAAACCTTCCTCCCAAAAATATTCACTTCACTTATAATACTGCTCCACTGCTCACAAATACAAAATCAGCAGCTTTCCTTAGTTGCTCATCTAGAAAGAGCTGAAAAAAAAAAAAAAAAAGAGGAACGGAAAGAACATTCTGTTGCATTTAAGTGTATCTTGATTTATACTATTTTCTCTATTAATATATTGTATTTCACTCTGGAAAACCCATACTTGCTGTGAAAATATTTATATAATGATTCGACATTGGAAAGTACCTTTTAAATTCATTATTGACATCTTTTGTAACAGCCTATGAAGTTATCATTATCATTTTTCTTTTTACCTATTTCACTTGGAAGGATATAGAAGCCTAAAGATACTAAGTTCTGTAATTTTTCCAAGATCATATAGTTCTACAAAAGAGATGTGAGTCAAAGTCCCGCTACATATAGTCTTAAACTTTTTCTCGTATCAATTTCTTACATGTTAAAACTCATGAACTTACTTTTGTACTAAATATTAAATTATTTTGAAAAGAAAGGTTTTGTTCTCTTATACCACACATCACATTTAATGAAATGACACTTTGCTACTTATTGCACTGGTTTTATAGAAATCTAATAGATATATTCCCAATATATAAAAACATAAATTTTTATTTGATATTCATTGAATTGTCAAACTTGAGGCACAATTAGAAGATATCAGTATTTGAACACATAATACAGTGATGTTTTGAAAAAAAAAATAATGTGCATAACGTTCTTAAGATAGGACTTTGCAGGGGTGCCTGGATGGCTCAGTCAGTTGAGTGTCCAACTGGCTCAGGTCATGATCTCGTGGTTTGTGAGTTCGAGACCTGCATCAGTCTTGCTGCTGTCAGCACAGAGCCCACTTTAGATCTTCTGTCTCCTTCTCTCTGTGCCCCCATCCCCCTTGTGCTCTTTCTCTCTCTCTCTCTCAAAAATAAATAAAAACATTTCTAAAAAAAAAAGATAGAACTTTCCAAATAGGAGGTGATAAATATATATGACGATTACTACAATCACCACCGTTATTATATATATTCATGGATAATCACTAACTCCCTTTGGTAATGGTATCAAGGTGTATTGCATGTATATGAAATGGAGAATATTACAAACTTATAGAATGGAAGCAACATCCCTTTCTAAATGTAAAATTCCTATTGATTCAAGGTAAAGAAGACAGAGATTAGATTCTAGGATTGGTCTAATGCTGATAAGAAACCATGTGCCACATATGCTGTTGACATAAAGAAAGAAACTGGAAATCCAAGAACCATAATGTAATGTAAAATGATGAAGATCATCAAAATAAAAGAAAAAACAGAGAATGTCCCCAAAGTAGCATCTTCAAGGGTGGATGGTATAGAAGAACACCAGCATACTTAAAACAAACAGAACTAGTGATAGACTCATCCAGATATTTATGTTAATAATCCCCAATTCATAAATAAAGTGCAGGAAAGTTTAATTAATTTACCTAATATCAAAAACCAAGTAGCAGCCAGAACCACCAAACTCCAAACCCAACTGTCCAATCTAATGCGTTAAACTTTAGATGGATATTATATATTTCATCCATTATATATATGTAAGTTCATTTCTATGTAAACTTAAGAAGCAATAAGGAACATGCCAGTGTAGATTTAATATCAAACCAGAAATAAAAGCAAGTTGTAAGAAAAATGTGAATGAGAACCTTAAGATTAAATAAATGTCTACATTTGTCCTCATGAGCTTTATGAAAGTGCTGACCGTGGCGAAAAAGAATCTAGTATACTATAATAAAAATCAAAATTATTTGAACTTGACTACTTCCTCTGGCCATATATATTCACAGATCCTTAATCTTTTGGATATGAATTTCTTAGGTAGAATAATGTTTGTAATGCGTAAGTAAATTATTCAACAAATCAGGAATTTAGCAACAAAATTTTAAAAATGCCTATGTGACAGAATTTGTCAGAATAAAAATGAGGTAATATTTTGAATTCAGTGAAAAGGCAAGAATCAGTAATCTAAGCTTTCAATTCAAGAAGCTAAGAAACTATGACAAATCAATCTCAAGAAAAATTAGAATTAAAAAATGAATGTTAATAGAAAAAATCAATGACAAAGATGGAAGACATACAACAGAGAACCTCAATAGAGCCAAAAGTTTATTCTTTGAAAAGCTTTGAAAATGTTGAAAAACCTCAAGCAAGACTGATGAAGAAAAAGGAGAGAAGACTCATTACTAATTATAGGAATGAAAAGAGAAGCATCATTATAGATCTTACAGATATTGCAAAGATAATACAAAAACGTTTGCATCAATAAATTTGACAGCTTATAATAAATCAGCAAATTCTTTGGAAATATTTACTCACTAAAACTGATAAAAGAAAAAACAGAAAATCTGACTACTACTATATCTGTTAAATTATATTTGCAGTCTAAACCTACTACAACCTAAATGTCCTACAATGGATTAATGGATTAAAAAAAATCTAAGTACACACACACAGAGACACACACACACACACACACACACACACACACACACACACACACAGAAGAATATTATTCAGCCATAAAAATAAAGGAAACCCTGCCATTTGCAACAGTATGGATGAAACTGGAGGGCATTGATGCTAAATGAAATACGCATATTTCATAGAGACAGGGAATAGAATGGTGGTCATCAGGGGCAGATGAGAGGGGGAAATGGGATGATGTAAGTCAAAAGGTACAAATCTCAGCTACAGGGAGATGTTCTAAGGATATGATGTACAGCATGGTGACTGTTCTTAATAATATGGTATTGTGATTTGAATGTTGCTTACAATAGATATTAAGCCCTCACACCCCAAAGAAGAAAAAAGTTAACTGTGTTAACTGTGTGAGGTGATGGATGTGTTAATTATCTGGTTCTTGGTAAGTCGTCTGCAATGTATAGGTATATTAAATTATCACATTGTACAACTTAAATATGTGCAATTACACGCCAGTTACAGTGACCCTTAAATAACATGGGTTTGAACTGCAATGGTCCACTTATACATGGATTTTCTTCGATAAATATAGCTCAGTAATGTAAATGTACTTTCTTTCTCTATGATTTTCTTAATAGCCTTTTATTTTCTCTAGCTTGCTTTATTGTAAGAATATAGTATATAATACATATAACATAAAAATAGTGTTAAACAACTGTTCATGTTATTGGTAAGGCTCTAGGCAATAGTAGGCTGTAAGCAGTTAACTTTTGGAAGACTCAAAAGTTACATATGGATTTTCAACTGTGGGAGGGGTCGGTACCCTTAACTCAATATCGTTTAAGGGTCAATTGTATTCCTCAAAAAGTTAAAACATAACAAAACAAAACAAAACAAAACTCAGCTACAATAAAAACTCCAGAACCAGATAACTTAATGAGTGAATTTTATTGTGGTATAGAATATGGAAAGCAGAAATAATATCAATCTTAAATGCTTTAAAAAAGACAAAAATGTCTTAAACTTGACAAATTGAATATATATATTTATAATGAATGTATTTGTTATACAGATATAACAGGTTGTAGACTAATATATAAATAGATGACAACTCCTAAGTTAATTCCAAATCAAATTCACTATTATATAAAAAAATCACTATTATCTAATATGCCGCATATATAAGTATTTAGTTGAAGAATGCTAGGTTGATGAAATACCCCCAAATCAATGTAACTTGGTACGTCAATGGAATAAGAACAAGAAATGACTATACAACTATGCATGAAATCCAAACTGAAAATAGAAGGAAACTTTGATAATATTTGCATTTTTTCTATAAATCCAACACTAGTCTAAAATTAAAAGCTTATCTATAAAAGGATATTAATGGAAAAACTGGGAAAGTTCTCGTTAGGTATGTAGTAAAGAATTGTTGAGTTAAAGTGAATTTGCTGGTTCTGACAATTATACCATAGCTATGAAGGATAACATCAGAAGTTAGGTGCAGTGGAAATCCTTTGTATTATTTATGTAATTTCTCTGTAAATATGAAATTATTTTAAAATAACAAGGTTTTATTTTGAGATAAAGAGAAAGTGGGGGACAGGTAGAGAAAGAGAGAGAGAGAGTTAAGAGAATTCCAGGAACTCAAACCCACAAACATTGAGATCAGGACCTGATCTGAAGTTGGACGCTTCAACAACCAAGCCACCCAGGCACCCCAAATAATAAGGTTTTCAAAAGAAAAGATAAGGCAAATTTTATGAGTAAAGGAGTATCTATGTATTTAAGAAGTAAATGTGTAAATATCATCTGAATGATATTTAAAATTCATCGTATATTAATGCCAAAAGGTCCTTCTTCTCCCTCACTCCCACCGTCGCCCCTGGAAGCATTTTCCACCTGCACTTTTTCAGAGTTTCAGACACTCTATTTTCAAAATGCAATTTAAGAACTGAGAGTAAAAGCCACTCACATGGTTAAAACAAACCAAAAACCTATTTACACTGTGGAATGCACTTTGCACTGGAAATTAAAACTTGGGTGAAGGACAGAGCATTTATGCTTCAGTGCTAAGACCCAGAACAAGTTTTACAGTTAAGATAATCTTTTATCATCTTAAATCTGGGTGAAGGCAATAATAAATCAACAATGAGTAAAATAAAGGAGAAAATTTTCCTAATGTTTGTATCTATGTAATTTAATAAACAACATGCTATGTTTTTTTTTTCCAAATGGCAAGTTATTTTGAATTTGAAATCAATCAGAAATGCTGCTATTAATGAATATTACTATGCTTCACTGGGAGGGTATAACTGGTATAACCTGTATTGAAAGTAAAAGGGAGTTGTCATATGATTGGCCTTTGATCTCATAATTATAGTTTTACCAATCCATTACAAGGAAATATTTCAATTGCCCAAAAGGCTTACTATAATAACAATCATTATTATATTATAATTCACTAGATAAAATTTGTGTCCAGTAAGAGAAGATTAGGGTCTTAATCTGAACTGTAAAAATTGGTTAATATTACTTCCATTAGACTGTCTCATATACTGATTTGTTGTATCTATTAAATGTTTTAGACATGATAATTTCTTTTTGCCTACCATTCACCTTTTAACTCTATGCATGATATTTTTAGGTTACAAAAGATTTAATCTGCATCTATTCATATTATCAATAGCTTCCTTTACTTGCTTAGAGTTTTGTATCTTTATATCCAATAGTTTAACAGAATTCCTAACTTCTTATGTCTTACTGGAAGAAATATTATCTCAGTGTTACAGCTGAGAAGACCAAGGTATAGAGACGTACAGAGGCTGATATAAAATATTACAAAGAGTAATAAGTATTTGAGAAATGTTTGGACCCAACAAATAATACATATTTGAGAAACTCTAAAAACTTATAAGTAGTAAATATTTAAGGAAAGGCTAGTAGTTAGGATCACTGTAATCATCATGTTATCAGCATGAAGTTTTATAACATTTCCTATTTGTATAGTTAAGGATGCATCAAATAGAGTATCTTTGGTAAACTACTACTTTACATCATAGAATTTTGCTTTAACTAGAAAAATGTCTCTCCATTTCTTCAAGTGTTTTTATATCCTTCTATTCATACATTTTGCATACTTTCTTCTTTCCTTCTTATATTTATTCATATGTATTTTGTAGTTTGTATTGCTTTTTACATTGCTATTCTGAATGGGTTTGATTTTTCCCATCACATTTCCTAGCTGGTTATCGATATTGCAAAGGGAAATTAATGATTATTGCTGCATTACTTCTATAACGACTATAGTACAGCTAAAAAAACAACACTTTGAGCACAACAGAACATTCTTTCTGCATTCATGAATATTTTCTGTCCTACACTAAAGATAATATTGGGGCACTTCACCTAACTGGATAATTGTAATAATGAATTAATTGAAATGAAAATAAAAGAAGCAACATTTCTTTAAGTGAGTCAATAGCAATTTTAGTACATGTTATGAGCTTAATCATGCTTCTGAAAATTCGTATCTTGAAGTCCTAGATAAGGACCAACATCTCAGAATTTGACTGTATTTGGAGATAGGGCCTTCAAAGGTGGAATTAAGTTAAAATGAGATCATCAGGTGGGCCCTGGTCCAATATGACTGCATCATTAAAAAAAAAAAAAAAAGAAAAGAAAAGGAGATAGGGCAGACAGACACAGAAGAAAGTCTATGTGAAGATAGAGAGAAAAGATATCAATCTATAAGCCAAGGAGTCAGAAGACACCAATGTAGCTGACACCTTAGTTTTGGTCTTCTAGTTTCTATGTGAGAAAACACATTTCTGTTGTGTCAGTCACCCAGTCTGTTGACCTTTATTAAGGCAATCCTAGCAAACTAATAATAGAAGCAAACAATGGAGTCCATTATTTTTTTTCTGGAAGATATAATTCTATGATTTTGTGACATATTATAAGAGACCATCGTATTCTTTTAACCTTTAACAGTGAAATATAATTAATACACAGAAAAGATCACATAGTAAAGATGTATATTACTACTCAATGCATACCAATCATATAGGGCAGATTCTTTGGGAATGAATAAAGGGAAATATTAATAATAAAGTTTAAATGTCACAAATTTGGGGAAATTATGAAATAAAGTTCTAAATATCCTATCTTGAAACAGTCATTAGAAAATATTTTTATATTTAATGTATATATTTTATATATACTATCCTGTGAGATAGAGCTAAAACTCTCCTTAAAAAAAATCTTTGGGGGAATTTGTAATATATCTGAAAATAAAAAAGGCTGAAAGTTAACAGGTTAAACCATCTCAAGAATTTAGAAAAATGAAAATCCATCCCACTGTTATAATTAGTAAATGATATGGATAATAAAGTCTTTTGGCTTTATGACGATCATATACAAAGCTCAATTTGCCAAATCCCAAACACAAATTTTCAAAGTTAATTGAAGGAAAATAATTCCTTATGATTGAAGGCAAAAGTTAAAAATCCTAATTTCTTACCAGAAAAGAAAGGCAATTAAGATTTTTGTTGTTATTCTAGCTACACAATTTACACTTTGTTTTTCCATTCTATTCATGATCTATGAAGAAAAGAGTTTCAATGAAGAAGGAAGTAGCAAAAGCCTACTTGATAAAAAAAAAATCCACAAGGGTAAATCAAAGCCATGTCTTTTTTATACCTTATAATATGGGTGTATAAGAGGCATAAGCAGCTATAAGACTGAGAATAAATTAATACCGTAGTGTTTTTGGTGTTGTTTATGTGTTCATCTATTTGTTTACGACTGACATGAAATAATGGAATCATACCACAGTTCAGAACCTATTCCAATATGGTATAATTTCAAAGTAAGAAATCATAGACAGTCATAGATAAAGAATTCTAATCAGTTTTGGAATTTGTTACCGCTGTATTAAATAACAACAAAATATCAATTTTTTTAAGTTCCATGGTTTACATATATTTGTTTCATGTAAAACTTTTTTCAGTACAGCTATTTTAAATATATTAGCAATAGTTAGTAGTACAATATTATTATGAATTAGCAAAGTTTATGACCAAACCCTATAGGTACTGAAGCTAAAATAAAAGCTTTGTTAATTAATCATCTAATTAATTATAGTACCATGATATAAATGTGTTCAAATAAAATATAAAAAAAGCTCTTTACATGGGTATATTACATTTATATGTTCCACATAATGTTTATACAGGTCTATTGTTTAATACTATATTTTTTGTTGCTTTGTTTTGTTTAATATTATTTGATGGGAGAAATGTGAGAAAAAGTTAACTCTGTTAATGTAGCATCTTAACTGGAGGGCATAATTTTCAATTTCGAGTCTATAAAAAGGTAGGTTAGTGAATAGTTATTTAGGGCTTACTAAATACTCTGAGTATTTCTGAGTACTCCCTCAGAAATAATCTTTTCCCATTTTACAAACGAGAGAAATAAGCATCAGAAAAGCCACATTTCTTTGCTGAGGTAATAAAACGAAGTGATAAAACAAGTATTCAACACAATTTAAAATGCAGAAACACAAAAGACAAAATATTTCGAGATCTAACCCTCTGAAATGAGTTACATTCTCATACGGTTCAATAATTCTGAGTCACATGAAGGCAATATTATGACAACCAGATACAACCAAAAATTGCATTGACTATTTGTCCCCAGCATTCCTATAGAACACTGAGATGGACAGAGAACTGGCTTACCATCCCAGGGACTGGCAAGCTCATTATTTTCATGAACTGCAGTGAGGTGGATCTCCTGAAACTTTTCAGCAAATCCAACTTTTCAATGGAGATATAGATGGTGCTGCTACAAAAGTAGATATCTTAATATTTTGGGGTCACTTGGTACCAACTAAATTCATTTGAAAGGTTTCTTAGTTATCAGTGAATCTAGTAGTTACTGTTTAGGGGCAAAATTCCTAAATGATAATTTACACAAAATTACTAGCTTCTATTAGAACAGTGTGACTTCTTTGTTGACACAATTCACCCCACCACTGCCCATTCCAATAAAAAATAAAATCAGGGATTCCCACTACATAGTGCATCTGGTAACTTGAAAAATGAAACTGGGGAAGAGGGGGTGCCTGGGTGGCTCAGTTGAGTGTCCAACTTCAGCTCAGGTCATGATCTCATAGTTCCTAAGTTCGAGCCCCACATCAGGCTCACTGCTATCAGCATGGAGCCTGCTTCAGATCCTCTGTCTCCCTGTCTCTCTGCCCTTCCCTCTTCATGCATGCACTCTCTCTCTCTCTCTCTCTCTCTCTCAAAATAAAATAAAATAAAATAAACATTAAAAATAATAAAAAAAGAAATGGGAATAATCTCTACTAATGTTGAATAATGATAATGTTAATAGTTGTTCACTGCAAAGAGTCTGGTCAGTTAAAACTTGTAAGATGCTTCATTTTTCTTCATTTTTCATTATCATTGTTCACCATCAAGCTAAGAAAGAACCTAGTAGCTAACAGATAATTGTTCATATATCCATATCTGTTGCATATTTACCAGATGTCTAATCTTGTAATATCATATGAAGCAATTTGTGTTTTCTTAGAATGTCTAACATACTGTTCCACTGAAAGTTTGGTTTAAATAAAAAAAAGAAAATTTGGATTTTATCACTGCTTCTTCAGCATCTAAGTTTTCACTCATTCTATTTTCCTAATACATGTGACTAAAGAAAAGTATAGGTTTCTAAGCAATTTGTCTATCATTGTATAACTGATAGTTTTCAATTCACTCATGTTTTTTTTCTAAACTCTACAATTGAATGAGTCTGGTTCCAAGGCATAGGACAAAGGGTACCAGGCATCATAGAAATGTCACTGAGAATTGCTTCCTCACTTGCTCTTACTAGATCATACCATACTTCATAACAATTTGAAAGGAAAAACCAGCCTCTAACAGAGAGCCCGCATAGAAATTTCTACTATTCAGTTACTATAGGAGACAATCAATGTGAGCTATCATACTTCTAAGATGCCAATATATTTTTTATTTTTTACAGAAGTTTTAGCTGGAAGGTCACTATATCTCTAGAAAATAAAAGAGAAAAAGGAAAAAAAAATAAACAGGGAATCAAACTATTTTTTAAAGTGGCTTAAAAACAGGAGGCATGAGGCATCTGGGTGGCTCAGTCAGTGAAGCGTCTGACTATTGATTTTAGCTCAGGTCATGATCTCGGCCATCTTGCAGATTGCAGGATGGAGTCCCACTTCAGGATGCTGCCCTTGAGTTTGCTTGGGATTCTCATTCTCCCTCTCTCCTGCCCCTCCCCTGCTCATGCTCTCTCACTCTCTCTCTCAAAATAAATAAATAATCATTTTTTTAAAAAACCAGGAGGCACATTACTTTTAAATAATGTTGTTTAATAGGCATGAATGCAACATGAATTTGGTTTATAAATGGCATTTAAGTAGAAGAAAAGTCTTCTTTCATTAAGTTTTTTATATAATTTTTTAATGTTTGTTTATTTTTGAAAGAGAGAGAGAGAGCAAGAGGGGTAGAAACAAAGAGACAAGGGAGACACAGAATCTGAAGCAGGCTCCAGGCCTGAGCTGTTAGCACAGAGCCTGAAGAGGGGCTTGAACTCATGAACAGTGAGATCATGACCTGAGCCGAAGCCAGACACTTAACCGACTGAGCCACTCAGGCAACCCCTCTTTTATATTTTTTAAATATCCAAATAATCTAATATGGTTTATTCTTATCACACAAGGATGGCAGGAAATTCTAACTTTATCATGTATTGCATTCTACGATGGGAGTTGGTAGAGGTAAGGACCCTCAATGATCTCTAAGGTTTTACTAGCGTTCCAAGGAGGCATGTTTTGTCCTGAAAACTTGAAGAACTTTGGGTTTAGTGAGAACTGGCCACTGTGGGGATGTTGTCTGAGCACGTTCATATAGTTCTTTTGAAGATGACCTCCTTCTGCCTTGAGCGATAGAATGTTTCACCTTATTTCCCAAAGCCATGAGCCTGGTTTTCAGATCCCAGTGGCTACAAATCACTCCATCAGATGTCTGACCTTCCTCTGGGGCTCTGTAGGGTTCTGGGCTCAAGGTTGTGCCATTTTTAAGACCTACAGCTCTAAGCCCACTTCTCTTGAGAAGTTACTCCATGGTGGACTACTTGTTCTTTTCAAATTACAGCAATAACCTCTTCCTTTTCTTACCTGAAATGATAAGATATGAAATACAATAAAAATGAAATTTTAAAGCATTTTACTCATAGGCGGGCTGATGAAGATTAGTATAAGGAAAGCTCAAAGTTTTAGAAAAACTAATGTTGTCCTACCACCCCATTCCACTTCCACTTTCCAGAATTGAAGTAGAAAAGAGATTAGATTCATTTTTTCTTAATGGGTCCACAGCAACAAAAACATCCTGTACACTAGTTTTCTTCTTAAAATACATACCTTGTTACATAAGTTTCATTTAAAAAAAAGAAGCAAAAGATAAAAAGTGAAGAATACTAATTAAATATTCTCAATTTCCCCCTCAAGAAATCTTTTGTCTTATCCCTTATGTTTCTGTTTTGCAAATATTTATATTAGAACTAGAGACTATTATCCTAATCATACTGATAATTGAGTAAAAAGAATAGTTGTTAATAGCTCAAAAGGTATATGTTTTATGAGAGTACAATATTGACTTATAAAGAGATACATTATTTTCAATTCACTTATTACTTAATAGCCCTTCTAGTACAATTCTAAAGTAGGAGTGACGAAAGTAGAAAAGAAATAGTACTACAAGTTTGGTACACACCAGTTATTGTACAAGAATAATGTTCTGGGGCTTCCCTGTTCTTCAAATAGCAACGGCAGGAAGTGGTTTGCCTGTTAGAAGTTCTTACTGTCATTTTACAACAGGCAGACTAGATTTTATTGCTAGGATCTGAGCAATGTGCCATTATTGCTCATTTAGATAAAAACTTGCCCATAAAAATTATGGTGTAATAGCTTAGGAAATTTATTTCACAATGATTTTCCAGGAAGTTATAGCAACAGTACATCCAAGGAAAGAGATTAGGGCCTATTAATTTCCAATATTGTGTCAGAAGCCTTGATGAACATTCGTGTGTCCACTGTGATCATTTTCAAAATAAATAGATTTCAGAAAGAAATATATACAATGTACGTACGTATATCCTTACCACCAGTAATGATAAGGGAAGTCATGTTAGTACATACCTTTATCATTTGAGTGCATGTTTGCCTAGGAATCAAAAATTACATAAATTTCCTTGGGAGACAACCAGCTAATAGATTATTCTAAATACAATTTATAAATAAAAAGTTCAGAGGGACTTCAAGTTCTGCGAAGACATACTAGATACACTTTTCTCTGTTTCCCTGGTCAGGTGAAACTGAAAATCCTAAACACTCACATGAAGTGAACAAAAACTGAAAGCCGGAGAAGCTGAAAATGGCAAAACAGCAGTGTGGACCTCAGGGACCAGAGCAAGACATGGCGATTAATTTGGTGGGTTTTCTTTTTGCTTCATATATTCCAGGCTTGACACCTGAGAAGGTCTAATGGGCACAGATATAAAAGCCCCAACAAAAATGTGCTCTCTCTAGCCAAAGGACAAGGAGGGCAGTCCAGCAAGGTAGAAATCTCTAAGATAATAATCACTCCACTCAAGTTGAACACCTCAGAAAAACATTTGCCCTGCCCCATTCACACCCGCACATATTAAATGGGGAACCTAGATTTCCATCCCCACTTGGCTGCAACAAGGTAGCCCAGCTCTCTTGCTGGAGAAGTCTCACAGAAGACTGAAATGATTCCTCCCACCCTCACCCCTGCTATGTCAGTGGAGATCACATGAGGAGCCTGGGCGTTTACCCCCAACTGGTAGAAACAAGGTGCCCTCCATCCTCCTGTTGCTACAGTGTCACATAGTGTTGGGGGAGGTCTACTCAAGAGAGAGGATATTCATCAGTAACCATGACAACCCTTCCTGACCATAGAATCAGTAGAGGCCACCTGGGGAACAATAAAGTGGCATTCCTACACTTCCAGCCAGATAGGTACTAGTGGAGGCCTAGCACAGGGTCAGAATTGCCACCTCTGCCTAGCAGTAAGGAGTGCACTCCAAACTCAATAGAGGCTGAGTGAGAACCTAGTTTTCTAATTCCCACCTCACCTGACACTACCCAAAGCGTGTCACAGGAAAACCACTAAATCAGAAGGGTTAAATAAGGTCAAAAGTCCCATAAAATGTCCACTAGTCCTTACGAGAACCAGGAAGGTCTCAAACCAAATGGTAAAAGATAATAGATAGATACATAAACTAAGAAACAATATATTAGAATTATCTGAGAAAGAATTTAAAGCAAACATCCTAAACATGCTTTAATGACCAATTGTAAACATGCTTGAAAAAGTGGGAAAAAAATCCCAGCAAATATATAGAAAATATAAAGATAAACAACATGAAATTTTAGAAGTGAAAAATATAATAACTGAAATAAAAATTACCAGGGATAAAGAAGGATATAAAATAATAATAAAAGAGCCGATTCACCAAGAAGACATAACAACCCTAAATGTGTATGTACCAAATCGCATACATGAAAAATACACGAAACAAAATCTGATAGAAATGAAAAGAGAAATATATAAATTAACAAGTATGGCTGGAGACTCCCAAATTCCTCTTTCCACAATTGATAGAACAACTACATAGAAGAGTAGGAAAAATACAGAACAACTAGAAACATCATTAACCAAGAGGATCTCATCAATATTTATAAAATATTCTACTAATCAACATGAAAATATACATTCTTTTCCAGTACCCACAGAACCTATACCAAGATAGACCATCTACTGGGCCATAAAACAAACCTCAACAACTCTGAGAGATATAAAATCACGCAGCATGTGTACACTGGTCACACCCAGAAATCAGTGATAGAAAGATAACAGGAAAATTTCCAACTACTTGGAAACGAAACGACACACTTCTAAGTAATTCATGGGTCAAGTGGAAGTCTCTAGGAAAATCTAAAAAGTACACAGAACTCAAGAAAATAAAAATACAATGCATCTTATTTAGTGCAAGACAGCTAAAGCAATGCTAGAGGTAAATTTACAGTACTAAATGCATACATCAGAAATAAGGAAAGTTCTCAAATGAATAATCAAACACCCTACCTCAAAGACCTAGAAAAAGAAAAAAAAAAAAAAAAAGTCAAAGCATCCGATAAGATTGAAAAATCTTTAAGGGGCACCTGGGTTGCTCAGGTCAGTTAAGTAGCCGGCTCTTGGTTTCAGCTCAGGTCCTGATCTCATGGTTTCGTGAGTTCGAGCCCCGCATTGGGCTCTGTACTGACAACATGCAGCCTCCTTGGGATTGTCTCTCTCTCTCTCTCTCTCTCTCTCTCTCTCTGCTCCTCCTGCACTCACTCTGTCTCTGTCTCTCTCAAAAAAAAATAAACTAAAAAAAAATTGAAAAATCTTTATCAAAAGTCTAATAAGAAAAGATAAGAAATGGCTTATATCAGTCATGAAACAAAGGATACCAACAAAGGGTACAGACCCTGCAGACATTAGAAGGTTAATACACACAAAAGTTTGACAACCTAGATAAAATGACTAATTCCAAAAAAAAAAAAAAAAAAAAAGCAATAAGAAACAATGCAAAATAGAAAATTTGAATAGACCTATAGCTGTAAAGAAGTTGAATTCTTAATTAAAAGCTCCTAAAATAGACATCTTTGGGCTAGTTTCACTGCAGAATTCTACCAAATATTTAAAAAAGAATTAATTTCCAAATAATCCCTTCCCAAAATATAAAAGAGAAAGGAAAAACTAATTTTATGAAGTTGATATCAGGGTGATACCAAACAAAAGACAAAACAAACAAGCAAAAAAAAAAAAAAAAAGCACAAACGAAAGAAATCTACAGACCAGTAACCCTCATGAATATAGATACCAATCTCTAACAAATATAAGCAAACATAATTCAGCAACATAAAAAAAGAATTATAAACCATCATCAAGTAATCTATATTCCAGGAATGCAAGTCTCATTCAATATTTAAAAATCAATCAATATAATCACCATCTTAACCTACTAAAAAAGAAAAATCAGTTTATCATATCAATTGATACAGAAAAAGTATTTGACAAAATACCCATTCAAAATAAAAACACACAGAAAAATAGGAATAAAGGGGGAACTTCCTCAACTTTATGAAGAATGTCTACAAAAACTATTCGTAATATTCTATTTAACGTTAAAACAACTGAATGCTGGTCTAAAAAGGAGAACAAGGCAAAAATGTCCACCAACAACTTGTAATAAGCAGAGTGCTTAAGTTCAAGCCTATAGAATTATGCAAAGAAATAAAATAAAACAAGGGCTCCTGGGTGGCTCAATCCATTAAGTGTCTGACTTCGGCTCAGGTCATGATATCATGGTGTGTGAGTTCCAGCCCCATGTTGGGCTCTGTGCTGACAGCTCACAGCCTGAAGCCCGCTTCAGATTCTGTGTCTCCTTCTCCCTCTGCCCCTCCCCTGCTCATGCTCTGCCTCTCTCTGTCTCTCAGAAATGAATAAACATTAAAAAAATTAATAAAATAAATTCACATCAGAAAGGAATTTATAAATAAAACTGTGCTTTTTCATAGAAGACACGATTTTCTATGTAGAAAATTTTAACAAATCAAAAAAAAAAAATTCAAAACCTCCTAGAACTAGTGAGTACAAGGTTACACATATATTGCAGTCTGTTCAGGCTACTAACAGAATTATTACAGACTGGATGGCTTAGAAACAAACAGAAGTGTATTTCTCATGATACTAGAAACAGAGAAATCCCAAGATTAAAGCACTAGCCAATTTGTTGTCTGATGAGGACTCACTTCTTAGTTACCAATGGCCATCTCTTTGTTGTGTCCTTGTGTGGTAAAAGGGACAGCAGAACATTCTGGGGTCCTGTTCATGGAGTTTCCACCTTCATGACCTAATCACCTCCCAAAGAGCCCCCTCCCAATACTATCACACTGGGGATTAGGTTTCAGTATGGGCTCAGGTGGAGGCGGGTGACGAACAAACATTCAGTCTATATCAAGGTAGAATATAAATATATCTATTTTATTTCTGTATGCTAGCAATGAACACATAACTGACCCCATACAAAATGCAAACCATTTACAAACAGCTAAAAAATACTTAGGAGTAAACCTAATAAAATATATACAGGATTTGTATGCTGACTACAAAATGCTGATGGAATAAATGAAAGAAGATTACATAAATGGGGAGACTTCTTTCTGAATTAAACTAAAACTAGTAAATATGTCAATTATCCCCCAAATTTAACTATATGTTTAAAGCAGTTTAAAGTCAAAATCCCAAAACTTTCACTTTTTGCAGATGACATGATACTTTACATGGAAAACCCGACGGAATCTACCAAAAGCCTACTAGAACTGATCCGTGATTTCAGCAAAGTTGCAGGATACAAAATCAATGTACAGAAATCCGTGGCATTTCTATACACCAACAATGAAGCAGCAGAAAGAGAAATAAAGAAGCTAATCCCTTTCACAATTGCACCAAAAACCATAAAATACCTAGGAATAAACCTAACCAAAGATGTGAAAGACCTCTACACTGAAAACTATAAAAAACTTATGAAGGAAATTGAGGAAGACACAAGGAAATGGAAAAACATCCCATGCTCATGGATTGGAAGAATAAATATCGTTAAAATGGCAATACTACCCAAAGCAATCTACACATTCAATGCAATCCCAATCAAAATTGCACCAGCATTCCTCTCAAAGCTAGAGCAAACAATCCTAAAATTTGTATGGAACCACAAAAGACCTCGAATAGCCAAAATAATACTGAAGAATAAAACCAAGGCGGGAGGCATCACAATCCCAGACTTTAACCTCTACTACAAAGCGGTGGTCATCAAGACTGTATGGTATTGGCACAAAAACAGACACATAGACCAATGGAATAGAATAGAAAACTCAGAAATGGACCCGCAAGTATATGGCCAACTAATCTTTGATAAAGCGGGAAAATGTATTCAATGGAAAAAAGACAGCCTCTTTAATAAATGGTGCTGGGAGAATTGGACAGCAACTTGCAAAAGAATGATACTAGACCACTTTCTTACACCACTCACAAAAATAAATTCTAAATGGATAAAAGATCTGAATGTGAGACAGGAAACCGTCAAAATCCTAGAGGAAAAAGCAGGGAAAAGCCTCTTTGACCTAAGACGCACCAATTTCTTACTTGACACGTCTCCAAAGGCAAGGGAATTAAAAGCAAAGATGAATTATTGGGACTTCATCAAGGTAAAAAGCTTCTGCACAGCAAAAGAAACAACCAACAAAACGAATAGGCAACCAACGGAATGGGAAAAGATCATCGCAAATGACATATCGGATAAAGGACTAATATCTAAAATCTATAAAGAACTTACCAAACTCCACACCCGAAAAACAAACAACCCAGTGAAGAAATGGGCGGAAGATATGAATAGACACTTCTCCAAAGAGGACATTCAGATGGCAAATAGACACTTGAAACAATGTTCAATGTCACTCATCATCAGGGAAATGCAAATCAAAACCACACTGCGATACCACCTCACACCAGTCAGAGTGGCTAAAATGAACAAATCAGGAGACTATAGATGCTGGCAAGGATGTGGAGAAGTAGGCACCCTCCTACATTGTTGGTGGGAATGCAAACTGGTGCAGCCACTCTGGAAAACCATGTGGAAGTTCCTCAAAAAAATGAAAATAGACCTACCCTATGATCCAGCAATAGCCCTGCTAGGAATCTACCCAAGAGACACAGGATTGCTGATGCATAGGAGCACGTGTACCCCAATGTTCATAGCAGCACTTTCGACAATAGCCAAAACATGGAAAGAAACTAAGTGCCCATCAACTGACGAGTGGATAAAGAAGATGTGGTACATATATACAATGGACTACTATGTGGCAATGAGAAAAAAATGAAATCTGGCCATGCGTAGCAACATGGATGGAACTGGAGGGTATTATGTTAAGTGAAATAAGTCAGTCAGAAAAAGACAGATACCATATGTTTCCACGAATAGGTGGACTTGGTGAGACTAAGCAAAAACCAGGGGGAGGGGAAGAGGGGAAAGAAAAAAAAAGACACAGAGAGGGAGGGAGATAAAACATAAGAGACTCTCAAAGACTAAGAACAAACTGAGGGTGAGGGAGATGGGGGGGGGAGAGGGAGTGATGGGCATTAAAAAAGGGCACATGTTGGGATGAACACTGGGTGTTTTATGTAAACCAATTTGAAAATAAACTATTTTAAATTAAAAAAAAAAATAAAGTCAAAATCCCAGCATGATGCTTTATAGACATGATAAGATTACACTAAAATTTATTTGAAGAGACAAACAAACTAACAAACAAACAGCCCTGGAATATTCAAAACAACTTTGGAAGGAAGAATAAGGTGGGAAGAATCTGCCTACCTGACTTTAATATATATTATATAGCCATAGAAAGTAAGACTACTTGGTACTGTCAAAGGAAACACATAGAGAATTCAGAAACAGATGAACAGAAATATGGCCAACGTTGATTAAGGTAACAAGACCATTCAATGGAGGAAAGATGGCCCTTTCAACAAATGGTGCCGGAGCAATTCAACATCCACCGTCACACACGAAAAAAAAAAAAATAACCTTGACCTAAACTTCACACCTTATACAAAAATTAATTCAAAATTGATCAAAGACTTACAGGTAAAAACAATCTAAAAACCTGTTAGAAAAAAAAAAAAAAAGAATACACTCTTTGGGATCTAGGGCTAGGAAAAAAGTTCTTGTACTCAACACCAAAACTGCAGTTTGTGAGAGGCAAAGTTGATAAATTTGGATCCCATCGAACTTAAAACTCTTGTTCTTTGAAAGACCCTATAAACAGGATAAAAAGACCAGTTACAGTCAGGGTGAGGATATCTTTAGACCACATAGCCAACAAAAGACTAGGGTCTAGAAGAGATAAAGACTTAAAATTCAAGAATGAAAAAAAATACAATTAGAACATGGGGAAAGGAAATTAACAGCTATTTCACTGAAAAAGATATACAGATGGCAAAGAAGTTCAATGTAGTTAAACATGATGTAAATGAAAATTAAAATCACAATGAGACACCTATAAAATAGCTAAAATAAAATTTGTTAGCACTAATACTAACAAAAATGCAGGGATATAAATGGGGTATATTAGGAAAAAGAGGCTGGCAGATTAAAAATATATATATATATATATCCCAGCAGTTGTGCTCTTGGTCATCTAGAGAAATAAAAGCTTACATTCATATATAAACTTACACATGAATATTTATTAGCAGCTTTGTTTCTAATAGCCAATTGAAACAACTCAGATATCATCCAAAGGGTGAATGTTTTTGTTAGTGGTTTTTTGTTTTGTTGTTTTTCTGTCAAATATAGTAATTTTTTTATTTCACCCATGACATTTTTTATGTCAGCACGCCGGGGTGGCTCAGTCAGTTAACCCTCCCTCTCCTTGCTTCCGCTCAGGTCACGATCTCACTATTGGTGCGACTGAGCCTCGCATTGGGTTTCTTGTTCAGGCTCCATTCTGACAACACAGAGCCTGCCTGGGATTCTCTCCCTCTCTCTCTGCATCTCCCTTTCTTGTGTGTACCTGAGCACGTACTCGCATGCTCTCTCTCAAAATCAATAAATACCTCATTTTATTTATATTTATTGAGAAATATCTTAAATTCTAATTTTATTATATGTTTTCTTCAAGTGGTCATAAATTCCTTTGAATCATGATTTAACGATGATAAAAATATTGGCATATACACACAGCTATAATCATCTCCCTGAGGCCTGGACTGAGCATGGATGTATGCTAGAAACCTAAAGCCCAGAGTGGGGGCAATCAACAGCCATTGGCTATTCAATTTCAGCCCCTACTTTGACCATACCCAGTAAAGGAGCCATATCCAGGGTATCATTTAATTTACTGCCCAAACTGGAGTACTATTAATACTTATGCTGGGATAACATGAACCAACCAGGGCTGCCCTGAGAAAATGGGAACATACAGTCATTCCAGCCAAAAGCTCCTATGAGGACTGTGGACAAAAGGTGAATGGTTAAACAAAGTGTGCCACATCAATACTAAGCAATACAAAAAAAACACACTATTGACACACAAACTAATCAGGATGAATCCCCGGAAAACTATGCTGAGTGGGACAAAAATATAACAAAATGTTATTTATTGTATGCTTGAATTTATATGGCATTCTTGAAATGAGAGAATTAGAGAATTAAAGAACAGATTAGTGGTTAGTACGTGTTAAGGAAGAGGCGAACGTGGGAAGGAATTAGGTGTGGCTATCAAAGGGCAAAATGAGCTATCCAAGTAGTGATGGAAATGTTCCTTCCATATCTTGATTGTTCCAATTGTCAGTATGTTGTGATAATGCACTGTGGTTTTACAAGAGGTTACCATTAGGGGAAATGGGGCAAAGAATACAGAGGATCTCTATTATGTCTTAACCAGAGCAAATGAATCAGCAATTATCTCAAAATGAAAAGTTTAATTAAAAAAATTAAAACTCAAAAATGTGAACTGGCCCTGAAATCCATAAGAAATATGCCCACGTCCCTTCTTCTGAGTCACTCTGCCTGAGTTAATCAGAGTTAGAAGATAGGGTAGAATCAAAACAAAGGTTTGAAATGAAAGAAGTAATCAGAAAAGCAAGGGCTGACTGGTTCTAAAATAGACAGATCAATCAGGAGAAAAAGACAAGTCTTAAAATGATGTCAAGAATAGGAGGTCTTCATCGAAGGGTCAAACCAGTATTTAAGGTTTCTGCCTCGACTACAAGAAGTCAAAAAGCAGACAATATGGAAGAGAAAATTGCATGGGAGTTTCAAATACTTGGCCACCTTAGTCCTGATGGCACTTACTTCTCCCTTTTCCTTGGTTCGAAGGTTAACTTGCACATAACAAAGCTACCCTTCTCCCTCCACGGACCAGCCTTGGATCAGAAATCAACTAATGAATATTTATGAATGACCTATCAGAATTATTTACTACTTGGGAAAAGCACTGCATAAAATCTGACCAGAGGATTTAAAAATGTAATAAGGACAGAATAACAAAAGAAAGTTAACTATAAATAATACCATTATGAACATTAAGTTCAAGAGTAAACAGGTCAGCAGTATAGCACAATGACTTGTTCCACCATTTGCTAGCTATGCACCTTTGCACAGTTTCTGATCTTTGAGATTCTCAGCTTCTCCATTGATTGAATTAGAATATTTTAAATATACAGTGTTTTTATAAAGATCAAATGAGATCACAGATATTGACTGCTTATAAAAAAAGTGAATAAAAATCAAGTATAAATTTATGTCTTGTCCCCAAGACTACAAAAAAATAATCAGGTTATAAGATATTACACTAAAGCTTCTTTTGTATTCTATAAATTAAATTGCCTTACAATCTAAAAAAAGTAAACAACTACATTCATCATGTTTTCACCCTAAAATATATTTTAATGCTTTTTGAAAAGTGTAAATATGCTTTTTTAATGAGTGATCTAATTAATGCCTATGAAAGTCATGAGTTTGCCCAGACCCCGATCTTTCAGACTCAGCCAAGCTGAACCTAAATTATATCTTGGATTTCCCAATAGAAATATCAGTCATAACTCCACTACAGATTTGAATAAGAAATTTTAAAGAGAAAATTGTCCTCCCGAGGAGTCATCATGATTGTAAAGCAGTTCACTGAGTCTTTGATTTTTTAACTCTAAGCTCGATATTAAAAAGAACCAAAGAGGTATTCACGTTAATTTCTAAGCCCTTTCATAGGCATATTCACACTATTATTATATATCTATTTATGGTACTTAAGTTCATTGCTATAAAAATCATGACACTTTTACTGTCATATACATAAGCCTATATTTGTAGATATATACTTTTTTATGTGTCACTTTAGCAAAACTAAAACTATTATAGAAGCTATAATTATAAATAACTATCGAACAGAGTTATAAATAATTTAATGCACACAGAAACTTTCTCTCATGACTAAAACACCACAAATAAAAGATTCCAATCTATTATGTGAATATACTCAAGCATTTTTCATTAAAACAAGGTTACCTTACAAAACAAACTCATCTGAAGTTACTATGCTGTGTGATACATAAATGTCTTTCTTTTTCCTCGGAAAGTTGCAAAATGTGGAATCAGTAACTGAGTAAACTCTTTGTGATTTCAATTTTTAGAGACTATATAGTAAGTTAAATAGAACCAACAGGTGACATGTAACCATGTCTTGTGAGTAACAAACCTTGATTCCACGATTGTATGGGGCATTCTTTACCTTTATTTGATTTGTTGCTGTTAAGATTGTTCACATTTCTTCACAAAGAGCACTTTTCACAGAATGTCCTCTCCCTCCCTCCATCTCTCTCTCTTAGCTTTGCCAATAATTTGTCAATATTCCTACCTATTTGAACAAATCAAGCTTGGAGTTCAGTGCTTCTTTTCTGAGATACAGATTCAGGGTTAAGAAAGTAAGGAATGTATCTTTTTGCTCTGAATTTTTATTTTTATTTCATGTTAGCAAGAAATGTGGCGAGCAACAATTTTGGAAATATATTGGGATTTCCCCATGACCTAATGGATGAGTGATGTCTGCAAATATCCTATTAAAAAAAAAAGTTATTCTCAGTAGGGTGCAACAGTCACTTTACGATGTATCTAATAAATTAAATTTCTCTAATCTTTGTGAATAATATCCTCTGTATTCCCCTTACATTCTGCTGTTGTTTGGTGTATTACTTTGGACAAAAATATTATATCATTGTAGATTTATCAAATCGTTTTTGTATTTCTCTATTTTAATTCTTTTATATTTGTTTTTTGAGTCTTTTCTTTTTATCACCTAAATGTTTACAGAACTATCTTCTTTTTTTGAGAGAAAGAGAGACAGAGGTGAGCAGGAAAGGGTCAGAGAGGGAGAGAGACACAGAATCTGAAGCAGGCTCCAGCCTTTGAGCTGTCAGCACAGAGCTCTACGCAAGGCTGGAACTCACAAACTGTGAGATCATGACCTGAGCTGACGTCGGGACACTTAACCGGCTGAGCCACCCAGGTGCCCCTGCACTATCTTCTAGTACTCTGTAACTTTTAACAATTGGTTTTCTATTGAATGTATTAGTCTCAATATACTATCTGCTATTTTCTAATCATTGAGTTCCTTTTGCCTGGTATATCTTTGTCTATCCATTTGCTATAATTTCATCTTCCTAACCAGCTTTCTTTGTCATGGTAAGGATCATAGAGCTGGGTTATGAACTAATAACCTCCTGCACACAGAAAATATACCTCTTATTTATCAAGTGTGAAAAAGTGAGGTTTCTGTCATTTTTTGTTTTTTTATTTATTTATTTTTGCTCTTCATTCAGTCCTTACTAACATCATCTTTCCCTCCACCTCAAAGGAGGAAATTCTCTCGTAACCTTGACAACTGTTCTCCCTGGTTTACTAAGGTTACAAACACTGAAGCCACCAGAGGGGCAGAGGGACCCAAGTAGACCCAAGCTTTAGCAGACTTCTCTCTAAGGGGAAAATACTGAGTTCTATAGTGAGGAATTCTCTGCTCTGAAGCAAATTCAGCTTCAATTTTTGTGTTTGAAACTTTTCTGCTCTGATTTCTCCTTCACCCCATTTGTTTAACATATTTTAGAAATTCATCAAAATATCTTATTTACTGATTGTATCCTCTCCTGCTTACCAGAAGTCTTACATCTCCATTTCTTTGAACACACAATTTTCTGTCATTTCAATGAAATTCGAGGAAGGATGGAGCTTAAACTCATAAGCTTAACCTGCTATTTTGAACCTCAAGTCAATACTACAAGTTCTATTTTCAGCTATGATTTCCTACATAAGTATTGAAAAATAAAAGGTCTTTGCTCCAATTTCATCCAATGCTAGGAACAGAAAATTTTAATGAAGAAATGACAATGTCCCAATATCAATAAAACAGTTCAATTCTGACAATTTTAACACAGTCAATTCCTTGTCATCCATTTAAAGATCAAATGTACAAATAAAAAGCCTGAATAGGGGAGAGAGCAAAATTTCCATTAAAATACAAAACTGGAAAATGATAGAGCAAAGCAAAACAAAATATAGCTTTCTGTCTCTGTAGGATGGTTTAAATTAAACGTATCAGGCAAATGTGCCCAAGATGGGCTGGTAGAGTATCCTGAAAATATTCAAGCGGTCAGTATACTGTTTACTTGCACACAGCCTAGAGGCAGACAGCGAGGACTCTTATCTAGGCAGCACCATTAGCTAGCTGTGTGGGTTGGAGGTAGTATCAAACTTCTCTGACAATCAATTTATAGTATGTAAAATATGATAACAGTGTCTACCTCACAAGGTGATAAGAACCTTAAATAATATATGAAAACTCTTAAAACAAGCGTTAAAGCTTAGCGCTTAAGTGCTCAATAAAGATTTCCTAAGATTATTAAATCTGTTTTTCTCAGAAAGTCTGGATGTAGTCGTGCCTAGAAACAGTACTACAACATAATTTCCAATCACAAGATTCTCTAGAAAGCGATGCAGTCGTGAGTAAAATATTCAGCTATGTGGTACTTAGTCCAAAAGCTTAAGGAAAATGACTGAAGTGTTTTGTATTGGCCTTATTTACAATTTGTATTATTTTCTGCCTGGCAGAATGCAGAGCCAGAATTTGAGGATTCTGCCAATACATATTGTGTGGTTTTGATTTGATATCATGAGCCACAACAAAATGATTTTATATGAGAAACTTGTCATTTTTTGTTAGATAAAATCTTCACCAAGAAATATAGGAAGACGATTAAAATGAGCCAGTTTTAAGGCAGGCTCTTTAAAAGCAAAAACCCACCATCTGCAGCAAGAGGACTTCATAAAACCCAGGGGTGTCTTCTTACCCAACTGTCAACACCAGGAAACGTGCCAAGGGGACAGATGCTAAAATTGGAAAGTCTCATCTAGGGCGTGACATCAGAGTTCTATAATTTCTCTCTAAAAAAGCATCAGTCACCAACACAGCAACAAAGTATTAAGGAGAAAACAAAACCACCCTCCTTAATGAAGAATGGCTTCCATCAAATAGTTATACTACTAAAATTCTATTAACCAAAATGAACATACTGGTTTGTGGGATGGGAGATAAAATCTGTATTGAGCTAGTTTCCAAGAGACCAGGAGGTATTTTTTTTAATTATTGGCAACTACAGGGAACATATGATCAATAAGGAAAATAATAACAGAAGCCATAACCAAAAATAATTTCCAACGACAGTGCAGAGTTTAAGATAAACAATAAGGAAATCTCTCCCGCTGTTTTAACAAAACGCTAACAAAGACCTGATAATGAAAATTGATAACTCAAAGATTGCATTCAGCACTAAAAATGGAAACAATCTATAATTAATAACATTACACGGGGATTTATGGTCCAGAAACACGGATATCCTTCAGCAAAATACATTTCATGCTCATTTGGGAATGGCTGAATTGGGATCTTTATTCCCATTAGATTTTCATTTCTATCAGAGAAGAAATTTGGCTTTTAAGATTTTAGAGTCTTCAGCTGTCTTACAGGCAGGCAGCTGAATCTGAAAGTGTACGTGTGGCTTTCATTTCTAAAGCAGAGGCTGCAAACTCAAAGCACGTGCCGAACAGGTACCATGAATGAGTGAAGTCAACTGCGGAAGAACCATGGGGACCCAGACAGAGGATGCCCCACGTACAGGGGACGGATGCTATTTATGCTAGAAAGTAAGCCTAGTATTGTCAAATCTCGTTTTTTCAAGAGAAAGTTTTAAAATCCACCTTTTTATTTGAATCACCAAGTTATGTAAGTGTTGGTGGAAGAAGGAAGGAAGGAAGGAAGGAAGGAAGGAAGGAAGGAAGGAAGGAAGGAAGGAAGGAAGGAAGGAAGGAAGGGGGACAAAGAGATACAGAGAGAGAGAGAGAGAGAGAGAGAGAATGAAGCATTATTTTAAAACTATGAGTGCCAACTACAACAATAAACTAAATCCAACACACAGGTTACCAGATGGTAATCTCAGAGGGTTTCCATTATAATTAAAGCTCATAAGGGGAAATATAGATGTTTTGTTTGTTTTTCTCAGTTTGGGAAGTATGATGATTTAACCATACATGCCCCAAAACAGCACATGACTTTTCAAACAAAGATAAAGCCTCTATTTTGCAAATCCTGTTCAGTTTCTATGGCATATATGTATACAAAAGATCTAAACTGGTGAAGACAAACTAGATTATAAAGCTTTATTCAGCATCCCAATGTCAGAAGTAATGCTAGATCTCTCAAGAAATCAAGAGAAAATGAGAGAAGTCTAGCAGTTATTTGCTTTCTTTCTAAAGGGTAAGAGAATAATACTAAATTTCTATTTGTGTTTCTGATGAGGAGAAACACTAATGTAACCCAGTTTGGTTGTTGGCTTATTCAGGGTTTCAGAGGAAAATGAAATCATGAATAATGGCTGTGTTTTAATGAGATATAAGCCACTAACTATAACTATAGTGAAAGAGATTCAAATAAATATATCCTCCTTTTTAATATGTGAATAAAAACACCACCAATAAAAATACACCAAATGGAAAAATTAATATAAGGACTACCAAAGGTGAATGTTTTATCAATGTCAACTACTATTTCATCTCAGGAAAGCCTTAATACCCACTTTTATTTCATTCCTTTTTTAAGGAAATTTTCCTACCATCATCCAGTCTTTTCCATTTCTCTACCTCACTGCTTCTCATTTGTATTTACACAAGATTCATATATACGCCCATATGACACAATGTCATATTAGTCACCAAACACAAGGGAAGATACTACATTATTTTTTAAATATTCAAATAAAGGCAGAAAGAACACATTGATCAGAGAACATATGACAGAGTATATCTTGAAGTATTAGCTTGAGTACTATAGCTTGAGTAATATTCCACCCAATGCCCCATGAATTATGAGATTTTCCATTCTGGCTGGTATGAACAAGAATTCTCCCTGGCTTTGTGTGATTTCCAGCTGCTGTTCCATCTTAATCCTTTTGAGTGATTTACTCCTTAGCCTTGGGTGGCTTCTTCCTGTACATGAACTGAAGACGGTAGATCTCCAAAATACTTTCTCTTTGTTGCTCTCTCCTCTTAGGTATTCTGCCTTGTGAACAAAAGCCACTTTGATCTCTCTGGGCTCCCAACTCTTGCCCTCAACTCAGGGAAGCCTCCAGGCTCCCCTGGGTGCCCCCTCCCTACAGCACAATCTGGAAACTGGTCAGGCAGTGAGCAGGGTACAGTGTTAGGGCTCTGCTCATTTGTTTCTTGTCTCTTGGGGATCAGTGAGCTTCCTCATCTGAGAGCCAATGTCCTGAAACCTATTGTTTAATAAAGTTTCTTCTTTTTTAGATGTTTCAGGTGAGAGAGTATACCTTGCCCCTATTACTCCATCTTTACTTCATGAAGTTTTTAGTTTTTTCTTTCATGTATCCATAATTATAAGGATCTGTTCTTTTCTCCCCACATTCATTACCCTTTACAATTTCTATTGCTTCATTAAATATACACACTGTAAACCCACAGGGTAGGTAAGTGGTACTGGAATAAGTTGAACCAGGGTGGTAACAAACAGAATCCAATGTTAGGTCTTTTTGCTTTGTTCTGTTGCTTTATACTTAGGACCAGTGATTCCCTGTCACTTTCTTCCACTCTCAAAAGGTAAAAAGGGGGGCACCTGGGTGGCTCAATCGGTTAAGTGTCCGATTTTGGCTCAGGTTATGAATTCACAGTTTGTGAGTTTGAGCCCCGCGTTGGGCTCTGTGCTGACAGCTCAGAGCCTGAAGCCTCCTTCAGATTCTGTGTCTCCCCCTCTCTCTGCCCCGTCCCATGCTCACGCTCTGTGTCTCTCAATAATAAATAAAAACATTAAAAATTTTAAAAAAAGGTAAAAAGCAACGGTAAGAAGGCAAGAGACTTCTTATGGGTTTGAGTATCTCTTTGTTTTGAAATAGACTCAGATTCTGGACCTTAAAATGACCTGAATCAACAGCTGAAATAATTACATTTGTGATTTATTATTTTAATGGATAAGTTCAGGAAAACTGTATACAGTTTACAGCAATGAGAGAAAAAGGAAGGAGCAAAGGAACAAAGTCCCAGAAAGATTCAGAACCCTGGAAGTTTCCAAAAACTAATGTCATAATAATACATCGGGCACTCTGCTCTGGGACAGTAATAGAGACAGCAGCTTTTTCTTACAGTCAAGAATTATAATATAAAATTCAAAATAGAACTTATTACATATTTTATCAAATTAGAAGGATAGAGCTAAAATTGCTTAAGCCAAGCCATAATATCTTTCTATGAAACAGACCAAAGCCTATCACTCAAAATCAAATTTTCTCAGTTCTTTTTTGCTTCTTCTCAAAGATATTAAGTGGGATAAAAGTGAAATATACATCATCAATGACTTCAATGATTCATGATTGAAATTTCAACAATTCTGAAGGAAATAAATATTAAAATGGTAATTAAAGGAAGTCATCTATGATAACACATAAAGGAAAAATTAATTTTTCAGAACAATTGGCAGCGTCTCTATATATGCCTAGTTCTACTTTTAAATTGGTCTTCTTAATATTCAATACCAGTTTGTCCTAGCATCAATAATTTAAGCCAATTTAATTAACTACATCCCAGATGAAAAATAATAATGCAGTATTTTGCTAAGTGTGTTTCCGGGGTTTCCCTTCATCTTGGGGGAAAAGCTGCCACATAACTAACCTATTCTTCCCCAGTAAGGCTGATTGTCTTGCAATCTTAGGTGGTTTGTGTCAACAGGAACACAGACTAAGACACTCATTCCACTGACCTGGAGACGGCTCACAACAGAGGTGCAGAGTCCAGAGAGTTAAAGCCGACACTATTGCTTGACTGAGCATAAACGGAACTTGGTTATCGAGCAGGCTGAACTTGGTGTGGACAGGAAGAATGCCCTTCTTTTTCCCTATTTTTCTGCCTTTCAATTTACTCTGTGGGATCTTGATCCTTCAGTGAATGACAACATCTCAGCTTCGGAGTAGCCCCTGGGTATAGAGGAGCCCTTTACTGATCATGACAATTCGCTTTTACTATGGAATGGTTTGTCTAAAATCAAACTTCCATCTTGTATTTCATTTTTTTAGTTCCCAGAAGCAGGGGTGTATGGTCTCTTCCTTCCCTCTCTCTCTGTCTCCTCCATCACTCTCTGCATCTGCTGCTTCTGCAAACCTGGAAAGGGCAGTTGGAGTAGGGATTAGAGGCACAGAAGTGAAACACTGGCACCTCCAGTTTGAGCTCGTCCAATCCAGCTAGTTGTCTTGCTCTCCGTTCTAGCAATCACTAGTTGCTGGTGCTTTCACAGGACACATGTACATGTGTGTTGGGGGGCGTGGGTTGAGGCACCTCACTATTTCCTATGATGGGTATTTCATGAATTCACTTTCTTTTTTTGGGGGACAGGGGTCAGGTGGGTTATAATGACTTCTTTCTCTAGAAGGATTTTCAGACCATGGGGAATCACCCCAGATTTTCTTATGGCTCCTCTCCGGCAAATAGCCTTCTTGGGCAGGATTCCCTTCAGGACAGATGCCGTCCAGGTACTTCCTCTAAATGCAGTTGGCTTATAGCAAACTAAGGCATCCTTGCCACGCAAAATACTAGATATGTTAGCTGTTCCCAATCCTATATTCACATCAAGTGTCTCAAGCAAATTTCCAAGAAGTCCCATGAATTCCGTAAGTGGGAGGAAAATATCGGTGTATATTACTGGTGGATTTATCATTAAGATAAGATAGTTGACACTCAGCCTAACCCCCCACACCCATTTGCATCGGTCCTATCCAAATCTCTGAAAGGGGCCTCAGCAATGTGTTCGTTATGGTCAAAGACTTTGTAAAATTTGCAAAACTACTGTAAAGAATAATATAATTAAACTGCATATTGTATGAGCTTAAGGTCCCACAAAACTTGGATCTTCTCTATATTCATTTATGTTCACGGAACAGCAAGAGGGAAAAACGCATATCAACTTCTCTAGGAACTCTTACTAGGATTTCTACTTGTCAATCTTCCCAAGATAGGGAAGTTGACCTCTACCCAAGGATAGGGGTGCCACAAACTCCCCAGCAGGCTGACACAGTCTAAATTAATAAATTCAACAATATCCTTCAAAATGGAAGTTGGCAATGGGCATTAACAGTCACTGAACCAGTTTTGCTATTTTTTAAAAATCTTACATAAATGTATCTAGCACCTTCTTTTTCTTTTCTTTTTATTTTTTGAGAGAGAATGCATGAGTGGGGGGGAGAGGCAGAGGAAAAGAGGGTCAGGGGAGACAGAGAGAATGAATCCTAAGCGGAGCGCAATCCCAGGACCCTGGGATCATGACCTGAGCCAAAATCAAGAGCCAGACACTGAACTAACAGAGCCACCTGGGCACCCCACACTTTCTTTATATATTGTGCATATCGCTTACTAATTTCAGCATTAGAGCTTCTGCTTTAAAATGTAAGGCAGTAAGAAAATTTTCATGCAATTCCCTATTACATAAGCATTCACCTGAGACCGCACAGGTGCAAATCACTAGCTCAAGCTTCCTCAGCCATCTAAAAGGGGCTCCGCTTAAAATAAAAATATACAGGATGACATATTTATATTTTATATTTTATTTTATTTTCCTGAAAAAAAAAAGCATTTTTTCTCTTTAAGGGACAAGGGAAACAGAGCTGACAATTCGCCAAAATGTTTATTTTATCTCAGTGAAAAGCAAAATAGTTTAATTTGCCGAAGGCAAGAAAATATGGTTTTTAAATTTAAACCTATAATTAATATAGAGTAAGAAAAAAATCACTTAAGAATTGGGTTTAAAATAGTCAATTCAATATAAGTTACGTTACAGTAACTAAAAAAAATCCAATTAATTCTACAAATAAAAGAAAAGTTAAAGTGGAATCTACTCAAAATAGAATCTTTCAATACTCAAAATGGGTTTTTACCAAGATATACTGACTGGTTTAATCTCTACGTCTCTATAACGAAACATAGATTTCGAAAACCAAATGCATGCATACCAATAATAGGTTAAACCAAAAATCAATACTATTGTTTGCTTTTTCCAGTGTTGTGCTGGGCAGTCTTGGCTCCTATTTTCTTGGAAACACACTAAACATCTGATTTAGTTTCCACTTTTAAAATAAATCACTGATAAAAGCTAAATGTGTTTTGTACTCTCCATCCTTGATTAAGCTGTAGTGCTTTCAAACCATCTGTAAATAACAGAGATCACATAATGCTGCCGAATGATATCTTGCCCGATTGTTTTTAGCAGGCCCGGAGCCACGCACTGAATTTTGATGGGCAGTTAGTGAAACAATGCAAAGATGAACAGCTAATGAGCTACTTGGGATGCCAGCCTGGCGTTTTGTCCAGGAAAAACTTCAAACCAAGTGGTGGCACAAAAGAAAAAAAAATGATTAAAGCCACAAATCTTTTGAATCCTGTTCCAAAATATGACCCTGCAAGATGTTTTTGTGTTTCTAAAGAGCCCATTGAAGTCTGGAATTGTCTTTCATTTACCTAAACGCCAGTGGGTCAGAAAAGTATGGACTGCATGAAGAAAAGGAAGTGAGGGCTGAAAAAGAGAGGGGAAAAACATAAATGCTTTCTATGCTAATTAGGAAACAGTGACAAACTTCATAGCAGCAAATTGTCCTGGGATATCTAGGACATTTAGAAATTTAAAAGACGAGGATATGCGGAATCAGACAAGGTGCCAAATGCATTTCTTAAAAAGTTGTGGCTCTGTAGTTTCATAATGGCAGGAAAAAGGAATAAATTGTACTACTAGCACTTTTTAATCTATTAAGTAGGTATCTTGGCTTACTCACAAGGTTTAATTTAAGACTTTGACATATGAAAGGTAAGTACCTTCAGATTGTGTCCTTATCTACAAATAGGAGAAAAATAATGCCTAACATGTGGAGGTTGTTGAGGAAATGAAAGGTGTATTTCAATGCGTGTGGCCTCTTTCCTGGCTCACTGTGATCAATATACTGTAACTGTACTAGCAGTACACGTCAGTAGGGCGTGATGCTAACTTTTGGCACACAAAGACTCCCTAAAATTAATTAGCATTTTCATTTTGACTACTCATTTAGTAGGGAAAAAAAAAGTGTATCTAAGAATGCATGGGCTGATCCAGGAATCCCCTCCATGAAAAACAAAAAAACAACAACAATAACAAAATGAATTGAATTGTTTTTCTTGAAAAAGTAATGAGGGACAATTATTTTTTCCAGAGCAAGAACCCTATCTTCTATTTGAAAAGGTAATTTCATTTGACAACTATACAAGACAGTAAAGCATAAATATGATCATTAATTTTATTTAAAAAAAAGTCTAGTTACATTTATTAAAAAGATACTCAAGAAGGTAACTGGCTTATTCAGAACAAGTCAAGTATGTATATAACATAAGTATGTTAAAAAATGTCCTTGAATTAACTAGGTTAATTCTTTTACTCACAAAACAGCTAAACTAACATAGATACTTTGGAAAAAGTACAATGGAGATAGGCAACAGAAGCTACTAGTTTTATGATAAAAAATTTTTACCATAAACTTTTGAATTTTTTAATATTTTATTTATTTGGGGTGGAAGCAGAAAGGGGGGGGTGGGGAGAGAGGATCTGAAGCGGGGCTCTCTGTCAACAGCAGTGAGCCCAATGCAGGGCTTGAACCCAGGAACTGTGAGATCGTGACTTGAGCCCATGTCACACTCAACTGCCTGAGCTACCCAGGCTTCCTATATTTGAATTTTTAAAATGGTCCAGAATTCTGCTAATCCCAAAGGAGCTATTTGAGTATCTTCACTATCCGGCAACCCCATCTCTTATTTTGTGTCCCTTACAGAAGGCCACATAGCTACCCAAATGATACCACACTCTCTCACTCCTTCGACCCTTTGCTGTTGGTGCTGGGTAAAATTCTTTTCATCTTTTAAAATCCCAGTGAAGTCACACTTCATCTAAATAGGCTCCCTTGACCTCGAACACTCAGGAGCACTTAATCGTACTTTCCTCTACAGGGTACTTCTTTATTCCATGCCCTTCTATTATTTGAATAACACCACAGAGTTTAAATGAATTACGCATTTTTCCCTTTACAGAAAAAATATGCTAAATTACTTTTTAAATATGATTTAGAAGTTTTTTTTAACATTTTAATTTATTATTGAGAGACAGAGAGAGACAGAGCATGAGCAGGGGAGGGGCAGAGAGACAGGGAGACACAGAATCTGAAGGAGGCTCCAGGCTTTAAGCTGTCAGCACAGAGCCCGACGCGGGCTCGAACTCGGGAATGGTGAGATCATGACCTGAGCCAAAGTCGGACGCTCAACCGACTGAGCCACCCAGGCGCCCCTTAAATATGATTTAAAAGTTTCAGCAGACCCACAGCACCACACCTCAAGTAGGGAGTAACTGCAGCTTCTTGAAGGAAGTGATTTAACAATACATTGTAAATAAAGAACCATCTACTAGAAGTACATTTTTAATCTGTGATGAGAGTCACACTAGAATACGTTTAGGGGAAAAAAGTTCCTTGTGTGAATGCACAATTAAGGATAACATAAAATTAGATATTTCTAGAATATTTTATATGAGCTTTAAATTAAATGAGAAAGTGAAAAAATTAAAATTAATGAAAATTAATGAAATAAATTATAAAAATAACTTTACATTTAAATTAAATGAGACTGATAAAAAGTTTATGCTACTTTTCTTTCCTTAGACTTTAGCCTTATTCCACATTAAAAAAAAAAAAACTGTAGATTAACACCAAATCACTAGACTGAAAATTTTTAATATTCCTCTTACACTAATTTTTCTTAGTTTATGTTAGCTTTCAGAAGAAAATTATGAAACTCTTGCATTTGATTATTTGCATTGTTAAGTAGGAGAAATATCTTTTAAAAATAATATTTTTTAATATATTGCCTTTTTGACACAACTTCTAAAACTTGGTTAAGCAAGGGTTTCCTTTTTTCTGAGATTATCCATTTCCCCATCCCATCATTCTTACTAAAAACTAAAAAAATACAAAGAAAAAAACCTTTACTTAATTCAAGAAATTATGTACCGCTAAAATAATCAATTTCCAAAACACTTCTGGTTGGGCACGAGAGTCTGAGGACATTCAACCAATGCAATGGAGAGAAGCTATCCTAGGAAATGTCACTTCCTGAATACAACATCGAAGTCTCCCTAGGAAAAAGTTCTGTTGTTTTTTCGTGTTCTCCACTCATTCCACTTGTACCTCTGAAATGTCACCTAAAGGCGCAGCAGTTTTCATGGCTACTGGTAGGAAATACAAATGTTAAAGATGGCAGAGCAGGAAAACAAGAGGAGTCTGATGTCCCCAGGAGGGTGTTAGATGACATCCTGGAGCAGCTGAACCAGCCTCCCTGCCTGCTCTGAACATATTGTTATGGGCGGAAAATAAAGTTTTCACTGCTGAAGTCACTGATGATTAGGTTTTCTACTATTTGCAACCAAATGTGTGTGTAATCATACATTACTATATAGAGGAGAAAACATACAGCATATATAAATCAAGCTTTATGATTCAAAATTATTCTGATTTAAATTATTTCATTAGGATTTTTTATAATAAAACGTTAATTATTCTCATTCACCGTTTTTTTTTTTAAAACTGATTTATATAGTGCATGTTTTTCTGGATATGTTGTGTGTTAGTTCCCAGTCCTTGTTCTCATTGATGACAAAAAGTCACAATAATTAACCTTTTTGTCAGTCATTATAGACGAATATAATGTTGTATAGGTGGTAGTTTATAAAAGAATTAAGTATTGAAAAATACTTTCAAAAACATAGTATAACAGAATTTTTAAAAAGGCCTACGTCAATTATGAGGTAAATACACAGCTAATAAAATAAGATCTAAGAGAGATCTGAATGTTGGATACTATATTTAGGCTCACGGGCCAATTCTAAAGGAACTTAATTAAATGACCAGAACTTAGGTAAGAGAAAGTCCCTTACTCTCATTAACACTCTATGATATTTCATAACATTTAATTAAAGGACAGGTGAAATTCCTCCATATCTGGCTGACTGGCCTGCATAAATAAATACAATTTTCATTCATTCTAATCTTGCTAAACCATCACGTGTCCATTAAAAACCTGCTGGAACTGAGAAAGGCCTCATTTCTTGTACTTATTAATAAAATTGCATTGTAATTTCATATAAGGGCCCATTTCAGGTCAATAGTTTTAGAGAATTAGTCTAAGTAAATTGGTATATACAACATAACAATACATTATTATTCTTCAAAAATGAGTTCAACTAGGAACTATTACTCATAATTTTGATGATATCGATAACACATGAATTTTACTGAGTGCCCCTTAAACGCTAGATAATACACTAAGCACACTCACTATAGCATATTATTTTAACATAGTTAGTTTAATCCTCACCCCAGAAAAATATATAATTAACTTCTACCTCAAGTTTTATATTTGAAGATACCAAGAGAGGAAAATTAATCAACTTCCCCAGAATCATATAAATAATACATGGTGTGTTGACTCTAAAACCAAACAATCTGACTCTAAAGTCTATACCTGTAACCACTGTGTATACCTATTCTCTCAAATTCAATAGCCCAATCTCCTCTAACGACATGACAACATTTTTAAATCAGCAGGTTGTTGGAGCACTTGGGTGGCTCAGTCCATTAAGTGCCCAACTCTTGATTTCAGCTCAGGTCATGATCTCACAGTTCATGAGATAGAACTCTGCATCTGTCAATGCAGAGGCTTCTTGGGATTCTCTCTCTCCTTCTCTCTCTCTGCCCCTCCCCCATGTATGAGTGCTCTCTCTCTCTCTTTCAAAATAAATAAATAAACTTAAAAAAATCAGCAGGTTGAAGTATCATGCAATATCTTCTTCTACAGGGAAATCAACTCTGCAAATACGGAATCATTTTACTAAGCACGACAATTTTGTTCCACTCGTTTCAGGAATCCACAACACAAATTCCCGGAAAAGAGGTTAAACCCATAAGAAATTAATAGAAAACAGGTTTACTATAACATCACAAATACTTTTAAAATACATGATTTTCTTAATATTCTTCCAAATTACATCAATAAAAAGTGGTCCAGGAAGGGAATTATATGACTACTTCAACATCAGAGTATTTTAAAATACATAAAGATGAGAACATGGTAGACAAAAGTAAGCCATAAGGTTATTTCTATAAAGAATAAACAATGTCAGGAATATCTGTGGTTTAACTGGCTATAACTACACTGTCATTAAAAATGAGGTCACGATGAATAACCAAGACTGTATTTTTACCAAACATATATGCAAGGACACATAATACTCTTGAAATTTTGATACAACCGGAAGAAAGATTAAAGAAACATACCTGAAAAATAGTGACAGAAATAAAATACAGTACTAATAAGTTGAAAATGATATAAAAATGGGATTAAAATCATTTTTATTATCAAAATCAGTATATTTTACATATTATGGAACTTTATTATTTCTTAAAATATTAATTTCCCTTTGCCTTAGCAAAAACCAGACAAGGAATATAATTTATAGACTGTAAATGAAAGAATTTACTCAAGGAGCACCTGGGTGGCTTAGTCAGGTAAGAGTCTGACTCAGATCACGATCTCACAGTTCAGGATATTGAGCCCCATGTCAGGCTCTGCACTGACAGCATGGAGCCTGCTTAGAATTCTTTCTCTCCCTCTCTCCAATATAAATAGATAAATGTAAAATAAAAGAATTTACTCAAAAATATTATTGGACTTGGCAAACATAATGGCCAGTTAGGGGCAGGACTGACTTCTAAATCAGAGTTCTTTCTACCACAGTAGCCAGCTATGCAGGTATAAGACTATTCTAAGTGTCACTTTAAAGGGTTAATAATATAACCTCTTCATTCTCCAAGTTTTCAATAAAATCAAACTTTTAATTTGGAAACCATATAAAAGGACATATGATATTCTCTAAACACCGAACGATACAGCTATTGAGTAAATGTAGTTTATACTCTTTCCATAAAGTTAATTTTCAGGTTACTGCCAACTTTACAGATTATAACAGATAGTTAATAAAAATGGAAAGTTAAGAGTATTGTCAAGAGCTAGTAAAGTGGTTTGGCACAAGAAAGTTAACTGAATCTTTCTAAAAGGAAAATACTGTAAACAGAACCATGAAAATTCAGGTTTTTAAATAGGTGGCATGGAGAACTGTGGGACGGTTGAGCGAAAAAATAGCAGACACAATGAATTTGAAGATATTTTCCTGTACAGGCTTTGAATTCTTCATGGCATGGTCTATACATCGGGTCTTTGAAGTCTTAGCATAACTTTGACAGATAAGTCAAGAGGATATGTATTATGATCATGTTCAAAAAAAAAAAAAAAAGGAAACCTTTAAAGAAAAAATGTCTGCCCAAAACACCCAGGTATTTGGAGGATGCAAGGAATAAAATGTAAAAAGTAGTAGAAGATGAGTCTCCAAAAGTTAATTTTGGAGACAAAACAAACAAAAATCCAAAAATACATTTATTGTATGACTAGTGAATGACAATAGGGAAGGAACAGGATCAAACTAGTAACAATTTGAAGGATTTGATTTTTGAAAAAAAGAAAAAGCTACAGGGGATATTATTACCAATGCAACTACATTTCCCAAAGGAGATTTTTAAGTGTAAGAAAATTATTTTTGAAACATGGACCATTAAGCAGCAAAAGAATCTGCTATGGGAAACGTTAACAGCCCAGATGAGTCATTAAAATCTCTTTGGAGTCAGATAATACTTCATGTCTCAGCCCTGGACTAAGATACACATGTAGGTTTCAAAAAGTAACATTTTACTTATATTTATAAATAATGTAAAGTAAAGTATGACATGGGTGACTTAACAGTAATATAGAATTAACTTTCACCAGTTACATCAGATTTTATTCTCACGACCAGTTAAGATCCTCATTTTCCAATCTGAAACTATATCATACGGGGGCTGGGGGCAGGCAGGCATAGCAAAGTTAACGCACAAAAACAATCAACCCAATCCTATGCTACGTAATTGCTAGCCTGATTCCAGGAAATGAAATGTGTCAGAGAAGGCATTTTTCAACAGGTTATGCTCTATTCTCACATTTGCTTGCAGAGTAAAAGCCACTGCATGAGCAGGAAACCTCTAAAAATGTAGACTGATGTTGGTAACCCATCAAAAGAAAACCCTTTAGCCCTTGGAGAAAAGGAGTTATCTATACCTTTTTTACTCCTAAATCAAGTTGAAATGCATTTTATTCGAAAATACTGCTGAATTTGTCTATATTCAATACTTACCGAATTGTCACTCCTATAATAGCACAAACCAAAATAATTACAGTAATAATAGCAATTCTTGATTAAACATAAGTGTGCTTATCAGAAGATACATATGTACACACACGTCGACATTTTGTAATTTCAGATACTCATAGTATCTTTTAATTGGATATTATCACTAATCGACTAATCTCCATAACTATAATATTTGTCATTTCATCTTCAAAATGTTCATCTAATTTTAATATAGATCAAATTTCTGAGATTTTTTTTTTCTTCACAGAGTCATAATATGGTTTCTTAAAGAACTCTGAAAGACAAATGGGACATGATTCAAAACCATCTAGAACTTAATTTTTAAATTATAGAGTACAAATGCAAATTGAATGAATTCAAATATCTTCAGAGATTTCTTCTAAGAAATGTTTTTAAATTCCACTTTTAATTGAACTCTATTTTTCATATCACTGTGTGGAGGATCATAAGAGATCACGTTACAGACAAACTCAGTTTAAGTACCTAAACTTTTTTTAAAAAGAATAAATCCGTGTAACAAATTTTGGTTAAAAAATAATCCCGCAGATCTCACCTGACATATGAAATGCCCTCTTGCATTGATGTAAAGTATTTTTTTCAAAAGCTAAATGCAATGAGAAAGACAACTTTATATCCATTATTATTTATCTTATACATTATAATCTGGAGAATTTAAGTATAAATCTCATTGTAGTGTTTGATCATCCGCTCGAATATCTGTGCTCCCTTTTCTGTTTGATAAACTAAAGTTCTGACACTCTAGGCCACATCAACAATCTTCTCTCAAGACCTTCGTGGCCTTACCTTTTACCCAGACTTCACACATTACACTCTTCAGTCCAAATACGAATTTAGAAGGTCTTCTGCTATATGCTCCCTGCATCTTCACATCCCAAGCCTACACTCTTTCATCATAAACCTTCTCCTTTATCTTCAGGCATCATACTTCATCAAGACAAATATTCATGTTTTCAACAAATCTTCCTCAATAAATCTAGCCAAAATGGGATGCTTCTATAAACTGCCATTAGCAACAGAATACCACCTCTCATCTGCATTACTGCTCTAGCACCCTAAACAATCTACCAATCTCTGATTTTGTCTCATTTACTACTTGCTCCATGGTCAGCCAGAGTGATTTTTTCCTAAAACACAATTGTGATCATGTCACACTTTCCTGCTTAAAATCCATGTGTGGCTCCCAGTTACTCTTAACAATTAAGTGCAAAAACATAAATAATGTTTAAAAGTACTACATTTTCTAGTCTTTACTTTTGTACTACCATCTCGTTTTTCCCATGACCCCATACTGCGAATATCATTCAGGACCCTAAACACAGCAAGATTCTCTTTCTCGTATTGTATTTGCCTAAAAAAAAGGACTTGGAAATGCTGTTCAAGACCAGACCTATTTATAAAGCATAAATCTCTCGATTGCTCTTCCCCTCTGTTCAGCTAGGCAAGTAGCTGATCTGATCTAAAAATTAGACCCTAGTAATAGAAAATCCTTGATATGTCTTAAAATATATAGCCTCCATCATTATAAATTATGTTAAATTAGAAAAGAAATGCATTTAAAAAACTGAATCATTGTTGGTAATGAGAATGCCAGAGTAAGAATCAAAGCACAAAAGCATATTCCAGACTGTTCCACCAACTGCTTCTGAAAAGATAAGGAAGATGTTTTACCTCACTGAATCATGCTTTCCATTTCCCTAAAATGGAAAGTTTTAACTAGATTATCACTCAGAAGCATTTTATGTTCCTAGTTCGATCATTCCAATTCTACTATTCAATTATATGACAGTTGTTTCAAAAATCATAACTGTGTGTTTTTCCTTGTTCCTCTCAACTTTTCCTGGTTCCAATGATATTATGACTTCTCGTGTAAAGAAAGAAATAAGCTTCTTCAAAGCTAAAAGTAGCATATTAGATTTTACCAAGTGTTTCCAAGCTAAGGAAGACATAATATCAGGTAGATATAATTAAACAACGAATTCAAATAAGAAACAATATTTTAACTGGTGTCTGTATTACTGGTCTAGTAGATCTTGGAACATAGGAGGACACTCTATAAAAGTTAGGTGCCTTCCTTTAGTACATTCTGGACACATTTGAAGACAAGCAAAATTCAGCTGGACTAGACTGCATTTAAACAATATTCAGTAACTGAATTAAAAACAAAAGACCATCAGCAAACTGCACAGAATGAACATAAAAAGTTAGGCATGAGAGTCTGTCCCCAATTTTAGCCAGTTACCCTTAAAAATTTAAGACATCTAGACCTTATTATAAGGGACTACTGTGGGGCACTGCCATTCTACAATTTACAGGCTATCACATATTAAAATCTTAAGAAAATGAAGAGAATAAGCCATAGAAGTTTGAGAAAGCTGTGCATTTCATATATAAAAATTAAAATGGAGAGTAATGAAGCATATTTGAAAAAAGGCCACTGGGAGAAATGTAGAGCAAAGCAAAACCAGGAAGAAACAGATAACACATGTTAAGACATTTTTGGAACCGATAATGCTAATCTGAATAAATACACATATACAAAGAGGCTACATCATTTTCTCTCTACATTTTCTAAGTAGTGCTGCCAAATATGGAAGGATTGGAGCCATTTCTGGGAAACTGCTGAATCAGGAGCATGAGTCAGAAAGTAAACCCTTAGCACAGAAAAAGTACTAAAAAAAAAATAAAATGTTGAGAGCTCATACAACAGACATACATTCAGTTCATAAGGTGCGAACCTTCTCTAGTCATCGGAGCACCATGCACTCTTCCCTTCCCAAACTTAGCTGCTTACGTTATGTGTATTTGGAAGAAATCCATCCTCCTGAGGAACCAGATTTTACCTGAATCTCAATGCTGAGGTATAGCACAGAATTGGTTTGGCCTGTGACTAAAGATGGCTCTGAAAACTAATGGCAGGACAGTTTCTATCTTAAATGACAAGAAACCTAAATTAAAAAATAAACTTAGCCCAAATAAAATAAAGTGCTTAAATGACATTAAAAATTAATTTTTAATACAAAAAACTGCTTGACAGTAATTTAAGGGAGACTAAGATGCTCCTTCTCCAAAAGCCTTTAAGATGTAATTATCTCTCTGAAATGGTCTAGACATCACTCTTCTCTGAACTAGGCAGCGGGAATAGATCATGAGCTATTCTCAGGCTTATGAGTATATTTTTGGCACAGGAGGTTCAACAAACACACCCCATACATAATCAACACAATTAAGGTTATATTCCAAGGGTAAAATTATTTTCCTCCTTCCTCCATTGCTCCATTACAGGACCTTCTCAGTTTTGCAATGGTACTCTATTATCATCATCAATACATATTAAAATACTACAGTTTATACAATAAATTCACATTATTTTTACCTCATTCAACATTTTCAACAATAATAACAATAGCAACAATGACTTTGCTCTTGAATTTCAGTTCTAAACTCACCTGAGCTGAATGAGCCAATGATCTTAGCTCTTTTTCAGACAGAGCCCAGGGCATGCAAATAACAAAGTAGTAACTAGTCGAAATGAAATAATGTCAAACTGGGCCTACTATCCTTATTTGTCAAAATAAACTTAGTCTATCTGGATCTCAAATCTTACTCACTCATTATCGTTTTTTATTAAAAATGATATTTATATTTATACTTAATCTCTGTTATCTCCAAAGAATTTATCCCAGAACACTCTTCAAATAGCTTTAAAGACTAATAGCCAGTATTGGTATAAAACTGTGAAATTATTCTTTTTTTTTTAATGTTTATTTATTTTTGAGACAGAGAGAGACAGAGCATGAGTGGGGGAGGGGCAGAGAGAGAGGGAGACACAGAATCCGAAGCAGGCTCCAGGCTCTGAGCTGTCAGCACAGAGCCCGACGCGCGGCTCGAACTCACAGACCGCAAGATCATGACCTGAGCCGAAGTCGGATGCTCAACCGACTGAGCCACCCAGGCGCCCCTGAAATTATTCTTTTGAACTTTATAGGAAGCATAATGGCATTCTGTCCTATGAAAAACTAACCACAGACAGTGTTCTGGTCTAATGCCTGTGGTTACAATTTCAATGATCAGAATTCTCTCCATCAGTGAGTGGCACTAACATCCTTGCTTGGCATTTATAATACATCTTCACACAATGTTCCACAACAGCTATCACATCTTGTTCTTGGTTATGATGATGAATAGCAAAGCATTTTAATTCATAATCCTGATTTTCACTGTTTTTCTACCCATATTAATTTGCATTTGGCTGCATTGATCAGCACAGTCTGCATTGACACAAAGTATTCATGTCCGAAGACTTTGGAATTATAAAGAGCCATGGTGCCTTTCATTTTTATAACATGGCAATGTGGTAGATGAGGCCAAGATATTGCAGTTAAGTAGTTAATTCAATAAATATAAGTGGCTTTCCTAGTTGCTGGATTGAGGCACTCTCAAATACGATGTTCTTAATAAGAATCACCTGGGTGCTTATTAAAAATGTAAATTTCCTGAGCCACAAAAACTGGACATTGTAACACTGTAAATCTAGGTAAAAGCCCAGAAGTCTGTATTTTAGTAAGTATATCATGGGGTATCTACACAGTTGGTCCCAAAACTTCACACTGAAAATTTCTGAGCATGAGTTAATGTCTAACCTGTGGAGATCCCTGTCATTGGACTATGCCACATCTTATCCAAAACCGCTTTACCCAGTAACAATTCTCCTATTCCTACATTTAACAATTAGCTAGATTGTCTATGAAGTTTGCTGGCTTATTTTATTCATATCGGCCATAGGTAAGATTGTGACAAATACAGTGTCACCCTCCCCAAACCACCTCACTTTCAGTAATTTACTCAGACCAACCTCCTACACAGCAACAGAGGAAAGTCCATCCTAACATGCTAGGATTATATTAATTAAGAATTCTATAAAATACAGCAATGGAAATAAGATAAAATAACATACATGAAAATACTCTTTGTAAGTGTTTTGGAGACTCCAATGCTGAAAAAGGTAGAGTAAGGAAAATGGTGGAGTAACTCCAATGATGAGTTGAAAAAGACCTCGTCCACTATTATGATCAAATATCCCATTTTTGCTCAGGACTCCGTTTTAGCACTGAAAGTCCATGCCTCAGAAAGCTTTCAGTCATAGGCCAACCAAGATGGTTGGTCACCCTATTTCCTACTTCAATATTTAGGCTTTAAATTGGTAAAGGACATGAAAAATGCCCACAATGGCCTATCAAAAGAAAATTTTAAAGTAGGATTTTATTTAGGAATTACTCATGAAAATTAAGGCCTTCGATTTAAAAAAGGTACCATGGCACCCTAAAATTTGAGCTTTACTTTTGACTCAACAAATTATTGAAAAGGGGTCTCTGAAAAAGAAAAAAAATCACAATTAAGAAGCAATAAATACTTAAAAATATATAATCATAGAAGTTACTAGGAGGAGTGTACTTCGAGATTTCCATTATATACAGATCCATATGTCCTGAACTTTTCGCTGATAAGGTAGAAAGTCTTCTGAAACACCAACGATTACTTTAAAAGGTAACAGTAATCCGGGCAGGAACAGGAAAACCAAAGAGTTAAACAAGTCACCCCTTGATTTAGGGCCTGGCACAGCAGGTATGAGGAGCTCAATACTAATGATTTAGAGCCTGCAATGAGGACGGGTAAATAAAATTTCCAGCAGTCAGAAGAGCACTAACTTGTGTACAATTCTAACTAGGGGAGTGGTTGATCACCATTTTCTGACAGATTACTGAGGAGTAATGATTAATTACAATTAATAAAGCTAAAGATGTATAAAATCATTCATGGGGGAAATTATAGGCACATCTCAATTATTCAAAGTTGAACTTCTGCTCTGTGATTTATTCATTAGAAAACGTCAAACTGTTTTTCACTAGTAAGGAGAAGAGTTAGCTGTTTTATTTATCTTCCTCCATTTAGCTTTCTGTTTCTTTGGGTGTTTCGGTTTCTAAGTAGCCTGCAAAACTTCAGTGGGAAGGATCCTGGGGACCTTTTCCCCATTCCTGTTTAATCGCAACTAACAGCTTTGAAACCGGAGGCCTTTTTTCATTATTGTCAACAGTCACACAGTCGCCTGAGCCAGACAATTTCACACAGGACCTAATTACCTCTGGTCTGGCCTACTGTAACAGCCTAATAACTGGTCTGTCTCCGGTCTCAGCCCCATTCGACCCATCCTCCACCTGCAACCAGAGGGACCTTTCAATCGTTCAAATATGACCATGGCATTCTACTGTTCGAATCTTTCAAGAGATTTATTTCCTGCAGAATTAGGTCCAAACTGACTCAGTGATAGGTTCTTCTCCAGCCAGTTTCCCTCCACCTACTCTATACTCCGACGACACCAAATTATTTGATTCCTCTGACAAAATGAACGCTTGTTTGCTGTCCCTCTGGCCAGGATGCCCAGCTCTCTTTACCCTCCTGGTAACCATCTGCTTCCCCTTCCTGTCTTAGCTCACGCTACGTCCTCTGGCATGGTGGGGGGCGGGGGCGGTGTCTTCCCAGACCTCCTTAAGAACAAATCCATCAGGGATCACTTTTCTAGGCCCCTACTATAGCCTGACACATATCTTTCTGAGCATGTATTAATACTCAGTGTCGCTCAATTTCTTTCTCCCTGTGGATGTGGGCTTCTTAATCATTTCTATACTGTCTTACACTTAACATAACAGGAATAATCAACAGGCATGTATTGACTGATTTCCTATAAGAAACAATTTGTAACTCAGAAAGCAAGCTTATAAAAAGAGAGCAACGCTATTAGATCAGTTCAAAATAACAAACAGATCAGAAATGTTTACTCAGATCTACAAAATACAAAATAAATAGCCATAAAACAAAGTCCTCAATCAATCTTAGAAATATACAGTTTATCTGGAGATGTAACAAGTACATAAGTGATGAATGTGAAGAATTATACATGTATATTACATAAAGAAAATATATTTGTAATAATATACAGACTACTAGGGACATGGTTTCTCATAATAATGTGCTAATTTTGCAAGTAACTGAGGCATAAAAGGAAATGCAGGCAAATGAGCAATATTAACTGAGAATTCAGGAAATAAAACTAGTAGCCCATAGATACAATAATTTCTAACTCACTAATAATCAAAAAGAACAAAATAATGTCAAGTTGGCAAAAAAAATTATAATATCCATTTTTGGCAAGGGTATGAGGAAATGGGCACCTTCATACACAATTGTAAATTGTTAATACTTTCTGGATAGCAATCTTGACACACATTAAACACCAACAGATTTATATGCCTCCTTACCCGAGATCTCCATTTCTAGGAATTTACATAAAGTTGGTGGTAAAATAATTAAAACTATGACAATAAAATATTTACATTATTAAAAGGAGATGCCTAAAAGTCCCAGACTAGAAGGTAGCATAGATTAGTATAGATAAAGACATTAAAACTAATGGTGTAGAATTACAATTTGATTTGAAAGATGTTAATAATATATTATACAATAAAGTAAGATATAAAACAGCATATGTAGCATAATAACAATATATCTGAATGCAGACTTCTGAAAGGTTAATGACCAATATGGTAACAGGAACAGTACAGTGGTTGAAATTAGAAGTAATAGTTTTATTTTGCATTATTTGTGTTTTGCTCATTATTAATTGTTCTATAATGAGCATGTATTTAATAGCACTTTCATAGTAAAAACAGCTCTCTGCAGTGAATTATTAAAGAAAAATATAGACTAAAAAAACACACAGACAGGGAAGGCTGAATAAATATGGTAGTGAAAATGGTATCATTGCAGACACGGGCATCAAAAGTGAGCATCAGTGTATGGACATTACAGTAAGAAGAGCAGCCTCATTTTCTCAGAAAGAAACACATGCATTTTGATATGGTAGCCATTGAGGATTTGTGAGCACAGATCTATCATGAAAGTAGTGTTGTAAGCAAATTAACTAGGCAATAGTGGGTAATCTTCATGTAGGCAGAGATCCTAAGTCCACTTCGAAACAACTGCTATGATTTATAAGTATTATTATATGGACTTAAAGAAGAATTGAATTGAGAGGCATCAGTAAGAGAGAGGGGTAGCCAAGCACCCTACTCCTTTGGAGCCTTTTCTGATACATCTCTCTGGAATGCCCTTCTTCCTGGTATTACCTCTACTTGAGATACAGCATTTAGGCTCAAATGTCACTTTCTCGTTACATCACCCTGATTTCCCTAAGCTCCCAATCCCTCTGGCCTTGTTTTATCTTTTCCATAGCACTGATCACTGTCAACATCCTAGATGAAACACTTCATTTTGTTTTCTGTTTCCTATATAAGAATATACACGTACCCTCAAGGCCAGGACATTTTGTTGTTGTTGTTGTTAACTAATGTGTCCTCTAGGGTCAAAATAGTGTTTAGCCTGTAGCAGTTGTTCAATAGGAACTTGTGGAGTGAACAATTAGATATAAAAAGGGAAAGAGGTAGGGAGTCTGAGATAAAACTGCAAACACTAATAGTGACAAGCTTTCCAAATGAGGATGTTTAACTTGAATATAAGATGAGGACTCGGTATTCAGACAAGCTGACTCTGAGTTACAGAGGCATCCAGGGGTGCCTGGGTGGCTCAGTCTCCAACTCTTGATTTCATTTCAGGTCATGATTTCATGGTTCATGAGTTCAAGCCCTGCAGTGGGCTCAGAGCCTGCTTGGGATTTTTCTCTCCCTCTTTCTCTGCATGCTCTCCCCACTACCACCCCACCCCCTCACTGAACTGCTCATGCTCACTCACTCTCTCTCTCAAAATAAATAAAAATAAATAAATAAATAAATAAATAAAAACAGAGGCATCCTAGTAAGGAAAATGCCCTGGAATTAGCAAATTAACAATAACTACAGGACCATAGCTGGTGAGAGGTTTCATAGCTAAGGATAAAAGGAATAGTGGACTTGTGATTATTTTGTGAATTCAGGTAAAAAATAAATAAATAAATAAAACAAAAGGTGAGTATCTAGATTCCAAAATAAAGAAGGCAATGGCAGAGATTTAGATTTACAGGAAAGAGGAGGAGTCAGTGATGCAGGATACAAAGAATAATTGGAAAGTATAAAGTAGAAGAAGCAGAAAAATAAAGGAGAACGTGATGTCTCTGAACCCAGGGAAGAACCAGGAGTATAAAGGGACAAATATGGGTTTTGTATTTTTTTCCAAAGACCTTGAAATGTCTGAGAGCAAATACAGTCAACAGGATATTAGGTATTCTATGTTAAGTATACGAACTTGAGTCACGGGTGGTGGGGAATAGAACTAGAAAGAAGATCATTTTAGAGAAGAATAAGGACACTCTTCCCCACAGACACCCGGAAAGAGAAGATAATTATGAGAAAAGGATAAGGAGAGCAAAAAAAAATGTATAAAAACTGAAGCATCACATTCTTTTTGATAGAATAGGTGGAGATGATATGCCAAGGAAAGGATAGGACAGCTGGGACTGGGGGCATGGAAAGAGAGAAAAGGTCTAAAATAGCTCCCACAGGGAGAGAGCCTGCGAGTACAGAAAAGACAATTAAAAAGACTGCCAAATAGCAGCAGAGAGCAGATTGAAGTTTGAAAGCATCCAGTTCTAATGAGCCAAATCTGCAATGCTGTTTGCCTCTAGCAGTGCTCTCTCTCCTGGGAAAAGAAGCAGAGGAGCAAGAGTGAGAGGTAACACAGGTTTTAGGAATTTGCTGGACGAGCAAAGAAGCAAAGGCTATTAATGAAGAGGCAAATCTCAGACTCCTCGTTGGAAGTGAAAATCCAACTCATTTGTAGCAAGGATGGCAGCCATGCCTGAGTCTAATCACTGAGGGGTACTTCCAAGGAAGTGGGGAAAGTAATTATTGTGAGTTCTGAACTGAAAGCTAAAACTTTCAAGGAAACTAGAAAGGCTCTCATTTCTCACCACCACCACCATCACCACTCCTGCTGAGACTACAGGAATGGGAAGAAGCAAAACCTAAATGAGACCAGAAGACTCTTATCAGAGGACTGCTATGAAGTGAGCAACATTGTGTGTGACTGTGTGTGTGTGTGTGTGTGTGCACGCACGCGCGCATATGCGCGCATATGCGCGCATGTGCACACTTGCATGCTGGGGAAGGTGGGCTGTATATTACCACTAATACAAAAAAAAAGTGGTAACTGTCTAAAGTTTTATGCATTTCTAAGACATTAGGGTCACTTTTTTTAATTTTTTAAAATCTTATTTATCTTTAAGAGAGAGAGAGCAAGATCAGGGGAGGGCAGAGAGAGAGAGAGGGAGAGGGAGAAAGAGAGAGAGAGAATCCCAAATAGGCTCCACACTGTCAGTGTAGAGCCCTACGGGGTTTGAACTCACTAACTGTGAGCTCACAACCTGAGCCAAAATCAAGAGCCGGATGGATGCTCAACCGACTGAGCCACCCAGATGCCCCAGGGTCACTCATTTTTAAATAACTACAAAGCAACCTACTAGAAAAAAGTGTATTTTGTTTATTACACACAGCTTGAGGTTACTAAATTATTCCTCTACCATATAAGTACATACTTTGCTTTTGAATCAAATCTCAACACTTCCCATTGGCACAACATGCTTATTTGTAGGGCGGAGGTGGCCCCTCCACGTCTCTGACCTCTCACTCTACTCCCACATGGTTCACTCTGCTCCAACCACCTCTGCCTTCCTTTAGTTTCTGGAATAATCAAAGTTGATTCCCAACTTAGGTCCCTTGCCTGCCACTCTGTTCTCCCAGACAGGCCTAAGGAGGGCCTTCTTGACAGTCAGGCCTCTGCTTAGGTGTCGCCTTGGAGAGAATCTTCTGTCAACCTAAAGGGTCCCGAGATGCACCCTTTCTCCCATCACCTCGTTTTGTATTGGCTTTTATTCCTGACACATTTTACCTGGTAACATCTTGCTTATTTTTCTTGTTTTGCCATCTGCTTTCTCCACTTAGAATATGACCCCCATGAGGAATGGGATTCTGCCTGTCTTGGCCACCACCATATGGCCAGCATTTCGAATACTAGTAAGCACACAACATACATTCAATTATTTGTTTCATGAATGAATGAATGATAGGCAGTTAGTATTTTAACATTAAATATGATGGAAAGTAACACTGAGTATATGGTTTACTCATCAGACTGTGTACCAAAAACCCTGAGAGATAAAAATGATATTGTTCCTGTCTCAAAATATCCCAAAATATCGTATCCACCTTATTCGAAGCAATAAATAACATGAGAAAGTAAACTTGATCATGAATGGAATGACAAAGGAAGAAACATCCTTGAAGATGAATCTAAATACATCTCAGTAAAAATATAAATGATCAAAATGACATTAAAATGTTATGTATTTTATTAGCCTCAAGGAGGCCTGAAAATATAGACAGATTTTACAGAATTTGAACAGTGTGGAAGTTAATTAGTTAGGGCATATACACAAACAAAATGTCAGATACATTTTCCACAAAGTAACTCTATAAATTATGAGTAATATTTTTACTGTTTGTCTTGCTATATTAGCTCTATAAACATGCTTAATTAAGAGGTTAAGATGAAGTAGATCTTAATCTCTTCTCCATAAATGGCAATCTCAAAATAAGAAATTCAGTCTCTAGTCGAGTTTTCATACATTCTATGGAAAGTATTCTCTGCCGGTTCATTGTTACAAAAAAAAAAAAAAAAAAAAAAAAAAGAAAAGGAAAGGAAAGAAAAGAAAAGAACAACAACAACAAAAAAAAAACAACGGGGGGAGGAAATGTTAAAATCTGCAATCTTAATGAATAATTTAATGTACAAAACTCCTAATGACCTTATGTAGGACATTATTTATTAACAAATTCCTCTGAAATCTGATGAAGACAAATCAGTTAATACACAGGTATATTTTTAAAACAACCCACTTTAGTATTCTCTTAACATGCCCATGTAGAAGCCAAGAATCAAAAGATTAATGAACAAGGAAACCTCTAACAAATCTAAATGGAGAGACGCTCTACAAAACACCTGGCCTATACCCTTCCAGCACATCAAGGACAAGAACACAAAGTAAGGTTGAAGAGGTATTCCATCTTGAGACTAAGAAGACAAGTAAACAAATGAAGGGCAAAACCCTTAAACTGATGTTGAAGGGAGGTGGGTGGGTAGCTATGCAGGAAATTACTACAACAAATGAAATTTGAACATGGACTCTGAGCTAAATGGTAGCATTCTGTCATTGTTAAATTTCCTATTTTTTAAAATGTACCGTGATTTTGTAGAAAAACTTTCTCATTCTTAAGAAATACAAACAAACTAGGGATAAACAGGAAAAAGTGGATGGATAGATGGATGGATCGATTGCTCAATCTATCAATTGAGTAGCCTAATGAAAAATTTCAAAGACGGTCAAGTGAAACAGCAACTTCACTCATGTCAGTGATTATTAGGATGACAATAAGTAACTAGTAAACAGACGTGTCAAGGATAGAACCATACGCTATAAGACATAAATCAATAAAAATCACATTTGCTGTTTAAGTTCTAACAATATATTATTACTTCAATAGATGAAACTTTATAAAATTTAAAATTGAAATATAAAGATTTATTGAACTAAAAATGTTTGTAAAGTGGTTTAATTATTTATCAATATATAGTCTATTCAAAATATACCAGGACATCATTTCAATTTTAAGTTAAAAACATAATTGGAGGATTTAAACCACAAAATAGTCCACAGAAATCAAATTCCAGATATAGATTGATGAGTTAAATCTTTACTCACCTTAAAAATCTTAATTTTAAAACTGAAGCACTGACAAAATAATAATAATACGACATGCACCTTTGGAGTGGTTATTACATCATTCTTACTTTACAGAGAAATAAAAGAAGCTTAGAGAGATTAAGTATCGTGCCTAAAATTGAAACAGTGGTCTGTGACAGATGTACAAAGATTAGAAGGGCCCGCCTTCCCTTGATCCTTGGACAAAACTTCATTCCAGGATGGGAAATTTTTTTCATTATGTAACACTTCCAATCTTAGTATAAAGTTTGAACGTGTTCGTGTACTGCCAATGTTACTTTCAAAATTCCTATAGTTTATACATACTTAGCATTTTAAGATGGAAAATGATACCGGCAGAAAAAATTCAGAGCTAAAATATTTCTGCCTTTTTCATTACTTGTAGAAAAGGGCAAAATTCAAGATACACACACTACATGTATACATGCATTTATCATATGTGTGTGTGTATGTGTGTGCACGTATAGATATTATATTGGTCTCGGGCAGGTAGCAGGTTCCAAATCAACGGGGGCAATACTCAGACCCCAGATAATGTACTCTGATTTCTTGTTTCTTTCCTTTGCAACCTTACTCTCCTCACAATGCAGCAAACTGTGACTATATGGGACATACCAACATTAAAGTGCATCCTAAGGAATGACATACAGGACATAGCTATCCCGAAGCAGAAAAAGAAGAAAAACCTCTTTTAAAAAATTTTTTGGTCAAGGTTCAGTTGAGGAAATCTACTGACCCACTTTGAAATGAAAATGCTGCTTTAGCACAGGCACACACAAGGAATTTTCCACTGAGGTTGCATACAGTAGCATATCAAAGCTCTACCAATGACACCGAATCACCAGCCCCAAGGCAAGAATACGCATGCTGCATTTAGTCAGCTCACTAATTACCCCGAATTTATTTTAACCTTAAATCTTTAAAGAAAAAATATGATTATAGGAAACTCAAGTTTGCAATTAAACTAGAATATCATAATCATTTTTGGGAGTCATGGCATTTTTTTTTCAGTATTCCTGAGTTATCATTACATATGCAATCATCGTAGCAGTGATCTTATTTTCAAAGTGGTATCAAAATAATATTATGAAGAAATAGAGACAAGTCATTACTTTCATTATTGTGAACGGAGACATTTCGACCCATTCATGACAGATATTGTGCATGGAACATAATGTTATTATGGAATAAAGAGACTTGATGACATAACCATGTTTTTACTCACCAGTTGTTTCCACAATGCCTTCTAGGATGACGACAATCTCGAACTGTTCGGTTTGCATGCTTCGCTGGGATAGGTCATAAAAGGGGCTTTTGGCATCGATCACGTGGCAAATTGTGAGGGGGGAAACAAGAAAAAGTTGATCTGCCCCTGTACTAAAACCTACATCCAGTTCAAGTTGGTCAAGGGGAAGGAACTCACCCTCAGGTGTCTGCCGAGACTAGACAAGCACACAGAAAAAGAGAAGAAATCACCACTTGTACTGAAATTTTCAAGGCAGCCCAACAGTAATTTACATCATTGCCAACATTCTGCACTATCAATCATCTGCAACAAAATCCAAACAAATCATTATGCAGCTATGTTCTAGCAAACGGGCCGAAATCCCACATAGCTCATGAGGGACATACATGCATTATTTATAATATACGACTTACTATAATTACCATTCCCTAACTCATGAGCTTTGGAGAAATGCCTGGTCCGACAATGGCTGTTAGCACAAACTGTGGAACTGAATGTACATGGCTACGGCTTGATATAAATCACTCCAGGATAACTCACTGCATGCCAGATTTGTTTTCCTCACAAAGCAAATAAGTAAGCAATTCTTTGGGAGTTTGTTAAAGCTGAAAACAAGGTTGATGATAATTTAAGAAGAGATTCATTGCATCGTTACAAAGCAAAACAACAATTTTTCTAGGACTTTTGAAAGGTAGCAACAAACAGATATACGTTAATATAAAAGTGAAGATGTTATCATATTAGGTAATACAAAGAAAAGGCATACGCTGTTAGCCGATGTCTTTCAAACTCCTAATAGTATACTGCAGACTTGTTTAGCTCTCTATTGTATGAATTTTAAGATGCGGTGTAAAAATTGTGCCAAACTGAAGTTTTTAAATCCAAATGCAATTAAAAATCTATACTGGGTAAACTTACAGTTTACCAAAACTTTCATAAGTCGGTGGCATTCATTATCAGTATAAATCATTATAAAACTTAAATTGCCTACATGCTAAAAGTCTGAAATGTTCATTAAAACTGACTATTAACAATTAGCACACCCGTGAAAGTAAACTTCTTTCTGTTCTATTCATTCTCACTTTATTTTCCATATCTGTTCCTTATAAGCATAATATATAAAAAATTCATTTAATTTAAATGATGATGCCAGTAAAATAGGGTTAAATAGTTGCATATAGAAAAATGTGAGGGAAATGGGGCATAAAAGAATCCAACACACTTAACAGACTCTACCAAGCTAATTTCACAAACAAAACAGATTCTGTAACACTGGTCTGTCCAATGAAGTGGAAATTTAAAGACAAAATCCTTACTTTCAGGGTTCCAAGAAATACAATGATTTTTTTTATGTGGAATAAATGAGTCTGAAAACACTGAGAAATATGGTTTAGCCAGATGTCCTATGTGGCAAAGTGGAACCAAGCTAGTGGTGGACTGTTGGGGCAGCAATTGCTGCCCAGTCTCAAGAGCAAAATCAATCAATGAGACAAGATACTTTGTATTTAGTGATACTTAGGTATTTTGTTTGTGTAGAAAAAATTCAATGAAAATATTGAGCTATGACTTGTGAGCAGTTGAAAAGAAAGAGGAGGAGGAGGAGGAGGAGGAGGAGGAGGAGGAGGAGGAGGAGGAGGAGGAGAAGAAAATAAAATAACAACAACAACAATAATAATAATGATTCTGACAAGAAAAACATCTGAGAAAAACCTGATAGTCCAAAAATTAAAAGAGTAGCTCTAACAACCAATGTTGGAGAAAGCGAGACATTTCTAAGCCAGTAGAAGTTACCTACACCTCTAAATTCATTTTCAAACCAGTAAAACACGGAGGAGACCAGCATCCTTCCAACTACAGAACTGCGTAACAAGTATTCGTTAATATTACAAAATAAAAGCCCAAAAGAAAATAAATAAGAACAAAGACCCTGTGTCATTGTTCTCTCGCCTAATAAGAAACAGGTGCTATATAAACACAAGGTGGTATTCTGGTGTTTATAATTAGTGAACAGAATTTAGGTCGTTTCACTAACTATTCTAAGCTCTACTTCTTCTGTACTACTAAATTAAAATATTTCCAAAAATAATTCGTTAAAAACTCAATTCTCCATTTATTTTAAAATAATTCTCTCCCCAAAAGATGTCTTTCTTTCTAATTTTTATTTATAAAAATCAAAACTAAAATTAATCTTCCTTTTTATAGAGTTATTATATATACCTGTGCCGCATTCTAAAAAGTTGTAATCTATTAACTTTTATATTCTCTGATCATCCAACAAACCGTAAAGGGATGTGGCCTAAAAACAAGCTTTCAGGAGAATGCCAATCTAGAATAAGAAATACTCCATTTTTAGCAAATCAGTTAATTCACAGAGGTAATTTAGACTGAAAAACGTAGGAGTTTGTTCCATTTAGACTCCATACATGTTTGATTTTAAAAAAGTGTTCTATATATTCAGAATTAGACTTATGTTCCCCCTCCCTAAAATGCTTTATATGCTAAGTCACAGGAGAAACAAAGTCGACACTGTACCTAATATGCAACACTATGTGGAAAGTAACACTTAAATTACTTTGAAAGATGGTTTCCATGCTTCTATATTTTTCAGATAAAATTCCCTGCATATTCATTAAAAATTATTTTTCATTTTATGCCATATAATTTAGCTGAGACACTATAGGTATCCCCCAATTTATCTTTTGGTCTTCTTCCTTCATGTTAGGCCAACAAGTATTTCAATTATAACTATGCTCACCTCCCTGATTTTTGTCCACTTCTCTAACCCTGTGATTGACTGGGAAGCCTATCAATCACTGTGAAGTAATAGAAAGATGTTCTATTTAGAGGAGTGAAGGGTGTAGCTTGAGTGTGGCAGGTGCTTGGAGTACTGGAATTGTTTGAAGTCTGAGCTCCTGGCTAGAGCAAGGTTATCTTATCAGTGCTCAGCCAAATACTTACAATGTTCCAGAAACCTACATATGCTTACCAAATACATTTTCAGAAGCATACACGTTTTACTATAGTCTTACAAGGAATTCTAATCTGGACTTTTCTAATTCTGGTGCAATTCCAGAGATTTGTCTAGAGCAAAGGGGGGAAAGACCCTATGTTAGATCTAAGTCTCTCAACTTGTATAAGTGGAGCGAGAGAACTTCTGTTCGAGGAATGTGATATACACATGTAAGTGAAAAGGAAAGACAGACAGAAAGGAGTTGTGTATGTGCCTTCATAAAAATAAAGCGTGATCTCTACCTTGAGTATATGATAAATCAGTAGCAGTGATATTCCATCAGTTGCAAGTTTTTCTGACTTAGCAATTACCATATCTCACCCAGGTGTTTTTGAAACAGGTAGAAAAACTGTAGATAAAAGTCAAGCTAACCTTCCTTCATTATGTCACCCTAAGAATTCTGAGCAGAAATCCTTCATCAACAGAGTGGTTTGCTGATGGTCCACATTATTCCCTTTAGCTCTACACGCCTCCTAATCCTAAAGGGAATGCAGAACCATGATCACTTCCTAGATAAAAATGTATAAATAAATACAGTCAGGATCAATAATAATTAAAAATAATTGCTAGAGATAATAAATAATCGGGATCAATAATAATTAAAAAATAATGGCTACAGACTAAGAATTGATGTTGGTAAATCGTTACAATTTCTAAAAATCTGATAACTAAGGTTAACTTTTATTGATGAAATAATCACTTAGAAAAATAAAATGAATGAATAAGAAAGTGAGAAAAAAGGTACAAAAAAAAAAAAAACAGTTCACGGAAAACTTGCAATTCTTAAAAATTTGGAACTCAATTTAAAAACACTAGGACCTGAGAATGATTTCCATAAAACTTTTACTTTCAATCACACAGAATTCGAGGAAGGAAATAAGGACCTTTCTGCCATTTTAAAGCCTTTCTGTTTGATTGCATTACAACGAATTCTGAGCGTTAAGAAAAAAAATTAAAGAAATCTAAGGCTCAAAGTTTATTTAAATTTATTGTACAAAAATCATAAGCAGAACATATGTGGCAAGAATTTCTAAGTTATTCTTCATTATAAAAATATTGTTATTTAAAAGTAGTATTTTTATGATATACATTTTAATTATATACAAAATGACTTATGACTTTGAACTCCCTTAAAGTCTAAAAGAGACCTACAAGATAAGCAATTACAAATTCTGACTAAAGGTGAAAAAAGATTCAAAAGTCACAGATGCCTGAAAGGGACTATCAATGTCATGGACTTTACAGACAAATAGTTTTCATATTACAGATGAAAGACTGTTGACTACATGTCCAAGACACACACACACACACACACACGCACACACACACACACACACAAACACAGCTCCGAGATGCACATTTAGAACTGTCCCGGGAGATCCACATTTGGCCATCCTCCTTCTGCGAGATTTGCGACCAGTTGTCCACATTCATTCAACAGGAACACACTGCACCAATACAATCAATCTCTTTGCAGCCTTTCTCCCATCTCTCTAACCCACAACGGTGTTCTAATTATAACCACTGTACTCTTTCCTAGCTCGGAGGGAGGCTAGGGGAATTGTGAAAAGAACATTTAATCACTACCATCTGATTCATGAGATGTTCCTCTACATATTCTAAGGCTTGTCCAGTGCCCTCGCTACCTCCCACAAGTCTCCACTGGAAAAGAGCACTGAGGGCCAGTGGTTAGGAAAGGAAAAGACAGAAAAGTAGGCTAAGATGGAGAGAGCAAGCTCTTCTGGCCTCTTTCCTTCTGCCATTTTATCTATAATTTCATTTTTCCTCTTTAAACATACAGTGTGTGTGTCTGTATGTGTGTGTGTGTGTGTGTGTTGAACATATGCTGAAGACACAAAGAACATGAAATGAGGTCAGAGTGCTATCCGCAAGCTAAAATTAGGAAATAAGACAAAAGCAGGTACAAGAATAAGGAACGAAAACATCCTGTGAGTCGAAAGAGTTATGGCAATGGTTTTGGGACTCAGATCAAAATCAAGTCCGGTAGGGGAGAGTGTGGACCTAGAATTTTATCTGGACTGTCTATAATTAAATTGTACATTTCTTCTGACTCCATAAGCTTGAACTCCCATCAATACTTTGGTAGAAAAATTATGACCAACATCAAGCCTAAAATAAAATTCTCTAATGCTGAGATAATCATCCCATAAATATTTTTATTTTTATGACAAGAAAGTACCTGATAGAACGGAAAAGAATTTATCTTGTAATAAATTATGTGAGGCTTTTATACTATTCAAATGAAAGAACAGCTTTATAAATCCTTGAGGGCCTTTTATGGAACTTATAATAAGTGTGGACGGAATTTGTAACCCTACACGCACATTTCCACTCCTACTCACCAAACACCCTCAAATCCACCAAATGCTTTCTCCTACTTCTCTTTATCATTTGTTCTCACCTACTGCTGTTTATTTGTGGGTCTTTATGTCCGTTATTTCTGTTCACACTGTATTCCCCTGAGCACAAGCCACTCTGTACTTTTCAGGAACCATATTAAAAATAAAACAAAACAAAGCAAACAAAATGACATATCACTACTATTTTTTAAAAGAATGAGAATTATACTTAAAAAAAAGGTTCTGTACCTATTAGAGAATTATTGCATTTGTGTCAAAGAATGCAAAGCTAGGCTAAGTAGGAGCTGCGCTTGTTTTTTAGAGACGTAATGAATCCACCTAAAAGAAATCACCAACCATTATAGGATCTAGCCCCTAGAGTTCTGGGGAACTAAGTCGTAGGCTTTTTGAATATTTTTACTGATATTTTGTATGATATTTAGAAGTACACGGGCTTATTAGGTATTCATTTGTGGATTTAATTTTTTAAAAGGAGGTGACTAATTATCTCAAGATCAAAACAAAATTGGCCAAGACCAATTGGTGGAAAGAGTCAGGAATCACAAATCAAGAATCAGAAATCGTGTGGTCCAGCAATCATTGTGGTTAAAAGATTAACAAAAGGTGAGGACAGGTGAAGAGGATGAAGACCTTATTGGTTTTAAAAACAACAATTTTGTTTTTTATTGCATCTGCATTGGCTCATACGGGGAAACCAGATAGTATCCAAATTGAATATCCATGGAAACAGAAAAAATTTAAAGGTGACTACAAAAAGAATTCGTATGATACATCAAAAGGTGATTGCACACCAGTACCTTTCAATGAGTGAAAGTTAAGGGTTGCATAGCTGCTCTCCTAGAAAAGAAAGATAACTATATGCAATGAATAACAATATGAAGAAATACATTTACACTTCCATGAGGAAAAATGTATCCTTATTTCTATATTTCAAAAATGTATCTGACAATAATTGCTTTTATAGTTACTTTATGTAATATACTTCTATGGGTTCCTTTAATACATACATGATGGCTTCTGGATAATAAGTTTGCGAATTCTTGAATAATGTATCAAGAAATATTATTTAAATCTTCCTAGATGTACATCAAGGGCAGTCAACCATTAGTGTTAGATTGATAGAAAGGAGTAATTGAGACTTCTCACTTTAAAAGAGACTTTAAAATCCTTTAAATCCAACACTAAATTATAGGGTCCAGAGTTTGAGCCATCAGCCTCAAGTCTTAGGCATTTTTATTTAAACTCTCAACTGGATGATACATTAACTTAACATGAACAGGCTATTCATTAGTTCCTACAGTCTAGGTTTTTTGTTTGTTTGTTTGAGTTTAAAGAAGGTAACTAAAATAAATTGAAAATTCAAAGAAAAAGAAAATTCAAATAAAACATTAATATAGGATTGAGAAGAGGAAAAGAGCAAGAATATTCATTTTAAAAGAATTTTCTGTAGCTATATTTATTTTTAAAATTATATATTTTAAGTATAACTTCTAATTATACCCTTTAAGTTTTATTTAATCTGACATGTTTTTTTTTTGTTTTTTTTTTTTGTTTTTTTTTTTATTTCTGACCAGAATAAAGACCAACCACTCCAGGCATAAAGTTGGAAGATCTATACTTGAATACCAAAATAAATTTCAGTATTTGCAAGGCTGAAGACAGGGATAGAGTTGAAATAAAATTTGCTTTCACACAGGGGTGTGTGGTTGGCTCAGTAGGTGGAGCATGTGACTTGATCTTAGGGTCCTGAACTCAAGCCCCACGTTGGGGGTAGAGATTACTTAAAATTTTTTTTGCTTTAATATAAGACAGAGAAGATTTATGAAAAAACCTGTAATCAAAACATAGAAAATTCAAAAGAAGGATGCATGGAAAATTTATAGTAGCAAGGATAAGAAAGACATATCCATGTTCTTACTGTCTTCCCAAGAACAGAAATTACTTTATAATCATTAAAAAATACTAATACTGATAAATATATTTTTATTTAAAAAATAAGAAAATAGAAAAAATATAAATGAAATTAAATTAGATAATAGGAAGAATATGGACCATAATTATCATTGACTATTATGTTTTTTTTGCCCTAACATTCCAAATTTCTCGATATTAAAAATAAATACATCTTATATTTAAAATGTCTAACAGGGATTAAAAGAGGAAACAGCATATGTGTAATAATATTAAACAAGAAGACTGTATAAGACTGATATCAAAGCATTCTACTTATTACTTGAAGATTATAGTACAGCTCCTCTTTCAAAATAGAGTTGGCTGTCTTAGGTCACTTCATCTCAGTCCCTAAGAGAAAATGAGAGTAACTTATTAACGGCAAATCTCCCCTCTAATTTCGTTGAATGTTATTAGTTCCCTAATAAAACAGGACTCCTTTTTAATGAAGTCTAAGGAACTGACAAGAAATATGAGAATTCATTTTAATTACCATGGCTACAGGAAAAATCAACTCAAACGAACTACACTAATTGGCGGGCTGAAGAGCTAACCAACCCACCTCACGGAAAACAGGACATGTCACCATAATTTTGTTTAAATATAAATTGACACCACGTGTAAATTATTTTTACTTCTAGCACTGATATCCTCTAACAAATCATAAGAATTGTATAAGAATATTAGGTGTATTAATTTACATACATGTTGTTTTATCACCTTGTGTTAATATAGCACCCTGCTCCTAATGTACCAATGCCATACTTTTTTTTTTTTTTTTTTTAATCAGGACACTCCTTATGGTATATGTGGTACATGGCCTTTGCATAAAAATCACTACGAGTGTCCTGAACCACTGTTAGACTGGATTCTTCAGATTCATTGTATCTTTGTAAAAATGAAACAAAACAAAACACACGCACACATACACCACCACTACCAACAACAACAAAAAACTGATACTTAGATTAATTCTAATTATTCTGGCTTTCTTAAAATAGAATTTCATAAAGCCTAGAAACTTCTAAAATATGTTGCCTCCAAAGACACTTGTTTTAATAAATGACTTTGTATATTTGAAAATCCAGAGAACAGCAATAAGTGACCTTTAAAGCCTAATTTTAAATTTCCAATATCCAATCAATATGGTAAACTATCCTTCAGTAAGAATGTAGAAGTGTCACATAAACATGAATTCCTTGACAAAGAAGTTTGCACTATATTAACGAGGTGTTCCTATCTTTCAGGTAGGCCTAACCTAAAGAGAAAGATTGCATAGCTTGATCTATTCTTTCAAATAGGCACATGCAAATAACACCACTGCAATAAACATGTCTACAACACAACCGCTTAGCCTAATCCAAAGAACTCACTTTAATACAACATGCTAAGTTATATAAAACAGTATGCAGTTCAATGAAGTTAATTACAAAGAACATGATTTCAAATTATCTATTCAGTTATCTTAATGAACATGCACATCAAAACGAAGTTGAAAATTTGCCACTAATCTATGCAAAAGTTAGTATTTGTTGCTGTCCATAGTGTAGTAAATTTGTGTATGATGTGGAGTGACTGCACAACTGGGCTATGTTAATTCTAACACTTTACTGAGCAATATGAGGAAAAGTAATTAGGGTTAAGATCTTAGACATAAATAATGAAACTGACACAAGAACCAAACTTTTTTTAGGCACTTTTAACTGCAACATCAGTGGGGGCTGTGTAAAACAATACACTTGCAGGGTGGAAATGAAATTTCAAAGGCAAAATTTCAACTTAAATATTTATCAGATTTCATTTTATTAATGCTAAGTTCTGAGTCTGGCTATGCTTCTCTATGCAATCTTAGGCAACTTGTTAAGATTTTATTTGAAGTCATCTTTTTCAATTTATGTACGTTTGAAAACCATCCACGGCAAATACCTCAAAAAGTTGAATTGAAAAAAAAAAAAAGTTGAATTAAATGACACATGGAGAGAGAACGGAGCTTTTTATTTCTCAGTCCCAGACTCTAACACTGGGTGAGTGTTTAGGATGGGCTTCTCCTGTTTGTACTGGTGCCCTCTAAGGACTGGATGGACCCTGCTTTAATAAACGCTCCATGTGCAGTCTCTTCTAGCACCTACACTCCTGATGGTAAGAACCAATCTCCTTTAATGGATGCTGAAAAGCTTCAAGTGAAATCTGTAATTGACAAAGGCTTCACAGCAACTGGCAATTAAGAATAAAATTAACAAGAGGCTCTACACGAAAAGCACTCAAGCTTTCACAGAATACTTCTCTAGGAAAATATTTAGAAAATAAATATATAAAAGAACCAAGTGTTGTTTCTTCCCCATTATTAACTGCTTCTCGGGTCACTGTGCTTGCTAAAAAGATGACCACAGAGTTAATGTTAGTGAGTCTAAAGAAATAATCCACCTGCTAATACTTTTAGGAGGAGAAAGAAGAAAAAGAAAAGACCTAGGTGAAAGCTAAAGCAAGTTCAGCACCAATTTCTTAAAAAAAAAAAAAAAAAAAAGCTCAGTTTTAGTATCTCAAGATTAGTGGAGCAGTGTATTGACAAATCAAAAACTCTTCAAAGAGCGCAGCAGTGAGGGCAGGGAGAGCAAGGCACTCTACCTCAAGGCTCCGGGAGCCAACACCACTTCATAAGTGTTACTAATCCTGAAAGTGATAGAAGCACATCCGAATTATCAATATAAATAAAAGCAGGAGAGTGAATGGAAAAGGAACAGAAGTCAGCTGTGCTGTCACTGCCCAATCCTCCACCTCACACACACACACACACACACACACACACACACGCCCCACCCCCGCGCCCTCGAGGAGGTTTACCTGTGTGACAGGTTGGACTAAAAGTCTAGGGATAGTTCTCAGGAGGGCTAATTTCCGCCTGGGAGGGTTGGCGGGAGCCTGGTGGGGAAGGGGCGGGTAACACTTACTTTGAGCAGCTTACAGCGGATCTGCGCGGAGACCATGTGGCTGTTGCGCAGGTTGCCCACCCGGAACATGAGCGTGAGTTTTCCGTCCCTCATGGAGATCACCGCGTGCTCGCTAAACATCAGGGTCTCCGCGCGCTTCTTGGGCTGGGACATCTTGATGAACATGCAGCCGATGAGGAAGGCGTCCACGATGGAGCCGAGAATGGACTGGAAGAGGAAGAGGATGATGCCCTCGGGGCACTTGTCGGTGATGTAGCGGTAGCCATAGCCGATGGTAGCCTCGGTCTCGATGAAGAAGAGGAAGGCGGAGGGGAAGTTGTAGACATTGGCCACGCAGGGCGTGTAGTTGCCGACGTGGGCTTTGTTCAGGTCGCCCCGAGTGTAGGCGATCACCCACCACATGGACGCCATGAAGAGCCAGGCCACGGTGTAGGTGAGGATGAAGATGAAGAGGTTCCAGCGCCACTTGAGGTCCACCAGGGTGGTGAAGAGGTCCGAGAGGTAGCGGCTCGTCTCGCTGCCCAGGTTGCCGTGCTGTACATTGCACCGGCCGTTCTTGTCCACGAACCGCTGCCGCTTCTTCTTGGGCACAAGCTGCTGCTGCGGGCCCTGGCCCGGACCCTGGGGCTGCAAGCCCGACCCGCTGGACGAGGTGGTCACTACCTGGTAATCGTCCCCAAATTTCCTTCGGAGTGCAGACATAATACGGAGGGGCGAGCCAGATTCAAACGCGAAGCGAAGGCGCAGGGGCCGAGCGCTGCAAACCAGCACCAATGAGGAGGTGGGGGCGGGGGAGAAAGGGGGGACAAAAGCGAGCGCGCCTGGGGTGGGGGGGCGCACCCGGCAGGTAGCTGCGCTCTCTGCCCCCTACGGACTCCTCTCCTCCCCTGGGACAGTGGCTTTCTCTCCAAGCTGAGTCTTAAAACAAAAAAGTGTTCTCGCGCACTCAAGGCAGGAGGGCTGCAAGGACCAGGAACCCAAGCGCAATTTTGCCTCCAAGGTTTTCGAGGCTTCTCTTTTCTTCCCCCACCATCGGCATCCCGGGCCACCCCTTGCCTTGCCACAGCCCTCCTGACTACGCTGCAGCACTCCCAAACTGACTTTTAAAATTAATGAGTTGACAGGCGAGTCCCACCCCACCTGCCAACTCGCCAAGCTGCCGAAACTGCGCTACCTGCTCGGACCAGACCCTCCCCCCCTCCCCGCCGCTACCCGATCGCCCGCCCCCCGGAATAGCTCTCGGCTCCCCCCCCCTCCCCCCGGCACTCCCGCCTCCTATCTTTTGGCCAAAATCCCGCCCAGAGGCATGTCTGCCGGGCACTGGTGCAACACCCCCCACCCACGCCCTCCGGGCTCCGAGTCCCCCAGCTCCGGACTCCAGAGACGCGCCCGCCTGGCGTCCGCGGGCCGCAGAGTTTCCGCGGGCGCCCCCAGGGCCCTCCGCCGGACTCTCAAAGGCCCCCAGGCCGCCCCCGCGCACAGCGGAAACGCGGCAGTGCGCGAAACCCGAGCACTCACCCACCGGGAGAGGGCAGGAGGCGGCGCAGCGGGCGGCAGCGGCAGCCTGGCGTCGCGCTCCGCGCTCACGGCTGTTTTCCTCGCCCCCACTTTTCCTGGTGGACCGCGGTGGGCACCGATGCAGGTCCCCCAAGCTCCGCACCTCCCTGAGGGCACCACGCTGCCCCCACCAGAAGGATCCTGGAGCGCCCGCGCGGACTGACTTGGGCGCGGGACTTGAGGGCTCCTTGGCGCTGTGCTCCCTTAGCTGGCGACGGCGGTGCTGCTGTAAGGGGTTCGAGCCTCGAGCTGCTGGTCAGACTTTCAGGTTAAATACTAGCGCCACTTGAGCTTTTTTTCGGCTTCACCGTGCCTTCCTCTGCCTCTCCCCTGCACGGTCCCCCTCTCCGCGTCCGCGCCTCGGTGGCTCCGGGTGGAAGATGCGAGGCGCGAGCAGGGGCGGCGGGAGAGCGGTGTATGCGCTGGTGCGTGTGATCAGCTGCAGAGCCGCGCTAGCCCCGCCTGTCCCTGCCTTCCCCCGCTGTTCCACCAGCCTGAATTGCACCTCCGCGCCTCAGTTGAGCCCGCAGTGTCTGACAGCTCAGGAAAAAGCGAACCCCTCCAATGAGGAGCAACTAAATCCGCTCCCAAACGCCAGCCAACTCTCCTTCCTCGCCCCCACCCCCACCTCGCATCAAGTCCGAAAGCCCATAGCAAGCAGCGAATGCTGCACTCTCAAAGAAGTAACAATAGTCGCTGTAACTAGGGCGCTCATTTAAACCGATGTGTGGATTTGGAGATGTACCATAAACAGAACCCAACTGGCTTCACGAGAAGCATGTTCTGAACTCAGAGTTGCAAGTAGCAGAGGTGGGGGCTTAGGACGAGAACAGAAAGGAAGGGAGACACTAATAGGAAAACTCACAATCCTCCCTGAAAATGGCTCTATTAGAAATGCTTAGTATGTCCACAGTTAATGCGTGGCTGTAATGGAGGGAAGAAAGCTGGATTTTAAAGCCCCAGCCCTGACAGTTAACGGAGGGGCAAAGTGAGGAAATAGTTAATATAGCTCCCATGTTATTCACCACATTTCATGTTTGTTTTAAAATGTCATTATATCTTATGACATATTCCATTCAGCCCAGATACATAAAATTGATTTTGTTGGAAAATCATCAAATCATGGTGTTATAAAAGCAAAGAGATGCTCTAAGACTCTCATGCAAATGAAAATTAGTACCTAACCATTCAACCAGTTCTCTGCCAATAGGTACTCCCTTCTACCTCTCTAGCCCTAAACTCTAGTGCGGATAAGCCTTGCACCTTGTCAGCCATAAGTAGAGGACTCTTGTTGTCCTTTGGTCTTTCACTGTCATTTGTCATCTATCCAGAGTTACAGAGTGTTCTCCTGCAGGCTCTCTGATAAGAGGTCAGTAACTCTGTTATTCTTTAGGATTACATAAGAAGGGACACTGACACTGTGGGACGTGGAAACTGCTGTGGGTCTGCAATCATAAGACCTGATTTGAATCCTGGCCTTGCCGTTTACAAACGGTGTGACCTTGAGCAAGTAGCCAAACATCATTGAGCCTCAATCTTCTGCTCTGGAAAAACCGGGAGTTTTAACATTTTCCCAATGTTGGTATGAAAAAAAAATGAACTATTTTTGCTGTGAAGGATGTTGGATACTGGGCTATAAAGTTTCAACAAGGCCAAGAGATTAGGGATGAGTTTTGGGGCTTGCCCCATGCTGTTACTAACACCTATATTTCTTTCTGACTACTCTTCCTTCTAAGTCACTCTGCCCTTGCCAGGCTGCCCTCTTCAACTCCTGAAACCCGCAAAGGTACGATCCCCATGCTTGCACCTTTGCCCTCTCTGGTCCCTCTTCCTGGAGTGTTCTTGTCCTGCTATCCCATGTTGCTGGCTCCCTCAGTCATTCAGCTCTCAACCTGAATGTATCCTCCTGAGGGAGGTCTTGGCTACCTCTCAGGTACCCCCATCGCATCAGCTTGGTTCACCTTCATTTTACTGGTATTTTCCTACCCGCTGTTTTCTTCCATTGTTTGTTTCTGTCTCTGCTCCATCTCGGTCCCAGGATGTAAACTCTAGAGGAGCAAGAATGTCGTCTGTCTTGTTCACTGCTACGTCTCCAACACCCAGGAGACCACCAGTCACATACTACGGCCACCATAAATATCTGTTGGATCGACAACATGCACCAATCTGGATCACTAGAAACTCCACATACACTGAGACTCTCTGAGTAATACAGAACTAAAAGTCATCACTAAATCAATTATATGACTTAATATAAAAGAATCTGTCAGTCTGTAAAAAGTAATACGTTCTGTGCTTGTTAGCTTTGGAACCGATATTCAATGAGCTGCCAAATAGCTTTGATTTTACTGCTGCCGTAACTCTCATGATTTCCCTCTCTCTAAAAAATGCCACTTTCTTCAAATCCCCATCTCATTTTAAGCCCCAAATCAAATTATTTTCTTGCCTTCAGTCTTTTACTCCTTCAAACTGTCCTAGACAGTATTACCAGATCTATATCCTTAGAACCATCAGCTTAGCAGTGGAAATCAAAGAGTTATCCAATTATTTCATTTGCAAACTTTTATGCATTCCCACTTTTCAAAAACCACTTCTCTATGAAAAATCTTTGCCATTTCCCAACAACCAAATTTATAAACAAATAACTTTATACTTCAAGAGACATAGTCAAGTCTAATCCTCTCATTTAACAAAGAAGCAAATTGAAACTATAAAGAGAAAATAAGTTGCTCAATGTCACAGAGTTGATGAGTGAGATCATTGGTATTTGACCCCAGAATACTGCATCTCCAGACTCTGGGCCCTCTGTCATCCCTTACCAGGTGCCTAGAAAGGAGTGTAGGATCCCACAGCCAGGGTTGTCTTCCACTATGTCATGCTTCTCATATAGGTTGCGATCAAAGGTCCTCCAAAATATGGCCTACTCTATCTTTCCAAAATCATCTCCTACCTCCCCTTTAGTGTGGGCTCTGTTCCAGCCAACTTCGACTCTTAGTAGTTCCCCAAAAATACACTATGTTAACTTCATTTGCTCCACTATGTTCTTGTAGTATCCTTTCTGCTATCCCTGTAGAGTTCAAATCACCATCACTAGTGTGTAGGGAATGGAAGGGTTTCTTCAGCTTTTATTTCAAGTGCCACTTCCTCCATGAAGCTTTATTTTATTCTGCCACTAACAGTAGTCTATCTTGTATCTAAACTACTATTCCCCTAGACTTGCCATGTGGCAATTATTTTTGTACAGTCTACTCTATTCTTGAGTTCAGAATTCACCGAGATTTCCTCTATAGAATGGCAAGCACCAGAGTGTCCACCTCTCAATATTTCAATACTACCCAGTGCTCCAGGCCTCCAATCTTTCCTTGCTCAAGGTAATTAATTTTAGAGAGAGAATTAATTTTTAGAGAAAACTAAAATTTGTTTAGCCTACTTTAATGTGTCAGTCAATGTGCTTGGAACTTTAGAGTTGGTATTTATGTAGCTAGAAAGATGGTAGAGTAGGGATTCCAGAACATGCCCATTTCTGCCATTTTCAAGGTTCTTACCCCCATAGAGAAACAGTACTGCCTGATAAGTTACATATTTCTCAGGATGCCATCATGTCACACTTTAAATGTGACTGAGCCTTTGACCTGTTTGTGACATTGAGGCCAACTCCTTGAAAATGTTTAAAGATGAACCAAGCTCTTCCTCCCCTGTCAGGACAGCTGCTCCCATGATGACGTTCTGGAGGGCAGCCAGCCCCATGGTACTGAGGCCAGGCGGAATGTGTGGGGAATAGATGACAGAAGGCCACCTAATCAGGTGCTGTCTGATGAACTGAAGTAGAAACGCTGTAAACAGAATGGGTCAAAGGAAGGAGAGGCACACGATTTCAGCCAAGGCCGGGAAGCCAGAAAAATCTGGAAAACAGAACTATAGAATACACAATCATTTGGAGTCTAACATTTAAAAATAGGGCGATAGATTCTAAACAGACTACCATACAGTTCTTGGGGGCTGGGGGAGGAGAGGGGAACCAAAGCTATATTTAACAACAAACTCAGTTAAAAGCAAGCTAGATACTTAGTCTGCCCAGAAAGTACCTCTGGCAGTATCTTATTTTCTGTGTCCAAAATTAGTAATATCATGAATAACTAGAACTTCAAAACTGCAGGATATGATTTTGTGTCTTAATACTAAAAAGGCATGACTTTGAACATGCAACTCACCCTATTATGTAACTGAACAGTGTAGGGAAGAGTATATTTAATGTAAAACAAACAAACAAAAAACACCTGCCCCTGAGAAGTCCGAATTCTAAAAATTACTTAATCGGCCAACTGTGAAAAAAGGAAGGTTTTGACCATCTCCGTACACCTGGAGTCTGTCTTCTCACCATTCACTTACTGTCTCTGTGACTCCCACCATGGGATAGTCTGCATGGCCAGAGACATTAATTACACTCAGGTAAAAATGACATTATATTTCACATTCCTTTACTCCTAATCCTCTCGTTCTCCAAAGTACAATGAAGGCATGGGCAGGCCTGGGGATCTGAAGTGTTTGTGCTTCAAAAGGTGACACATTCCATTGCCACCATAAGTTCTGCTATATCTGGGAAGAGGTCACCCTTTGAAATTCTATATGCAATTTTTGGCAATAGAATGGTGTTACTTTTTTTTTTTAACCCTCCTAAAAAAAGAATACTGAAGTTATTTTCTCTCTTGCCAAAAAGAGGAGAAAAAAAATGAAAAGAAGGAATCAGTTGGAGATTTGATTGCGCAGACTTGGGAAAGAGGCATTGCCATGCCATGGCGGATGACTCATCTAGCCCTTAATCTTGGCTCCAAACCCTGGCCTCTGCCTCAGGATTCAGAGAAAGGCAAAACACCATTGTCACTTGGAAGCCATTTGTTTAACAAGGATTTCCTGATTTAAACCCTCTTTTTTACTCCAGTGCTGTATATGGGAGTACTCTGGTTTATGAAAGAATACAGGCTTTTAAAAGATCCTTCCAGAACTCAACGTCCGCTTAAAATAATAATAATAACTGTTTTATCAGACCCAAGAGTTTGTTGGCAGAGCACCAAGGAAAAGTAACAATTTCCTGTCCTTATCCACGTCAGTCAAAGTGTTGTATCTAAGGATTTCTTTCCTAAGAACATCAGTGAAATCTCAGATATCAAAGTATGTACAAGAACGTTGCTTAGTTTAATACTTCACATGCACAAATCATGTGCCTAGCACTGTGTTAAGGTTGTACAGATCGTAAATCAGGATAGCGTCATGCCAACAAAATATATTAACAACAAAGATAATAAGAATACAGTGTAGTAAATACCTGAAGGAAGAGGATTGCTTTAACATTCAGAGAAGGAATTTTTTTTAAGGAAATACAGCTCCAGCTAATGTGAATTTTCCAAACCTACAAAAATGAAATCACTTATATTTTGTTGAGCATTAAATTACCTCCATTCAAATGACTTTATTTTAGAAACCTGCAGATTTATTTTTAATGACAAGACCTCTAAGAGTAAAGATTTCTATGTAATTGGAATAAGAGGAGAAATAATTTGTGCTCATTTTATAGAACCTAACAAACATGGATTAATATACTGGGGGAAAAATATAACTGGGAGCATTTTGGAGTTGGTAGAGTGGATTTTTCACTCTAACATTCTGTGTTGGTGTATACAGAAAAGATTGGAATTGTTTTCCAATATTGGAAAATAAAATTTTATTGTAATTTGTAAAACGTGTAATTTTATTTTTAAATATTAAAAAAGATTGGTAGATTGTATCAATACAGTTTATCTTGGAAGCAGATACTGACACAAAGCTAGGAGGGCAAAAGTTTTCTTAGGAGGCAACCTGCATGAAAGACAAAAGGGAAGGAACAAAATGAAGCAGAAAGAGCCCATAGACTGTGATGCTGATCTAACACCAATGATAGGAAAGACAGGAGGAGGCAGAGTTGAGTAGAGAGATGCTCTATGATGCAAATTTGATAAAGTCTTGGCCAACCCAATGAGGAGCTTCAGCTCAAAAGCCACCCATTGGAATAGTACCATACTGAACAGGTTGGCCCTGTCCTAATGGACTGAGCTGGCATTGGCTGGAGGCTACTCCCAGAAGGACAGTATTCCTGCTGAGTGCTACATCAGATTGGGAAAGGTGCTGTACCTGGAGGCTATCAGCTAAACATACTCTTTCCAGGGAAAAGGCAAGTTCTTCTTGAAGAGAGATTAAGCAGTACACCTCCATGGCTGCTAGTTAGAATAGAGAAGTGGAATGTATCAGTGTCTTTCCAGAATTTTTGTCACAATATCCAGAAAAACTAATATAGTCTAACCAACTGATGAAGAATGTATGCATAAATCTTCAGTTTTGTCTGGATTACATGAATCTGGAAGAATCACGAGTCTCGTATTTTTGGTGGGAGGGGTAATAGCTAATGGCCATGTTGACCTTGGCTTTGATTATAGTCTGCTCGAGGGCAGGAATATACATACATATATATACTTCTTGACAACACCAATGAATGACAAGGCTGCCTCTATGGTTGAGAAAGATTGCATACCTATTGTAAGAGGTAACATAGATGAAGGACAATGTAGACAATAGAATTCATTTACACTGTGCCGTTCAACTAGATATGTTACCAGTAGCCAACACAGTAAATACTAACAATTCTTCTGAAAGAAAACATATATATACATTTGAGAATCCTCCAATACTGAGGCAGTATTAAGACTGCATGAGGAGAGGGAGAGGCAGGAGTAATGGAGTAATGGGCCACAGGACAGGATAGGAAAATAAAAGAGATGGCACAAAGACAGTGATGACAAAGAAATAGTGGACAGAACTCAAAGATTTCAAAGCATGTAACCCAGGCTAGAAAGAAGGAAGAAGGATAATAGAAGAAATGTCTGAAATCAGATCACCGTGTTTATATTTCTAGCTATGTGTTATATTTGCCTTGGGACTCCACCCCAGACCATTATATCATTTCTGTGGGCCTAAAGTCCAGGCATCAGTATTTTTTCAAAAGGTCCCTTAGTGATTGTGATAGGACTGAGAAACCTTGATCTGTGGAAACTCATGCTTATTAGTAGAGGAATTTCCCTGGGAAAGGTCACACGGGGACATCCATCTTCCCTTCCCACTCCTGAGAGCCCTCATCCTTTGGCACCAGAGAGACACTAGGGATTAGTGACCCATGGTCCCCTGGACTCTCACATCACCGGAGTCCAACATGTGTGGAACTAAATTCAAGGTACATGGATGGAACTGGAGGGTATTATGCTGAGTGAAATAAGTCAGTCAGAGAAAGACAGATACCATATGTTTCCACGCATAGGTGGATTTTGAGAGACTTAGCAAAAAACCATGGGGAAGGGCAAGAGGGGAAAGGAAAAAAGACACAGAGAGGGAGGGAGACAAAACATAAGACACTCTCAAAGACTAAGAACACACTGAGGGCGAGGGGGGTAAGGGAGGGGGGAGAGGGGGTGACGGGCATTAAAGAGGGCACGTGTTGGGATGAGCACTGGGTGTTGTATAGAAACCAACTTGACAATAAATTATTAAAATAAATAAATAAATAAATAAATTCACGGTACAGGAAGCTCTTCAACTCATTGGAAAAGCACATGGGCAAAGCAGGGCACATTGTGGCTTGACTGCAGCTTAATCCAACCCTACCACTTACAGTCATAAATAATGAACATGGATGGAAGAATCTGGGGCCCCAGAATTCTAAAGCCCGGAAATGTTTCAAGTTTTTTTGATTTTTGTTTTTTGGTTTTTTTTATAAATAATGTTTCTACTGCTTTCTGTAGATGCAGATGTGAATTGTAGGAAGTCTGTGTTTACCATCTCTCTTCACTACTCTATATCATCTTGTCCTGAATTTAAAAAGGTAAAAAGAAAGGGAGGGAGGGAGGAAGAAAGAAAGGTAAGAAGAAAGAAAAGATGAAAGAGCACAAAAATTAAAATTCTCACAAAGATGATTGATAAGCCAATGGAAGAGAACTGGCAAACCTGTGGGCACATTGGCAGACAGCCAAGCTAGGTTGGGTAGACCTGACCATTTGCTTTCCATAATGTGATTATTTGGCAAGGGTAAATAAGGGGTGCCTGGGTGGCTCAGTCAGTTAAGCCTCCGACTTTGGCTCACGTCATGATCTTGCTGTTTGTGAGTTCAAGCCCTGCGTTGGGCTCTGTGCTGACAACTCAGAGCCTGGAACCTGCTTTGGGTTCTGTGTCTCCCCTCTCTCTGCCCCTCTCATGCTCATGCTCTGTCTCTCTCTGTCTCTCAATTTAAAAAAAAATTACACATATAAAAACAATAAGCACTAGAAACTAGGATATCATTTTTATCCATGCTTATTTCTAGATTTCCACCCAGTTTTTACTCAGGGAAAACTTTCAAAATATTTTATTTAGCTTTTCCTTCTGGGAAAGATAACTGCTTGGAGTTCACTTGGTAAAATGACAATGTAAACTCACCCACGTTGGTGATTACCCAGTAGCCCACAGATGAGCTTCCTGTTGCCCAGGAGCTATTGGAGGAGGCCCTGGGGATTAGTTTAGGGGTCGGGTGGGAGTGCATTCAACTTTCCACTCCCTGGTCATGTGGTTCCCTCCTCCAGCTTACAAAGTAGGTGCTTAAAGCAATTCAAATTTCCAGTTGAGTAAGTAGCAATTGTTCAAAACTGATCTTCATGTAAAAATTTAAAAAGTAAATATTGTATCTAATTCATTTATAGGAAGCTTCGACCTATTTATTATGACCCTGTAGATAATAATACCACGATTCTAGAAATATTGGGGTAATAATTAAATGTAATGATTCTCTACAGCCACTCTTTTACCTTGTCTCATTTTAATCTATTATTTGGAAAGCCTGTTTTACAAACAGAACTGAGATGATTGACAGATTTTTTTTTTAATTAGCGAATTTCTCTGTTAGACAGAGGGGATGGGTGTTAGCACTGTAATCCGCACAGAACATAGAGAAGATGCTTGCTGTTCAACATTTACGTATCAGTATTGTTTTTGTTTCACATCAAGTTTCACTCTGTGTCGAGATTAAAACAAGACAGAAAAAACGTGCTGTGAAATGACCAAATCACGTAAGGACTTTCTATACCTGTGGAAAGTTCTTTCAGTGAGTTCTTTTTCATAAAATCAAAGAATAGAGATGTAACAATTAGAAAAGGGAAGAGAAAGAAGATGGAAAAGGTGGATAGGAGACCGGTTGCAGCTCTCGGTAAGGTGCATATCCTTTTTAGCATTCTGTGAGGCTAGAGTTGCTGTTGATGAAATGTCCTCACATATTCTGTCAATGTCAGAATGCAAACATCACTAAATAAACCCTTGTGTCAAAATGTCACGTAGTGATTATTTATGCTTCTTGACAACACCAATGAATGACAAGGCTGCCTCTATGGCAGAGAAAGGTTGCATACCAATTGGGAAAAGTAATGTAGATGAAGGACAATCTAGACACCAGAATTCATTTAAACTGTGCCATTAAATTAGATATGTTATTAGTAGCCACACAGTAAATACTACCGCAATTCTCCTAAAAGAAAACTTTTGATTAAGAACTTAATGCAAATTATTTAGTAATTAACATGTCTTTCTGAATATCTGCTATCAAGTAGATAGAGATAGTCACACTGAAAGAGAAGTGTCATTTAGTTTTTCTTCTTTATTTGCTCACTGTTTCAAAATGTCCCTTCTTCTGGAATTGAACTTGGAATCCACATTTTTAGAGGAGGCTGCATTTACTAATGAAGTTTGGATAACTTCAAAACCCAAATAACACAATGATAAAGTCTTTGCAGTACAAACACAAGGTAAGCAAAATATTCAAGCCCTCGATTGTGCCTGAACCCCATATTGTCTCCTGTTTCAACGTTGAGTATTCAATGAGGAATAAGAAGCATGGCATCACTCATTGGGACCAAAACATATATCATGAAAATATTTCATCAAAATAATCAGTAAAATTATAAGGTTATTATATATCTGTTATCATACATTTTAAATATTAGAGAATAATTAAAATATACTGTTTTTTTAATGTTTATTTATTTTTGAGAGACATAGAGACAGAGTGTGAGCAGGGGAAGGGCAGAGAGAGTGGGAGACACAGAATCCGAAGCAGGCTCCAGGCTCTGAGCCTTCAGCACAGAGCCCGACACCGGGCTCAAACTCACAGACTGCAAGATCATGACCTGAGCCGAAATCGGCTGCTCAACCGACTGAGCCACCCAGGCGCCCCTAAAATATACTGTTTTATTAAGGATAACATTCTACTAACATACCACTCTTTTAATCATCCTGATACATACCATGCTTAAAACACAATTCAAAGTCATCTAAATCACTATGACTTTTAGGATCTTGACTAAGACCTTTGATGCCAGCACAGAATTGTTGGCATATGAATCCTTGCTTCAGAGTTTCTAGCTTTGTGATCTTAAGTAATTTACTAACCTCCCTGGGTTTGGCTTTTCTCACTGCTAAAATGAGATAGAAATAGCTTCTACCACCTTGATGTAGCTTGATATGAGAATTCGATGAGAAAACCTACATAAATCACAGAGCCTAATATTTCGCACAAGATATTTTCAAGTTCAGTGAAAAACAAATAAATTCAAAAGTTATCTTTAAATGAAGAACAAATCCACATGGAGAACTTCTAATTTGCTATTAGCCCACCGCAAATGATTTTAAAACCACAAACATGTACTGAAATGAATGAAATAACTTAATTCAAAAGTTTCTCATGTTTCCACCTTTCTTTACAATATTGTAGGTTCATAAGTTACATACTCCGTTCCTTAACTCAACCGAATTGAGCATGCTTGCTTTTTTTGCCTACACTCCTCCATTGTCTTGCTCCTCTCTTAATGTTGGCTGTATCCAAAGCGACCGGAAATTAGTTCTGCTATTCATGGTCTAATTAGTACCTTCAGATACTCAGGATACATTTGCCTATCAATGGAGAAGAAATCCACTTACCATCCCATCCCACACCACCCCAAGTGCTTGCCTTTATATATTAAAAAAAAAAAAAAAAAAAAACTGGCTTCTTGGTAGTCCAACAAAAAGATAGCCCTTACTCGTTCTTAGCAACAACAAAACTACTACTAGGAGCAAAGCAAAATTTCTTTCTTAAATTTTTCTGTAATAAGATGGTAAAAGATCCATTCACCAAAACACTTCTTATGAAGTGAAAGTGTTTGGGCAAACTCTGTGAGTAGTTGGGACTATTTCAATGTAAGAACTCAAGAATCCTTGTTAGTACAAGACAAGAGGAAGAAAGAAAAGAGTCAAAGTGGCGTTAGCACTGGGATGGGAGGCATGACACTCTGAGAGGTGGCCCATGCCCATGGCAGTCATTTGCAAAGTTCATCTGTTTGATGACTGTTTTTGAACAATAAAGTGTTCCAGGCCAATGAAGTGCCTGAAATCTACACTCACCTTAATACAAGGCAAAGCCAAGGTGGTTCTCGCAGGTGTGAGAGCTGGAAGGTAATGTATGCAGGAAGAAATAGCCCCTGAAAACAGAGAAATCTCTGGGAGGGCTTTGCACTAGATAAGGCCATAAGGTTCAACTCAGCTGGACTAGTTCTGTGAAGGGCAATGGGGCTCAAGATGACCCTTGAATTATTCTTGATTTTGTTTCGGGGGTTTATTTTAGAACACTTTCCTAAGTCAAAGACATGGTCCAGCCTGGGTGGCTCAGTAGTTTAAGCATCCTTGCTTTCTCAGGTCAGCTCAGGTCATGATCTCACAGCACTAGGGATTAAGCCCTGCTTCTGACTCTGCACTGACAGTGGGGACCCTGCTTGGGAGTCTCTCTTTCCTTCTCTCTCTGACCCTCCCCTGCTCGCTCACTCTCTCTCTCTTTCTCTTTGTCTCTTTCTCTCAAAATAAATAAACATTTAAAGAGAGAGAGAGAGAGAGAGAGAGAGAGAGAGAGAGATGGTCCAAATCAGCTTTTTCACCATTAAACATTCATTGTGTTTTGTGTGGGTTACAAAATGATACAACTGGGAAAAAAAAAGAGCAGTTAGAAGAAATTCAGAGATAGGGGTGGGCCAGGCCACTAACATAACTGTGCAAATAATTATCTAGAACTACTAGTAGAGTGTTTCAAATGGTGGCTTTAGAAAATAAACACACCTAACATAATAATGCACATTTAAATTGGTGCTATTTAAAGGCAAAATAGCTGTACTGTAAAAAGTGTGTCACTGATACTTCAATTTTATACACCTTTCAAAGAGTATGAAAAGCTTTAACTTCAGGGGATGTTCAAATAAAAGAAAAATTGTAGCCATGATAAATAAATATATCTGTATAACATATATATTATATATAATGTATAATTTATATATATAATATATATATATATATATATATATATTGTTTCCTGAGAAACATCTTTATGCATTCTAGAGCAAGAGATTTTCATTTTCAAAACAAGAGCACTTATAAATAACAAATTAATTTTGTGCAACTATTATGACGGGCATGTGAAAGAAAACTTTTACATTGAAATAATGTTTCTCAAAGTTGCATATTATTCACCATCTATTTGCAAGAAAATACTATGGGCAGCACTAATAACCAGAGTTACTGCTAATAGTCACCAGGGCTAAGTAACTCATGACCCTAAGGACTTTCTACTACTGTGATTGAAGGTAGGGGCAAATAAGATTCTTAGAACTTCTTCCTGAGAAAACTTATGAAGGAGGAAAAATAAAACAGATAAAAGTAGAGCTACTCCTGTTGAAGCTGTGTTGGGGCACAGAACCCCACCAGCTTAGATTTTTCCTCCTTTCTCATGGTGGTCCCCAGAAAAGCTGAGAAACTGCAGGATTCTGAGGGGCATAGTCTATCCTCCATGACTCTCTGGAATTAATAGATAAAATAGAAGAGAAGTGCAGTAAGAGAGAGATGCCAGCTTCATCCCAAATTGTGTCCACTTCTGAGATTCTCTGACATTTGGATGAATGATGATGTCAACCTGATGAATATGAATTCATTGCAGGACTTGAAAGCCTCATGAAAGACCCTCATTCCTTTGAAGAGAAGAAGGAATGAGGCCAAGCAACTGGTAACAAAGCGTTAGTCCCAGAGGGATGGTCAATTTTGCCATAGTTGACGTGTCACACAGAATGTCTCTCAGGGCACCTGGGTGACTCAGTCGGTTAAGTGTCTGATTCTTGATTTCAGCTCAGGACTTGATCTCATGGTTGGTTAGATCAAGCTCCATGTCTGTGCTGTCAGCGCAGCACCTGCTGGGGATTCTCTCTACCTCTCTCTCTCTGCCCCTCCCTTGAACTTTTACTCTCTCCCCTCCACCTTCTCAAAATAAATAAATAAACATTAAAAAAAAGAATGTCTCTCATCCAGGCACTAACAATCTAATATAATGCATGAATATTACAAATGTGCAGGTGTGGAAAGAGTCAATGGAATTCTTAATAAAGAAAGAGTAATCTGTTTCATTAAGAATTCTGAGGGGAAAAAGGTTAGGCATAAACATATTTTGGTACCCTTGTGAAAAAATATTAACACTGTAGGAGAGAGTTGTTTTAAAGAAGCTTTGTTTCCAAGCATTGGGTTATTCAAAGAATGCCTAGCCTAACTACTCTGGGAGGGAGTGGACTAGACCCCAGGTTCAGAATACAGATAGGGATGTCACATTAACAGTAATGAGTGACCATCAGAAGATTCCCCTAAAATTATGATGGATGGTAGAAGTTGCATTAATTGCGAAAGAAAATGCTAGGACGAGCACCTGGGTGGCTCATTTAGTTAAGCATCTGACTTCAGCCCAGGTCAAGGTCTCACAGGTCAATGCACAGTTCATGCATTGGAGCCCCACGTCGGGCTCTGTGCTGACAGCTCAGAGCCTGGAGCCTGCTTCAGATTCTGTGTCTCCCTCTCTCTCTCCGCCCACCCCTGCACAGACTCCGTCTCTTTCCCTCTCAAAAATAAATGAACACTAAAAAAAAAAAAAAAAGAAGAAAATGCTAGGATCAAGTAGCAATGAAAAAGAGGAAAACTACAAGAATGGGATTGTATACACTTTAATTTTTCAAGTTTTAAGAAAATCACTGGTCAAATTCCTTGCCCTTCCTAGAATATTCCAATCATTTTACATTGTGCTAAGTAGATATCTATGTGGGACTCACACATGGAGTTACCCTTCCAGCCTAGCTGCCTTACAAAAGATTGGATGTGTGGGTCCCCTCCCTGTTTCTTCTTTAGTGTGAGAAGCTGGTGCTACATTACAAGATAAATTAAGACAGGAAATTCCTATAGAATCACTGAGGATAACATTGCGTAGGAGAATAATCCATCCTGGAATCACTGGGAGTTGCTCTCCTTAAGTACAGTAGGAGGCCATAGACTTAATTTGGTAAAGGTTGTAGCCCCATGTGGATGAGGGATAAATAGTAGCCATGTGTTCTGTATTCATGAAGTGGCAGGGAGTCTGCCCTGACACAGCCCTGACTAGATTTGTCTTCCTGGAGAGAGAGCCATGTACACGATAAGAAAATTCTAGTCACCAGATCCGGAACTTTGGATAGAGAAAACAGTCTCTTTGTTGTGCTCCAGATACAGTTAAGGCAGTGCCTCACCTTGAGCCGCATCAATCCCCTCATCAGATCCAACGTGCCCACACTGCTGCCATCCACCATAGCCCAAACCTCTCTGTCTCATATTCATGAAGTGACAGAGAATTAAAAGGACTTGAACCTCAGGGGCATTAGCCTCTTGGATTGAAGATTTTCTCTTTTAAAGAGGTTTTGAGTGTTCTTTTTGAGAGCCCTCAGAATTTCCCTGCTAGTGTCCTCCAATTGTAGATGGCCCAACCATGCTGGCCGCCCATAACTCCTCCCTCAGCTTCCCACCTTGGGGAGTACTTCTCCTGTCTTCTTTGCTTTCCTAGCAAGAGCACCCTTGGGAGCCTCTCCAAACTGGCTCAGCCAGCTCCACTCTCCATGGACACTTTGCCCCACCAAGCACAGCTTGCTCACAGTGAAAGCTCTCTTATCTGGCTGCCTTGGCTGGTACATCCAGGCATAGCTCATCATTATACTTTCTAGGTGTGATCTACATTCTTGTTCTAGTGCTCCTTACTCAAGGGAATCCATGGCAAGCTTCCCAAAATATTCTCTTGAAACTCCTTCCATCTGGTTTTATCTTCTTCTTTCCCTCATGGGCAATTGTGAAGAGGACACATAGTAATCTGTCAACTCTTTACAAAGCAATTCTCATCATAGCCTTTTAAACCTCAAATAATTCTGTTTTCGCACAATCAACTGGAAATGGCTAGTGGGATAGAATTAGCTAAACCACTTTCATAATATTTGAGCATGTCTCAAAGAGCTCTGGCACTTCATTCCAGAAATGTAAGGACTTTCCAGCTATTGTGTCATTCATAAGTTCTGAGGCCTGTGATTGATGAAACATAGCAACAATACTGATCACATTACATATGGGTTACATTATATAGTGATCATGTTGTGTATGGATAACATCACACTTTAATAGAAAGAAAAGAACATTTTGAAAATAAAGAATAATGCGGAGAGGATTGACAAGTCTCATCTTAAAAAGTGTTCTGTGACTCTAATGAGTAAGCTAAAGAGACATCAACTGGACATAGTATATACCCAAAGTCCCTCTTAATACCCTATTATATTGTGAAAGAATTTCAAACCCGAGAAGCAAGAATGGGCTCTTAATAAATGTTGTTATTGTTTAGTAATGTCTTAGCTTTGGATCCATGGAAAGTTATCCTGAGGCGAAGGCTAATAGGATACCATTTTATCAGGGAGCCTAATCCCAGAAAGAAAGAATAAAGAAAAGGAGAATGGAGTAAGAAAAGTAGAAAGTCAATGGAAAGTGCAAGAATTGCATTGACTGACTGACCACTCGAACTCAGAGACCATTTTCTAAGAGACAGTGTAGACTATTGCTTCTCATGACACATCATCTGAGGTCAAAGGCAAAAAAAAAAAAAAAAAAAAAAATTAGCTTTCCCCTCTCCCATCTGTCGTTGGTTGGTCAAGGATGTGCCCCAAAGAGATTTATTCTAGTTACAACACACACACACACACACACACACACACACACACACACACACACCGCAGTATTTACACCTATTTCTCATTGAACAAGAACCGTTGCCTTTCACTCCTCTGTATCTGTAAGGAAGCCTTGGTGCAGGGACTGGACGGCCTGTGTGGTGAAGTAGGTTCACCAGTTAGTCCTGGCAAGAGTTACGGGGCTGGAGCAAGTGAATTAGATGACACAGAAGAGTTGAGACGGGACCATTTTGAAATGGTGGATATCTGAGATGGATAAAGTATCTTCTGGGTAGAAAGGGGCATCAACTTAAACCTCTATGCCACATTTTATCCAAAAATGAATTCCATTATATTGAATAATTAAATATAGAAAATAAAACTATCAAATAGAAGACAATGTCAGTGCATATTTAGCACATGTAGGGAAAAGCTTCTAAGCACACCAGCAGTGGAAGAGACTGCCAAGGGGAAGAAAATGATAAGGGAAGTTAAAACTCTGTGCAGCACTGAGGGATACATGGATGCATTTCTTGATATTCCTTCCTTCCTTCTTGTTCTCCTTGAATGCTTTTTAATTACATTCTTTTGGTCTTCTCCAAAGGCCCTTTTTCTTTAGTTTATATTAAACATAACTCTTAGCCAGATTGCTGTCTTCTTTCTGTTTCCTCTTTATTCTATGTGCTTTCTGAATGTTCTCACCTACAGTCCTAACTTCAGTTATCTTATAGCTTGAAAGTAATTTTGTCAACCCTGATATCTTTTGAGTTTCATCCAGAATGGGTGTCCATGTTGTTCCCTTCCAGGCATAACAAACTTCGTGGGTTCAAGTCTGAAATCGATACCCCCTTCCTTCCTTTCCTGAATCATTATTGGAATTACTACCCATGCCATGCCCTAAGGTACAAATCTTAGGGTAATCTTTGTCACCTTTCCATCTCCCTTCCTTCCCCATATTCAAATGTCAGCTTCTCCTGTCAGTTCTTCTCAGAATGTCTCTCAAATCTGGCCTGTCTTCTTCAGTTCCACTGCAACTCCCTTAGTGCAGAAACTCAGGATCACTCATCCGAAATATTGTCACAGCTTCCCAATCTGTTCTTCCTCTCACCAGGGTCTCCATACTACAGTCCCTCCACCATAGCCCTACCAAGTGATCTCCCTTAAAGCATTTTTAATTGATCATATCTCGATCTTGCTTTAAAACCTCTTCTTGTTCCCACTTTTCACAGAAGGATTATGCTTATTCAAAACCATAATTTTATGTTGCCTTGAGTTTACCAAGAAGACAAAATAGAACCCTGGACCCATCGTAACACTCAGTTTAGGCCTCTATTAAACATCTAGGTCATAGTTTTGCAACTTATCCATTTATGTGTCTGAAAATTCCAAACCACGCCTTCCCTTATAACAGAAGCTCTATATTATTCATATTTGCATGTCCCAGAGCATAATATACTGCCTAGAATGGAGAAGGATCTCAAAAATGATTGTTATTGCATGAATAATTAAAGACAGAAATTGCTAAACTAGCATATTCCAAAATATGCTCCAGAAAAAGTTAAATAATGTCATATAAAAATGATTTTATATATAAGCCAGTTTGGGACATTTTAGGAAAACCAATGGAACAATTTCTTTAATTTAAAGAACTTCTCGGAAGTATTAATTGTCCATAATGCATATCATGATTCTTGAAAAATCAATGCAGTTTAAAACATTCGCTGAACTCTTTGACTTGTGAACCAATTTTTAAAATGAGCACGGTCCTAGGGAAATGATCTTGGAAATGTTTCTATATACATATTTACTAATTCACTGTAAGAAGATAATAAAGACAGATTCTTTCCATGCATGTCTTTATTCTTCAGGAGAATATATGACATGACCCAAAATACAATTTTCTTATAATTAAATTTAGAAATTCTGCAAAGCAGGTGAAAGCAGCTTAGAGCAAGGCCAATTTTCCAATGCCATTCCAAGCAAATATCAGAGATAATGTCCTATTCCACGCAACCAACAATAATAAAAGGATCATGTAATTTTCTTCCAGGATTGTATTCATGTCCTTCATGAAACTGTTGGTTCAAGCCCTTGAAACTGCTTGGGGGCAATGCTAATAATGGAAAGCATGCACACTGATCATTACTGTGTATGTAGTAGAGCAAACAATTCAAGGAAACAATAACTACTGTATGATTCAATTATTTCAGAAGACACAGAATTAAATCATTCTCAAATTTTACTAGGCAGAAAAATGACTTCCTGAATTTATTAAAAGGCAAGTTCTGAGTCCATTAATTTGTATGGGATCCAGGAATTTGTCTGCTAACAAGTTTTCCTTATAATTCTTATTAAAATGATTCATAAATTAACAGATAACACCCTACATACCCTGACTTCAGTTGTAACCATCTATTAAAAGATTACACGAAGGAAAGTAAATAAACAGTGTGATGGTTAATTTTATGTGACAATTTGTCTGGGCCATGGTGCCCAGATATTTGGTCCAATATTATTCTGGATGTTTCTATGAGGGTGTTTTTGAATGTGATTTACATTTAATCAGTGAACTTAGGTAAAGCAGATTCCCCACTATACTGTGGGTGGGTCTTATCTAATTAGTTGAAGGCTTGAGTTACAACAAAAATTGAACTCCCCTTGCCCCATGTCCCACCCAAGCAAGAAGAAATTCTCCAGCAGACTGCCAACATCATCTGCAACACGAGTTCTTCCTGGCTTGCCAGAAGACTGCCTTTGGACTGGAACTACAACTCTCCTGAGTCTTTAACATGCCAGCCTCCTCCATCAGAATGAGGATTGGCTCTAAAGAGCCAATTCCTTACAGTGAATGAATGAATGAATATGATTGAATGAATGAATATCCTCTTGGTTCTACTTCTCAGGAGAACTCTTACTGATATATAGGGGAAACTATGACAGTAATTCTACAGTGACTCTAGTCTCAACATTTCTCAAGCTAGAATATGGGATGCCTACTGATTGGTTTGTCAGCACTCTATAATATTCTATTTATTCCTCTACCTGTCCACTCCACTGTGTATGTCTGGTTAAATCAACCAGACTCTATCTCTGGGGCATCAGAAATAAGATCAAGAAAGTGAAATCAACTTCCCTTGAGATGCCAAAGAAAAGGATCTTAGGTATTTATAATTTGAAGCCATGATAGAGAACTGTTGATCCAGGACCTTATGCGCCGTATCAGGACGCTTGGTTCGTTTGCTTCTTTGATTTTAATTCTAGGAGCCATGGGAAGCCACCAAAAGCTCTTAAATAAGAGTGTCCTTATCAGGTTTGAGGGGGTTTTTTATATGCTCATTTTGGCAGCTGTGAGAATGTGAATTGGGTGAGGAAGGACACATGTGGATACAGAAGATTAAGCAACTTGAGTGAGGGAAGTAGCAGTGAAGAATGAAAAGTTGATGTATTCAATGTATATTAAGAGATGAAACTGACAGAAAAGTATTGATTGTCTGTCTGAGGTGTTTCTTTAGAAAGAGTGAGGATATCAGAACTGACTTCTGGATTTCTATAAACAATAGACAATGGCAACAAGATTCTGACATTTACTAAATATGAAACAATTCAAGTTTTGCATTTACTAAATATGAAACAATTCAAGTTTTGCATTTTCTCTTGGGTATTTGAGTAGGAAATGCAAGTTGACTACATATGTCTAAAATGCAGATATAAATTTGGGAGTGATTATCATGATGGCAAACTCGGTGCTCTCTCTTCTCTAGTAACACATTCATTTCAGGGAGTATGAATTACTGTAGAGATGAAAGAGAGGATTAATTAGGAAGAAAGTAGGAAATATTTCAGTTGGGACAGTTTTTTTTTTTTTTTAAGTTAAAGTATGGTCAAGATGTGTTTCTTTTAACTGTGCTCAAGATAGTGCATCGCCTGATCTGAGAGAAAAGGAAAAAAAAAAGATCAATATAGTTTCTAAATAATCCTTCAAAGCATTTTTTCTTCTTTATTTTTCAGAATGGAAGGGAGGTCACAATGAATAAGCAGTTCCTAGTGGCAGTGAAAGTCAATAATGATCTAACTCTAATCATTTCAATAAATGTTTCTCTGGTTCTTATTTAAGATATTAGTAGATCTACATATGCCAATATTATTTATTCTTAACGTTAGAAAAATATGTGTAAATGTTGCCTGACCTATCAAGGGAATGGGTTTTCCTGATGATGAGTTTTACTTTCATGAAAACAGTGACTGTGACATCAGAAAGTTATAGATGACTAGAGAACAGTAGTCATCAAAAGTCTTTCAAAAGTTATCAGCAGTGCCTCTCTGGGAAAAACCGAGTTTCCCAACAAAGTGATGATTCTCTTGTGGCTTGGAAGATCTTAGGTATAGACCCTATATTCACTAATCTCTAAAGTCCACAGAGCTGTGAATGCAAACAATGGTGGATGGCAGTCAAAAACATGGTGGCTTTCTTTCAGCAACTACATTCTTCCAAAAGACAAAAGATATTGACAGATTATTGACATAGAAGCAACCGATGAAAAACAACATGAAACAAAAAATTGGTTATGACTATCAAAGAAATAATTTTTAATTTGGAGGTTTATTTATCTGTTCTTATACGTCAAAAACTTAAGTTGATAGCAATCTATTAAAAGAAAAAAAACTTAGACTTATTCATTGTAATAGAAAAAAGTTCAAAGCACTAGTGAAAAAATCCAAGTGACCTCAAACTCACAAATGTATCAAGCTATTTGACATCCATTTTTACCACTTGAGTTGCATTTTTTAAATAAGAAATTCTTTTTAAATCTTAAGAGTTCACTATAACTACTCAAGCGTTCCCCGTGGAAGGACCTAACCAGGCTGTCATTTAATAGAACTCATAGTTTAGGGACATTAACTGCCAACCAATCTCCTTGGCTGTGGGCACTGTGATTGGCAGAAGCTCTATCATAGAGCTGTTAAATATTTTGAAAATGTCTCCTGGGCCTACCTAAAGCTATTATTGGCTAAAGCCTGGAGGAATAGTTACACCTTATCAAAGAGATTTGGTTAATCCAAAATGATACGTGGCATGAAGAGCATTCATATTTAGCTTTGAAATGTATTTTTGTGCTAACATTTGAATGTGTGTCTGATGTTCAGAGAAATTACTTCAAAGAGATTAATGAAGCCATGCTGTGAAGACCTGACTCAGGAGAGCTGGGAAACTGTCCAGTGTTCTCTTCATTCTGCTTCCCTGCTGAACTCCTCTTTGACACCCACTCTCTGACACCACAACGAATAGCTTAAATGTCTTTTAGAATAATGTCACTCTTTATAGAATGAGAGATAAGAGTTTGTGTACCAGACTATATATTTTTTTGCAGCAGACAATGCAGATTTAAAAACAAATAGCTGTATTTGTTGATTATATCTTTAGTATGCACCTTACATTCATCTGACCCTTTTCCAACCATCCCTGGTTTTCACTTAGAGATCCCAGTGTTCCCAGGACCAGGGGCTCCCCTCCCAGTTTCAGGTGTGGGAATGTGACTGACTCAGTACATCCCAATCACTTCACCAGAGTTATGGGGTTCAGAGCTAAACATTCATGCTAAGCTGGCCCGATAACAGTAAACCTCACAATTGGTGAGGTGTTGCAACTGGATTCCCTTCCCTTAGGTAGATGTGAGTCCTGTATCTACTGCTGTCATTTTTAATAAAGCCATTCAGGAGAAAACACTTGTGGAGATGGACAAAGCTGAGAGACGTAGAGCCGGATCGCTCATGAGAGATGAAGTCATGCCTGAGCCTTGCTCTTCCTCTTCCACCAGTACATGCACTCAACCCAAAGTCTCCTGAATTTGTTTAGTGGGCTTTCTGTTATTTGCAGTGTAAGGCCTCTTAATTAATACAGTAAGTCAACAAACAGGTAATTAGGATGATTACGAACTGTCAATTATGTTGAAACATAAATGCTGCCAATTAATATAAAGCAAAATTTTACCACAGATTATCACAAGTTGATATACACATACCCACATTGATTTGCTCTTCGTATAAGCACACATACTCACGTACACATACAGACACCACCAATCTATATTGCCTGCTGTATTTTAATTCAGTTGAGCTGTGTATTTTCCAAGGATACATGACAAGAAGATACAAAAGTAAATGCTATGTTATGAATTAAGGTTCACTTGATCCTAGGAGAGCAGCCTATGAGAAAGCCAAAGTATACCAAATATTGGTATGTTTACCCTCCAAAGTTCCAGTAGACTAATCTTCTGTACTTAAATCAGAAGTAAATGGAATCGTTTTGTACAAAGTATACAAATGTATACAAATTTTGATTAGTAGAAGGATAGACACAAATGGCATTAGCAGTTGAAATAACAAATAACAAATCAAATGCTGTGAATTAGACTTGTTTTAATTCAATTGTAATCATACTGGCATACCATCACTGTCAATATTCAAGAGTCTTGTGTCGTTTATAAGTGTTTCTTTGTTATTTTATATAAGTAATAATATTTTACTTTTCTGACATATGTTAGAACCAAAGGCAAAATAAGTCAATAGTGGACAAAGGTAATGAAGTGAAAATGATGCTTTGTCATTTTTTGAAAAATGATGGTAAGTATAAATATGCAATGAGTCTTTCCTTCTGAATTTTGCTACAGCGGATTCTTTGATCTATGATCCAGGGGATGTACAAAAACCAGTTCAGCGAGTTAACATGATATCAATATTACTGGATTCCTTGCACAGAAGTAATTAAAAAAATTAATAAACAGAGTGCCATGATCAAAGACTGTGTTGAACTCATTCAAGCTCCATTACTAGGAACTTGCTTTCTCTGAGAAAATTCTTGGAGATGATTCATTAGCCATGCCCTGTAGTTAGAACAACCGTAGTGAGGCTGCTCCTGAGAGTGCTCGCTGACACAAGCTGCCAGGATAAACGGCTCTCCTCGGCACTCTGCTTTCGGCTGCTGAGATGAGATGTGTGGGACCAAGTGACAGGCTCATCATGAGCAACAACTGGAAGATCGGACTTAGGCCACAATGGAAAGAAAAATCTATTCCAGCCATAGCAGCCAGAGAGAAAGACAGAAAGAGAAAGCTCAGTGATGGAGGGGGCGGTTTGGGTGCCTTCAGTGCAGACTATAAGACTGAGTTAGCAACTAAATTCTGAACTTCAGCAGAATCTGACAAATTCCAAAAAAATCTTTGCATTCCAACAGTTGGTTTTGGTAATGAAACCGTTTAAAAAAAGAACACGTCCTTACTCTATAAATAGGAAGGGAGTAAGTGATCTTACCTGTAGATTCCTGACTTCCTGTAATTCAAAAAAAGAGGATTTATTATATCATGTTGTATCATATCGTATAAATTGTATATTGGTAATCAAATAATTGTATAATATTCATGAACGTTTTTTTTTCTTTTTTAGTACATGGGACCAATGCGAGGTGTCTTTCTCTTTGTCCCACCCTCAAACTTGTAAGTAAAAAGGAAAAAAAAAAAAAACCACCAAGATTGTGATTGAGTTAAACTGTAAATACAGATTATAGAGAATTAAAGTGGAAGAACACAAAATACCATCATCATTTTAGCCACAACATTATCATCATTAAATCACTATCATCTTCATCATAAGACAAAATGTCAGACAGCTACATTCTGTAACTTGTAAAAATTAACATACATACTATGAGACTTGTGAGACTATACCGCCAAGAAGCGGATTTCTCTGCTGTAAACATAGAGGAAAAATAAGCCCCATTAGCAATTGCTGAAGTGCCAACAGCGCTCCATAAACAGGATCACGGGTTCTATAGAACAGATATGTCCAAGTGTAGGGAAGGTTTCATTCTATTCGTGGCTCAAAAACCTTGGCCGTAGAAATATTGCAACTCACTCTCTACTTTCTAACTTCATGGTCACTCAGTGTTTTTTAAATAATACTTTGGCTTCTCTCGTAACATTACCTACAGCAGTGAATATAATTATTCCTCTCATTGATTATTAGTCACCTGACATTCATTTTTTTATGCATCAGCTCCTTATTAGTGTAGTTAATAGGAGGCTGTCCCCCACAATCCTACGATCTCTAAATTTAATGTCATTTCTAATCCTGCGTAAAGGACAAACAGACTTTGAATCAAGGACACCGACCTATACAGCAAAACATCCTTTCCAGGTAGCATCCCAATCTCTTTCTCGGTGCCTTTGGTTTTCTGATGTTCATTACACTTCCCTCCCATTTACCAGAGGAAGAATTCTTATTATGGTTCTAATTGTCATTTTTGCTAATTAACAATAATTATCCAAAAAATTGGTATATAAGAGAATGGTTAATTCTTTTCTAGTAAGATGTGAGTAAACAGCAAAGGAGGCTAGGAAAGAATAATGAATATACTAATTCAAAGGAAAGTATATATTTGACAAATAAAATTTCTGTAGTTATAATAGTAAATTAAAATACTAGAAAAAGTCACAAAACAATGAGAAGAGGGGCCAAAATATGAAAAAAAAATGGAAGCAATGATGGATTTTTTTTCAATTTATTGATTTAAATAAGTATATAGGATGTAAAGGGAAATAAACACACATTTCTAATAGGAGTATATGTTAGTATCAATCTTGTTAGTAGATTTCAAGTAACTTAAAAGTGTTCACACACTTTAGACTGGATATTCAATCACTCAGATGGCATTCTAAGGAATAATTCTGTATGCAGAAATAAGGCTCATCCACAAAGATATTGAGGCATTGCTTACAACCTAATCAAACTGGTCAAACCCAGTGACCTACAATAAGAAAATATTTATGTAAATAATTGGCTCAACTATAAAAGTAATGTGTACTAAGATATTGTAATAAAAGAAAATACATTATTTTTTTCATTTTAAGTCAGTATTGTTAACATAGTATTATATTAGTTTAAGGCTTACAATGTAGAGATTCAACAGTTCCATATATTACTTGGCACTTATTAAGTATACTCTTAATCCTCTTCACTTCTTTCCCCCACCTACGTCTCCTCTGATAACCATCTGTTTATTCTCTGTAATTAAGAGTATGCTTTTTTGGTTTCTCTTTATCTTTTATCCTTTTTCATTTGTTTCATTTCTTAAATTCCACATGAGTGAAATCATGTATTTGTCTTTCTCTGACTTGTTTCTCTTAGCATTATAGTCTCTAGATTCATCCACATTGTAAATGGCAACATTTCATTATTTTTATGACTGAATAATATCCTATTGTATATATACCACATCTTCTTTATCCATTCATCAATCAGTTGACACTTGGATTGCTTGCATAGTTTGGGATTGTACATAATGCCATAATAAGCATAGAGGTGCATATATCCCTTTGAATTAGTGTTTTTATATTCTTTGAGTAACTATCCAGTAGTAAAATCCTAGCATATATATATATATTTTTAACTTTTTGAGGAATTTCTATTCTGTCTTCCACAATGGCTACAACAGTTTGCACCAACAGTGCATAAGGGTTCCTTTTTCTCTACATCTTTGCCAATGCTTGTTGTTTCTGGAGTTACTGATTTTAGCCATTCTGACAGGTTTGAGGTAATATTTCATTGTGGTTTTCACTTTCATTTCCCTGATGATGAGTGATGTTGAGCATCTTTTCATGTGTCTGTTGGCCATCTGGATGTCTTCTTTGGAGAAATTTCTGTTCATAACTTCTGCCCATTTTTAAATTGGATTATTTGTTTTTTGAGTGTTGAGTTGTGTAAGTTCTTTATAAATTTTGGAGACCAACCCTTTATTGAATATGTTATTTGGAAACATCTTTTCCCATTCAGTAGGTTGTCTTTTAGTTTTGTTGGTTGTTTCCTTTGCTGTGAAAAGCTTTTGTTTTGATGTAGCCCAAGAGTTTATTCTCACTTTTCTTTCCTTTGCCTCAGGAGATATATCTAGGAAAACGTTGCCTACGTCCAGTGTCAATGAAATTACTTCCTGTGCTCTCTTCTAGGATTTTTATGGTTTCCTGTCTTACATTTAAGTTTGTAATCTATTCTGAGTTTATTTTTGTGTATGGTGTAAGAAAGAGGTCCAGTTTCAATCTTTTGTATGTAGTTGTCCAGTTTTCCCAACATCATTTGTTGAAAAGACTTTTCGTCATCATATATTCTTTCCTCCCTTGCCATAAATTAATTGACCATATAATTGTGGGTTTCTTTCTGGGCTCTCTATTCTGTTCTATTGATGTATGTGTCTGTTTTTGTGTCAATACCATAATGTTTTGATTACTACAGCTTTGTAATACAACTTGAAATTTGAAGTTATAACACCTCCAGTTTTGTTTTTCTTTTTCCAGGTTGCTTTGACTATTTGGGGTCTTCTGTGGTTCCATACAAATTTTTAGGACTGTTTATTCTAGTTCTGTGAAAAATGCTGTTAGTATTTTGATAGGGATTGCATCAAATCTGTAAATTTCTTTGGGTAGTAAAAACATTTTGATATTTGTTATTCCAATCCACAAGCATGGAATACCTTTCGAGTTTTTGTTGCCGCCTTCAATTTCTTTCATGAGTGTTATAGTTTTCAACGTACAGGTCTTTCACCTCTTTGGTCAAGTTTATTCCTAGGTATTTTATTATTTTTGGTGCTATCGTAAGTAGGGTTACTTTCTTAATTTCTCTTTCTGCTGCTTCATTACTGTATAGAAATGCAATGGATTTCTGTACATTGATTTTGCATCCTGTGACCTTACTGAATTCATTTGTCAGTTCTAGTAGCTTTTTGGTGGAGTCTTTAGGGTTTTCTATATATAGTATCATTCATCTGTCACATTGTTTTTTTTAAAGAAATAAAAGGACAGAATTTATAGGTGCAATTTAAGTGACACATATCATATAAAATTCATATATTTAAGAAAAATAATATTAAAATATTAATAATATTTATCTTTGGGTGTAATGATTATGGGTTTTTTTTTACCATTTGTTTCTTCTTTTTTATATTTTCAAAGTTTTTAAAAATAAGCTTGTGTTATTTTATAATGAAAAATTGCTTCCTATTGATTTAATATTTAAAAACACTGTTTGATAATAGAAATGATAATTGTCACTGGAAAAACATTTATGTATAAGCATAACATCTCTCTCGAGTATTTCTTTTAAGTATTTTCAATCTTTGAATCAAATTCTTTTTCTCCACTGATTTATTTACCTATCCGAACAATATTTATAGAGCATTCTTATATGCCTACTGCAATGAAATGCTCTGAGAAGGCAATGAAATCTAAGACTTTATTCTTCACAAGATGTTTCTAGTTTGTATCATGACTCTATTGTCACATGAAGTTAAAAGTGGTAACATGGAAATACACAGAGGGCAGATAACTCAGATTGGGGGAGGAGGTGAGAGAGAATTTTCCTGTGCTGAATCTTCACCACTAACACCTATGAAGTGCTTATCATGGGCCCAACGATGTTCTCCTTACATGTATTAGCTTATTTATTAAGTAAATAAATAAGTAAATAATCCTAGGATATTAATTTTGATATAAATTGTATCATAGAGATATATATGGATGAGAAAACTGAAGCAGAGAGAGGTCATAAAGTAATAAGTGACAAAATGGGGATTTGAACCCACAAAGTCTAGTTCCAGAATCCCTAATCTGAGTCACTATAGTCATTTGTCAGGTGTGGTGTGGTTGACAAAGAGTAATTCCAAACAAAGAGAGAAACAGGTAGAATGGCAAATAGGAAAGGAGACCCAGGAACATGGCTGGTGGGGGAGCTGGATTACAGAGCATTAATTACAGGGTTGGGGTGCTGGGAGGAGGTTGGGAAGGTGGCAGGCATCAACTTACCACAGACTCTTGGCGTCAGGCTCAAGAGATTAAAATTTATCATGAATCAATGGGGGAGTACTTGTAGTGTCTCCCAAAAAGTGACGTAATCCAATATATCTTATATAGATTGCTCTTTTGAGTGAGAAGAATGGATTGGAGGAAATGTAGAAAGAGAGAGGCGGTGAGATGGAAGAAAATTTTATGATCTGATTATTTGGATTGACTCATTATCAGCTGGCACTTCTTTTCGAATGTTTGACGATTTTACATGATTGTGTGGAGTCTAACTAATATAACTGCATATAATTTAAACAACCAGGAGTTGAGTAGAAAGATGATTATGATTACCACCTCTAAAATTAGACCGAATAATATAATATCAGGATACTCATTTTCCAGACGCAGGCTCTCTGAATTGGCTTCCTTTAAACAGCACTTAACCATTTATCTAGCAAGTCATTGAGTGAGGAATGCCAGAGAGGTAAGCTGTCAATTTGCTCTGTTGAGATAGCTTGTTTTTTTTATATATGCAGACTTATTTATACAAATAAGAATCTTAATAAACTCTGTCTACCTGTATGTGTTTGCTAGGGCTGCCATAAAAGTTACCACAGACTCGGTGACTGAAGCAATGGATTTTTTTTTTTCCCTGCAGTTCTGCAGGCTGAAAGGCCAAGTTCAAGATGTTAGCAGCAGATCTGGTTTCTCTTAAGGCCTTTCTCCTTAGCTTGTAGATAGATTTTGTCATGCCCTCATAGGAACTTTTCTGTGTGGGAGCCCATATCCCTAGACTTTTTCTGTTTTTCTTTTAGGGACACTTGTCATATCGAATTAGGGTCTCACCCTTATGACCTCATTTAAACTTAATTACCTCTTTAGAGGTCCTATCTCCAAATCCAGCCACATCCTGAGACACCAAAGCCCTGGTTTCAACACACAAATTTGGGGGAGATAGAATTCATCCAACAACAACAGCTGTTCTAATACATTGTATGAAATTACAAGTTATAAGACAAGTTAATTATTTATTTTAGTTTCCTAAAATCAAGGCAAATAATTGCAAAGCAGTGCCACTTGGCCAGGAGAATATACATAATTACATAAACCAAGCATGATATTTTTATTTTTTATTTTTATTTTTCCCCAGCTACATGGAGATATAATTGACAAGTAACTTTGTATTAGTTTAAAGTGTTCAACATGATCATTTGCTATACATATATATTGTGTACTAATTAGTACAATAAGATTAGTTATTGTACACATCTATCACCTCATGTAATTACCATTTGCTTTTCTACAGTGAGAATATTTAAGATCTACTGTATTTGCAACTCATGTAATATTTGAAAAACTAAGTACAAAATGTCAGATGAAGGCAGTCAAAATGTGTGTGTGTGTTAAGTCAGGTAGAAAAATTACTTTAAAATAACATCCAAAAATAAATTCATCGTATTTAGAAATGGAGAAAAAAATCTATTGTAAAGAAACAAAATATAGTCAAATATTTTTATTTCTTAGCTACTAGTTGGAATATTAGAAAATATGTAAGTAATAATGTATAAATTCAAATTGATAATAACCCAAATCCTAAAGTATGGTATAGGGGAAATTTTCTAATTTTTGAAGGAAAAAGCCATTGGAATCATCTATTACACCAAAACTAATGATCAGTGAGCATTGTCTACTTGGGAAAAAGCCTAAGCATTGATCACCTAGTTAGTTCAATTTTTTTTTCTCAATCGTATTTGTATATCTAAAGGAATAGTTACTTCAGTTTTGAGTTTACTGAAATATACAGCATTGATTTTTGTTTCTGTTCACATTATCCTCCCAAAAATATGAACAGAAAAGAGGCCAGGGTTAGTTTACTAACATAATGCCGCACCCTTAGCTCTCTTAAAGTAAAATAAACTATTATAAATTAAAAAAAAAAAAGTATCATTTTCTTGTGGAGATAATGACAGAAAAAGAAGTGTTTGGAACCAAGAATTGTGTTGGTCACAGTTTTGAAGGATCTAGTTGTCCAGACCAAATTTATCATATTAAATTAGAATAAAAACAGTACTTATTATTTTTAACCACTTAACCAAATTATTTTAAGGATTAAATAAGATAATGCTTAATTTAAATGCTTAACTCAGTGCTTAAAGCTGAATAAAAAGAAGCGCTTTGTCTCCTTCTATTCCTTCACATTCTCTCTGTCTCCCCCGTGCCCCATGCTTGCTTTATTTTAATCCAAAAACTAGTGGAGAGGTAGTTTTGCATTTTTGCAAACCAGGAATGATGAAGTCATATCAAAATCCAAAATGATTGTTATTTTTCTAGTTTGTGTGTCTTTTTTATTTTTTTATGTAAGAGCGGCCCTAGTATTTCTTCTAGGCTAAAAGGTTTGTGCCCGATGCAACATTTGTAGGTAAGTGACAGGAAAGACGTCTTTCAAGAAATATCTACTCTTCAGGCCTGTTGTGTTATTTTCTAGAACTTCACATTGAAGTTCTAAAAAGTCAAACATTGATCTATCTTCTTTACAACAAAAATATCTTTACAAGAGTCGGTTTCATACCTTTCTCTCCGGTAGCAGAATGCCTTATTAAAATAATCACTAGTGGCATTTGGAGGAAAAAAACAAAACAAAACAAAACAAAACAAACAAACAACGAAAAGCAGAACCACTCTGGTGGAAGCAGACTCAGGAAGCCAGGAGTCCAGAACACCAGGCTAAAATAGCAAATTCGGAATACTATTATCTTATAGAATGGCATGTTTCCCTGTGAGTGAGCTTAGCAATTCATTTTCTGCAAAGGCCACAAAACTGACAATTGTAACTGGAACAGAAAGACAACTGAAAATACGGTGTCTTGGGGATTGAGGCCAGTACTAATTGGCCTCAATTCGGAGTCCTGTTTCTGAAATGCTTCTTTTCTACTGCTCGGCTAGGGCTACAGCTACAAGAAGTGTATGCACGGAACTTATTTATTTTCCAACTGGGCTGCTTTTCCTAGAATTACTTTATCAATGTTCCCAGTTGCTCACCCAACCATGTGGTTGTCTATCTCCAAGAAGTACATTTTCATTCAGAGACTTATTTAGAACTATATAACATTATAACTTGCACACATCAATGATTCAGATAGGGCCACATAGTTTTCAATGCCTAGGTGGTACTGGAGTACTTAAACTAAGACATCAACAGCCGCCACTTCATTGACTGATTTGAAAATTGTCTACTCAATTATAAAGCATGTAGCCACATCCAGATGCTCACTAGTTATTGCTTATTCAGAGGAGTGGCTATATCGGTCTTCATATATTTTTAGGTTTATTAGAGTGTGAACATATACTGTAATTACAAGATGCAGATGAGCAACCATCTGCACATATTTCTCCTCCTCTCAAGGACTTTCAGATCGAACTGAGTCACATTCCACTGATGAGTTTCCCCTGGATTAAAGCTTGAGAGCACTGTAAATGACAATAATTATGGTGCTGAAAATATGTTTCTTTGGACTGGAAACTTCCTTTTCTGTCCTTTCATGCTTTTAAAATAACTTGGAAAATAAACAATGTCTTGTGTGATATGGTAATAAGTCTCTTAGGTCAACATTATTAGTTATGTTTTAAATGGACTATTACTGATAAATGAGCAATTTATTTTTAGGTCACAATTTAAGGACCATAACCAGCAACTGAAATATTTGACCATAATTCTTAAAGACATATCGTTACGCAGTTAGTCACCTCAACACATCTTTCTTCTTAATAAAAAAGACTCATTCTGTCTCAGTTGGGGTGTGTATATATTTTATGGTATTTTGAGAAATATTTATCGGAAACGTCTACTGTAGAAAGGTCCTCTGGAAGTTCTCCAGGTATTCCTGCCATAGCTTAACCTTCCATGGAATATTCCAATTCTATAGGCAATTTTTGCTCATGAAAAATGAATTTGCGAAGATTATTTGAAACTAGTATTTTTCGATTGTTTTTTCCTTTGGAGGAATACACACTCAGACATATATCATTTCAATATCACGGAGCAAAATAGCATAGGCATACCTCATTTTATTGAGCTTCGCTTTACTGCATTTTATTGCATTTTTTACGAATGGAAGGTTTGTGGCAACCTTGTATCAAGCGAGTTCATCAGCACCATTTTTCCAACAGCATTTGCTCGCTTTGTGTCTGTGTCACGTTTTGATAATTCTCACGATATTTCAAGCTTTTTCATTGTTATATTTATTATGGTGATTCCTGATCAGTGATTACAACTTGCTGAAAGTACAGTTGATGGTTAGCCTTTTTTTGCAAGGAAGTACTTTTGAATTAAGGTATCCACATTAGTTTTTAGACATAATGCTACTGAACACCGAATGAACTATAGTATAGTGTAAAATCTAACTTTTATTTGCATTGGGAAACCAAAAAAAATTCATTTGACTCTTTTTATTGCAATATCCACTTGGCTGCGGTAGTCTGGAACCAAACTTGCAAAATCTCTGAGGTGTACCCATATGACTTTGTATGGTTTCTTGGAGAACATCACCTTTGTTTTTGATTTATAACAAATGAATGGGCTCGAGGGAGATAATTCAGAGAGCTATAAAACCAGTTTGTAAGATTTCATTCCCATCTCAAAGTTAACATTATTCAGCACACATCTATTGCATGTCTGAAATGGGGGCACTACTGAATATCTGGCAGATAGAGAAAAAATAATTAACATGGTTTGTGATGTCCTACTTATTAACTAGTAGGGCCAGATACACTTAAACTGTTAAATATGGTTATTTAATATGTTAAGATAACTTAAAACTGTTAAATATTGTAAGAAGAACTAAGCTGATACCAGAATATAGACTCAAGCAATATCCTGGGCAACAGAAGCTGAATAGAAAGGATTAATTCTGATCAGGATTTCTCAGAAATTTCTTCATGTTCTCTAGCTCAGCTCTTTAAGTGTTTATATTCTTTTTATTTCATTTTTATAAATCAAGTGTAGAGAGTCAAGACTCCCATTTAAACTCAGTCTTCGGGGTTGCTTAGTCAGTTGGGAGTCTGACTTTGGCTCAGGTCCTGATCACGCAGATGATTGGTTCCAGCCACACCTCTGTGCTGACAGCTCAGTGCCTGGAGCCTGCTTCAGATTCTGTGTCTCTATCTCTACCTGCCCCTCCCCTGTGCGCTCTCTCTCTCTCTCTCTCTCTCTCAAATAAATAAACACTAACAAAAATTTTTTTAGTAAAAATAAAAAATGAACTCAGTCTTCAAATCCGAAAGTCAACAAATGACAAGCTACTTAGCATGCCCTTAAGAGTGCAAATGAAATAAAAACAATATATCCCCCTCCTAAGAAAAGCTTGATAAGTTTTGGCAAAAGTATGGAGAAACTGGGAGTCTCAAACACTGCTGATGTGAGCGTATATTGAGGGTGGTCAATTTGGCAATGTCTACCACAATTAAAAATAATCTTGCACTCTTTTATAGAAATTCAGCTTCTGTATATTTATCTTAGAAAAACAGCCATACATAACCATAAAGAAAAATGTGTAAGGGTGCTCAGAGCAATCTTTTTGAAAGAGTAAATGTTAGAATCAAATTCACTCACTAAACCTCCATCGGGTTGTGAATGGCTAAATTATCCAGGAATGAAATAGATCTAGAGATGTTAAAATAGATTTCTAAGATACAAAAATAAGACAGTTTGTTATGCAAAGTAAAGAAATCTACATTTAGAAATAATATATATCTTTTTAGAGGTATATACATGTGTATGTAATACAAAGAAATTGTCCTGCTAAAATAGCTTATCAAGAGAAAGGCATCGTTATTAGAGGTTGTTCAGCATTCAGTCATACATGGAATAAAGCGAAGGATGATCAGAGGCAGAAGTAAAGCAAAGAGACTACAGCCAGACATAGATCTGTGATCCTCTGAGCTTGTTTTTAGTTCCATGTTGTGTAATTTTTACAGAATTAGAGTGGATTGCCAGTACCTTGATCTTGGATTTGCCCTTCACTAGCTCTTTCTCATTATAGAAAGCTTTAGAAAATAGGGGGCCAAATGCAGAAGGGTATCTAATTAGCAAACTCCAAATTTCTAGCCCATTCCCACAATTCATATCTCTATTGTCTGCTTAAAAGACATTTGCCTTTTTTTGTTCCTGATTAATCTTTTAGACTTTGAGACTAAAGGTTCCAATAAAACCTCTGGTTTTTCATTGCATTGTAAAAAATTTTTGACCATCTCCTTTGTCTCTTCTTCTATCAGTTGGTGAACGTGCAACCTTGAAATCTTATACTACAAAGAGTCTCACTTCTGTTCTTTGATTTGATTCATTCTGTTAGTGATTCTAAGACATATTCAAGTCAGTAACTTCTTTTCTTTTTTCCTAATGTTGCCCCTCTTGGCAATTTTTCAGCCGTCTTCACAATAATACTCATGAGAAGGTGGATTAAACTTGAGATTCAGATTGAATACATGTTTTCCATTATAGCAGAGCTAATAAAAGTTTATGTGAAAAGGACTGTCTCTGCATGACCAAAATAAAGACATTTAATTTTCCAGAATTTATTTTCTTATTAGTAATAATTTTTGTCTCATCTTGCCAAGACATTCAAAAGATTATTTATCTGCAAAACTCATGACATTAATATTTGCTAAGTTTTTCTCTTAAATCCAGTGTTCATATTTGCTTTCTTATTTGATGAATGCAATGTGTTGAATATAGAGGGAGCTCATTAAATATTTGCTAATCTAATGAGTGACAAATGAATGTATATTCAGACTGAATCTGCCTAAAACAAGAATATAAATATACCAACTTTCTAAAATATTCATCGGTTAATTTACTTAAAATGACTCTGACTACAATGAAACTAATTCATCTGATTTAATATCTCTGTTGCATCCTCTCTGACAAACTTCATAGCTACATTTTTACCCAAGACCACAGTCTTAGTCCATTTGGACTGCTATAACAGAATACTATAAATTGGGTAGCTTATAAGTAACAAAAATTGTCACGGTGAGAGTTTGCTTCCTAGAAGGCTTCTCACTGTGTCCCCACATGGCGGAAGGGATGAAGGAGCTCTCTTGGGCCTCTTATAAAATCACCTAATCCCAGTCATGGGACTCTGCCCTCGTGACCTAATCAGCTCCCAAAGACTCAACTTCTAATATCATCATGTTGGGGGTTAGAATTTCAACCTACGAATTTTGAGGGGGATACAAACATTCAATCTAAACCAACCATCTTGTTATGTTCATTTTCAATTTAATATGTAGCATTTATAATGGGGAATACTACACATTTCTAGACATAAAGAGATTGTGTCTGGAAAACTAGTGGTCTGATAACATTTTAATTCCATGGCAGCCAGGAAGAAAAGCCTTAGAACCCTGAAAATCTTGAAATTAAATACAAAGGACTAAACACCAAAGGGTCTTCTAGGAATGACGCAGAAACAAGGAAAGCTGTTGAACAGTGCTCTTTCACTCTTTTTTTTTTTCCCCTTTTAAGTTTTTATTTAAATTCCAGTTAGTTAACATACAGTGTAATATTAGTTTCAGGTGTACAATATAGTAATCGAATACTTCCATACATCACCCAGTGCTCATCACAAGTATACTCCTAATCCCCATCACCTATTCAACCCACCCACTCCCACTTTGCTTCTGGTAACCATCAGTTTCCTAATTCTATAGTTAAGAGTCTGTTTCTTAGTTTTCCTCCTCTCTCCTTTTTTTCCCCTTTGCCCATTTGTTTTGTTTCTTAAATTCCACACACTCTTTTATTTACCTTGGGAACTGGAACAAAACCATGGTAACCATGGTGGTGGGGAAATGAAACATTACTTATCCAAGTTTATATTTTAATGGTTAAGTTCATAGACTTTAGAATGTAGCAGAGTGAAATTTGAAGTCCTGGATCTGCTACTTACTAGCATATAAACCTGTCTTAGCTCAGACTGCTATAATAAAATATCATAGGCCAGGTGGCTTAAACAACAGAAATGTATTTCTCACAGTTCTGGAGACTGAAAGTCCAAGATCAAAGTACCAGCAGATTGGGTGACAGGTGAAGGTTCTTCACCTGGATATCAGATGGCTGCCCTCTTGCTGTGTCCTCACGTTACCTTTCCTCAGTGTGTGCTCCTGGAGAGACAGTTCTCCTGTCTCTTCTTATAAGGGCACTAATCACATACTAAGCATTTCACCCTCATGACTTCATCTAAGTCTAATTACTTCCCAAAGGCCCTACTTCCAAATACCATCGCATTGGAGATTAGGGCTTTGACATATAAATTTTGGAGGGACACAAATATTCAGTTCATAAAACAAAAAGAAGCAATGTAGTTAATCTTTCTAAGTTTCAGTTGTTCTCTCTGAAAATCAGGACAATTGGAGTACCTATCAAAACATTTTTATATTAAATAAGATAACACATGTAAAACATATCATCTCCATATATTTTGGCATAACCTATATGTTAACAATTGAAATGTTATTTGTTAATCATTTGCTAGATTGTCTTTCTTTTGTGAGACAACCATTACGTTAGTATCCTTTTGATGTTAACTTCAGTTGTAATAACTGGTTTTATTTCATTTATCTATAAAATAGGAAGATATCTCTTTGTACCTGTGCCTGTTCATTTGTCTAGATAGACAGATGACAGAGAGATAAATAGAGATGACAGATTAGATAAATAGAATTTATCTATTGAAAATCTGTATTTAAAAGCCACATGTAAAATATCATCCTTTTATTTTTACTCCAATAGACAAAAAGTACCAAGTATCAAGAAAAATGTATGTGCACAATTGTGGTTTGAACATTGTCTTTGGCCAATCTTTTTACCTGAATTTCTTGACACTCCAAAAACTAGCTCTTGCCTAACCTTTCAATATCAAAAGAATATGCTGCTCCCAGAATATGAAGAATGGGTGACGGAACAATGATGAGCTATAAGTACTTGCTTGAATGTAATTTTAAAAGTCCACAAAGAAATCTGAACCATTTGTCTGTTAATTACACACCAGGCTCAGTATCAGAATATACAAAGGTCCTTACACTCCTGGATGAGAACCTGAGGTTCACTGGGCTGTAGATAAACCACACTGAAACTTAAAATTGGGACACAGAGCCATTTTAGGGAATGACTGAACCAAGTAAACAGCTGGGTTGCTCAGACATGTCTACAAGGACAAGATATTTGCTGAGAATGCACACTCAAAAAAAAAAAAAAAAAAAAGGAAGAAGAAAAAGAAAAAAAAAAAAAAACACCCAACACATTCTTAGAGGAAAAAAGATAAATTTCAAAAGTTATGCCTAAGGCACAGTTGTCATTTTGCATTCCACAGTTTTCTTGTGAAGGAAGAATGAAACCTTTTAAAGTGTTATCCAGTTTTGTTTCAGGGCTCTTGGATCTGTTGGCCTAAACGCCCTTCACTGTCAAACATTATGTCAGCATCACATTGTGGCAGAGGTGGCCAAATTTAGAACTATATTGAAAAAGAGAACAATCAAAAAATGTAACTACTCAAGCCAAAATATCTCTCAGCACTTATTTTGTTTTTATTTTTCAATAAAATTAGGCAATGGTGAATTACTATTGCTTTAGAAAAGTCATGATGAATTTTTCAAAGTGTACGGTTACACAAATCAATGGTGGAAATATCAACTGAAAAGGGCATTAAATTTGCTTATAACCCTTCCTTGCTTAAAGAACTCCTGAGGAAGAAGTTCTACAGATCCTCTACGTATCCTTATCACAAAACTTACCAAGTCCGGTCCTGTGTCTTAATTCAAGTTACAAAGTCAAAACATTGTGTGTGTGTGTGTGTGTGTGTGTGTGTGTGTGTAAGAGAGGCAGACAGACAGAGACAGAGAAAGGAGACTGAGGAAAAAGTTACAGTCTGTATTTGTGAGAGTAAATAGTGGTTATGTAGAATGTTCTCGAATCTTTAAAAAGGGAAGATGGAGGGGGGAAGATCTGAGAGTTCCTTAAAACTTAACACTTTTCTTTTTATACTCATAACCCTACACCTTCTTTGTGTCCATTTCCCTATCTATTAATTATCTGGTCAATATACAATCACCCAATAACCCCATCTAATTCACAGAATTATTGTGAGAATTGATTTTAATTCTGTGTGCAAACATATTTAGTGTCACTGTAACACATTAAATATTATGTCATTTTATAATTGTTTAGAAGAGTGTCACACAGGTTCAGTATGTTTCAGTATGCGTGATTCCCAAAAGTTTTACATCAGGAACATTTCATATGAACTCTGGTTTTGTATATAACTAATTTGATTATCTGGTATATTGTTATCGTAGGAGCAGCATGGAAAAGTGGGAAGTGTCATAATTGTATAGTTAAGACCTACTTATGTTAAAATTGTACCCCCAATACACTATATGACTCATTCTTTAATCTTAGTTTCTTAGGAACAATGGATATAATAACATTCACTATAGGGTTAAATATAGTTATGGAAATCCTAGTTTACCACAAAGCAGATATTTAACAAAGTTGTATCTGATGGTCTATTGAATAAAATATTTGTTGCTTTGCAAAAACACATAAAATTCCCCTTCTTGGTTAAATTGGTCACTCTTCTTCCAACTTCTAAATAGAAGAGCAAGTTAGAAATAAAATTTTGTGGAAAACAAACACTTCATGCCTGATAATTCTAGCAGAACACTAACAATAATGCCCTTCTATTCTGTCACCTCAACTGTGAAATAAAGTCCTTTACCTTAAAATACCAACTATTAGAGAATATAGTCTTAGAACTCTATCTTCTCTCTACTCTGTTTCGTTACTGTATGTTTAAGGAAGAAAAACTAACCTTAAATCTCTAAATACGACAAGGATCACGGAATCTTGACAAGAAGTGAGATCACCATGTGATCTTCATATGTGCAATTAATTAACTTTAAATTTAAAAAAATATAAGAATGCGTAACTAAATAAATTCTAAAAATATAAGAATGCGTAACTAAATAAAATGCCCTCTTTTTAAAAACAGTAAGTACACTAAACTCCTGCTAAACATTGTATTTATAGAGTAAGTATTTTAGCGTCAAATAGTGTTATACTTTTAGGATATACCAAAATAAAAATCAGGTTGAAGTATACTAAAAATTGAGGTGAATACTTCAGATCCACGTTTATGAATACTTTATGCAATTTAGTAATCTTTGGAACTGTATATAACAGTGTTTGCAAAAGAAAACCCTGCCAGCAAGATAACTATGATTAGTAAGCTGTGTTTTCTATTACCCAGAGCTCTCCAAAAATTCTCCTGCTGAGATGACATTTGCAAGGTTACTGTACCAAAAAAGCATTTCTCCTTAAAAAAATAATTTAAATATATTTTTACAGATCCAAAAATGAAGATAACCAAAAACTTCGTTTTTCTAGAAATTGGAAACTTGCACTACATCTCCTAATATGAACATCATACATAATAATAGGAAATGCTTTTCAAATATTTCAGCTACGTATCTAAGTTTAGTTTCGAATTTGAATTCGATTTAAAAACAGAGTAATGTATTTTACCAACAGCATTCACTTAAAAAATGTATTGATATAATTAATATTATAAACACATTAAATTTAGAATCCTAATATAAACTAAAAGCGGCAATGACATTTTATGCATACGCTCCATTATTTACTCAAGAGTGAAGTTCAGAGTAAGATAGACATGAACATGCATCGACCCGTTTGATTAGACTTATCTTAAATCCTCTACTACAAAAGTTAAGGCATGTTTTCCTGAAAACATGTTAGAATTAGTGATACAGCTTCAGAAGGCAGATTTAAGCTCAGTGCAAGGTGCAGTTTCTAACTATGGGAACTCTCTGCCCTGGGATGAAATGATTTGGAAGCATCCGCCAGAGGACTGGACTATCTTTCAAGAATGGTCACTAGAGGCTCAATAAAGTAACAGTAATCTAGAGGTTCTCTAAGAGGAATTTCATTTCACATTTTCATGGACCAAACTGAAAATGAAGTGAGGCTAGCTGGACTAATTTTCAGGAGAGGAAGATTGTTTTAAAGCATAGAGACCTGTACTTTTTAATTAAAACAATAATGTCTCAAAAATATTATTATTATTATTTTAGGAAATAATTCATAGTAACATACATATTTCCACTATTGCAAATAACCATGTGATCTTTTCCCACTTGCTAACACGTATTATAGAGTACTATTAAGTGCACTGTCTTTTTATTTTTTCAGTTAATATATTATGAGCACTTTTGCAAGATTTTATCTATTCTTTTTTTTTAAATATAATTTATTGTCAAGTTAGCTAACACACAGTGTATAAAGTATGCCCTTGGTTTCAGGTGTAGATTCCCATGAGTTGTGCTTACATACAACACCAAGTGCTTATCCCAACAAAAAAATCGATGGAAATGCAATGATAAGAAAATATGATGATCATGAAGATGGGGATGGGGATTATATCAGTTGAGTACTTCTTATATGCCAAGCCCTATTGAAAGTATTTGGGGATAATTATCTTATTTAATCCTTACAACCCATCTAATAGATGGGTTATTTAGGCAAAGAGAGTTTAAATATTTGCTCAAGCATAGAACTATTATGTGGTATAACCAGTCTCTACACCGGATAGATTCTCCAGGGTGTTATGTCATAATTTTCTAAATAATGGAAACTTACTGTAAAGGCAAGTACCCATCACAGCTTGAGGTGGGGGAGAATTTCTCACATCAAATGTGATTTAATTTGTATTTTTCACTATCTTCTTAGAAATAAGAATGTATGCATTTCTGTATAACAGTTCAGTCTATTAAATAGGTTTAAAAGATGATCGGGACATCTGGGTGGCTCACTTGGTTAAGCGTCTGACCCTTGATTTCAGCTCAGGTCATGACCTCAGGGTTTGTGAGTTCTAGCCTCATGTCAGACTCTGCAGTGACAGTGCAGAGCCTACTTTGGATTCTATCTCCTTGTCTCTCTGCCCCTCCCCTGCTCATGCTCGCTCTAAAATGAAATGAATAAACATTAAAAAAAAAAGATGATAATCTGCATTCCTTTTTGACCCTTTTCAACTTGACATGTAGGAATTAGTACTACTTTGGTATTCCTAGGAAAAATTCTAGGAATACCTCTGGAGCCTAGGTATTGGCATGCCTAGATGAACCTAGAATTTTTGCCAGGGTGGAAGGGACAGTATCTTGTGTCATAAAATCTCAAAAATTCACAAGAATAAGGCAATATTCTTCAACTAAAAAACAGCCCCTGAAAGCTCAGGGTGAGGTGCAATAGAGGACTTAGTTCTGAGAGGTGTCCAGACAGTAACAATTTTTATGGGTTGGTGTTTTTTGTTTTTTTTTGTTTGTTTGTTTTGTTTTGTTTTGTTTTGTTTTTTTCATATTGTGGTAGTGGAAAAAAAGGAAACTAGGACAAAAGTTTCCAGTGTTGCAGTGAAAGAATCATTTTAGAACTTATAGAAGACTCAGCATTTGCTCCAGTGTAGCTAGCAGACTTCATGCAGGTAAGATCTGCAATATTTTTCTTTGTCTTCAACAGGATTCACTGGAAATTCCAAGGACTAAAGTATAGAGGAAGATTCTTCCTAATTATTTGGTTTGTTGAAAGAGTAGGGAAAAAAAAAAAGAACATTTGTTTGCAAACAATTAGAACCACTTTCATTCTACTTAAGTCAATTCATTATCTCCCTAATGCATTTAAACTATTCACATATCCTGGAATAATGCCCTAAGATTTCAATAATTCGCTTCCATTGATATTCCTGAGTCTAGAAATTTTTGTTTCTGAGTCAGAAATTCCTCCAGTTTCCATGTTTCTCTTTTCTTTGCCATCCCCTCTCTGAGCATTTTTTAGCCTCACAACAGGCCTGGAATTAAACTCACGGCTCCAAAATTAATTCCCAGTTTCTGACTTGTGAGCAATTTCCTAACTTGCTCTGACATACTGTTCTGTGGATTCTTGCCTGGCCTTGAGGGGAAATGGTAAGACTGTAAGAGGTCATGAAGGGAGTGAGTAAAGATACTAAAGAAGGCTTGAGCGGAGACCATAAAGTACTTGGAGGTCTGGGAGATGAGGAAGAACCAGCAAAACAGACTGTTAAAAGTCAGGAAGGAGTTTAGAGGCAATAAATCAGAAAGAGGAAATATTAGTCTGAGGCTGAGGCAAAGTTATTAATAATGACAAGACTTACGTGAGTTATAACCATGAGAGTGGGTAGTGGAGAGACCTTGCTTAACACGTGGGACACTTAGTAGAGATCCAACTGTGGTCATATCTTGATAGTGGATTGAAAGCCAGCCTTACAGTAAGGGCTACTCCAGATCTATATTTAAAGCTTAAAAACAACCCTTGAAAGCTTAGTGAGAAATCCAATCAGAAAGTCCATATATGTGGCTGCTCTCAGGTGTTTCCAGGGTTTCCTGATTGTCCCCAAATTTTCAAATTTATTTAAATAATAATAACTATATGTTGATTTTTCTCTCAATATGTTTGCTTTATTTAAAATAATTAACTGGCATTAATTGCTGTCATCTGCTAAAAATTGGTATTTACTTTGAAGAGCAACGAAGGATTTAGTTGGGATGAGAGTGCCATTTTAGGAGTGATATGAGCAAGGCTCAAGAAATCGCTTAATAAATATGAATGGCTCTGCTAAGCATGAGGAAAATGAATTGTTTCTGTGTTCCAATGAAATTAAAAAGTCAGTTAATATCATCAGATCATCTCTATACTACAACCAATTTGTCATGTTTTTTTGCCTTTCTTTTCTACATATTGTTCCCCATTGCAAACACAAAATTCTATCAGACGCTCCTATAAAATAAGAGCTTAAAGTGAATGTTTAAGAGGAGACAAAAACTCAGGGGAAAAAATATAATGGGATATCATTATTAGCCAATGATATATTAATGACACAGAGAATTCTCTCCATTAAGTAATTCAATACTTATTATAAGAGGAAATTTCAGAAATGGATCTATATGTGACATGATACTTCACACAGATTACTTCTAATATTATTAAATACGTATCTTTATTTTGTTCCAAAACAATCTTCCAAGAGTTCAGAATCACAGTGAATTGCATATACACTTTGATCCAGCAATAACACGAGATCTAAAAATTTATGGACATACATATATTCTCACATATGTGAAATGACATTAGCACAATGACATTGATGCATTGTTTGTCATAGTAAAGTATTAGATACAATCCCAATTGGTTAAATAAATTATGTGCAGTCACTAATGAAATACTATGGAATGCTGTCCAGCAACAAAACAAAACAATGTTAGGAAACTATAGAGTTATACTGTAAAGTTGAAGTTGATTCAAAGACATCTTTTCTCTCGCCTGTGACACAATAATCTATGTATTTTATCTATGACACCAAAACACTAATTTCTGAAATGTGGTGCATCACTTGCTCATATGAAATTAGTTATATGAAAATTAGTAATTTTGAGGCATCTCCATTAATCAGGTCTTCCTTGTAAATCATGGTACACTGTAGGCACTTCTTTTCTCCATTTTAATAATAAATATGGTTTTCCTCCCATTCATGTTTGCATTGCTAACTTCTAATTTTATTTTTCTGTTACATTATGTCTACAAGTAACAAACTAATGATCTATGTGATAGAAAATGATGTAATTTCCCACTTTCTATTATTCAAATCCATTTTTTAATGTTTATTTATTTTTGAAAAAGAGAGAGAGAGAGAATCTCTCTCCAAAGTGGGCTCCAAAGAAAGGATCCAAAGCGGGCTGTGTGCTGACAGCACCAAGCCCAATGTGGGGCTTGAACTCAGAGACTGTGAGATCATGATCTGAGCAGAAGTTGGTCGCTCGACCGACTGAGCCACTCAGAGGCCTCTATTTAAATCCATTTTTGGGGTCAGGGGTTTTATTGAGAAAGGTCATATTTAAGATACCCCGGGTCCATTAACAATGGATGAAAAAGTGCTAATTTCTCAGAGCATCTCAAAAAGTGTTAGTTACTTTTTATAACTTCCCTATTTTCTTTATTTTTGCCATTTGCAACATATTTAAAATTAGAATAAAATAATATTGGGATTTCTTGTCTGCTAAATCAGAAAGATAAACAATGTCTTCCAACAGTGGTCAAGAAATGTAACAGTTTTCACTTGTATTTATTTTAATAATGACCTCTAATTATGATATCTGAAATATATATCTGAAAGGTATAAATATATACTACACTTATATACTCCATATGCATAATAAACACTTGAAGAGTGGATTCCCAGATAGCAAACCACAATAAGAGGGATCAATTAATACGCTTGTTGTTATAACGCTTCATTCTCACAGCTTTGAAGAAAGGAAGGAGCACAAGGTGAAACCCATTTCAATCAAGGAAGCTTATGTGCAAAAAAAAAAAAAAAAGATCTGGAAGTAATTAATTAGACCACTAAATTGACGGGTGCCCTGTGAGATAAAGGAAACATATTAAACACATATAACAATATTTTTGTTTGTTCTTTTCAAATTTGTTATGAATACATATTCACATATATCCAACTTACTGAGTAATATATTTTTAAAGTGTTTGATTTTTTAACCACCCTGTGGGTGGTGGGGAGCTAGGAGAGGAACATCGGAAAAAGGATTTGGTTTCAGACATTTACTGGCTTAAAGACAGGGACGTATCAAGTACAATCTATTGCATGCACAATGTCCCTATTTTATATAAGTATTATTTCTCTAAAATATTTTACAAAAAGTGGCTCCCTGACAGCATCAGAATCCCAGACGCCTGAACTCCTATCGACTCAGAAGTAATACAGATAATCTGTAACCAAATTGTAACATCAGTTCAGATAGGCAGACTGGAAATATCAAAAAGGTTTGTAGAAATGTTATCTTATATCTTATGTTATGTCCTATAGATGGGGCCTGGAATTTTTAACTTGCCTTGGTTTTAAGCAAGCTAGGCTGAATTTATGTTGGCTCCACAAAGTGCATTAACACTCCATTGACAAAAAAAAAAACCTCCATTTTCAATGACATAAATTTTAGGCTGAGAGAAAATAAGGTCTGAAATCTTGCCCCAAGTTACATAGTATATATTCTGGTTCTGATTTAAAAGTTGACTTAATTCCTATAAATAAATAAGTATATATATATATTGATCATATACATATATGATCAATAAATCATTAACACATACAAATTTTGTTCTAAGTCCATGATATGTAAACTTTTTGGACTATAGAAATATTTAAAAATCTGTTTAAAACTACTGAGGAAGTGAACCTGACAGTGACAAGTGTTCTCTCTGTGTTCGTCTGTGAAGCAGGGCGATTTCCTTATTTTCAGATATCTCAGGGATAGAAGAGTCAAGGCTTAGCCTCAAATTGCCCACTGGGGTAGAATGGGTATCTAGAATATTCAACACAGCAGGTGTTCTGTTTGTTAATTCTATTCACTACATAGACCCAGGGCAGGTTGAAATAGTAGGAGTTAGGGTTCAGGTTCCTAGGTCTGAAGGAATCCAGTTCTGAAAGGCAGATTGAGGAACTCTACAAGTTTTTGAAACAGAATAGGATCAAAAATAGGATCTGAACCAGGAACTACCGGACACAAGAAAATTAAGACCTAGGAACAAGAAGTAGGAGGCAAGCTATCAGAAGGGGCTCTCTCTGAAGGCAACCGAGTTGCAACCCAAGGAATGGTGTGGAACTCAGCAGACTGCATTAGGATGTGAAGTTCCAAGTGAGAATTTTACCAACATGGCATCTGCCTTACACTATGGGATCCGGATAATGCTGATGGATGGAACTAAAATCTTACCAAAAGCAAGGGAGGCTAACAAAGAATAAAAAGTGCATTAAAAGATGTGATTTGGGAACCAGCATGGGTTTAAGGCCTGCTGGTGATGTTTTAATAACTCCCTCTATAAAGGAAGTTGGATGCCAGTGGGTTGGCAATTAGCCAGAGTTGGAGATGCTTAGCAATTAGTAACTGAGTGGTATTATCAAAACCCACTTTCTTTATAACTTTTCAAACATAGGCACTTATATTCTTTTTTTTTTTAATTTTTATTGTCAAATTGGCTTCCATACAATACCCAGTGCTCATCCCAACCCGTGCCCTGCTCAGTGCCTGTCACCCACTCTCCCCCTTTCCATACCCCCCTCAACCCTTGGTTTGTTCTTAGTATTTAAGAGTCTCTTATGTTTTGTCTTCCTCCCTGTCTGTGTCTTTTTACCTTTCCCTCTTCCTCTCCCCCCTTGTTTTCTGTTAAGTCTCATGAAGTCTACCTATGCGTGGAAACATATGGTATCTGTCTGTCTTTCTCTGACTGACTTATTTCACTTAGCATGATACCCTCCAGTTCCATCCATGTTTCTTGCTACACACGGCCAGATTTCATTCTTTCTCATAGCTACATAGTATTCCATTGTGTATATATATATATATATATATATATATATGCATACCACATCTTCTTTATCCATCAGTTGATGGACACTTAGTCTCTTTCCATGATTTGGCTATTGTCAAAAGTACTGCTATAAACATCAGGGTACACGTGCCCCTGTGCACCAGCAGTCCTGTATCTCTTGGGTAGATTCCTAACAGTGCCATTGCTGGGTCATAGGGTAGTTCTACTTTCATTTGTTTTTAATTTTTTTAATGTTTATTTATTTTTGAGAGAGAGACAGAGTGCGAGTGAGGGGAGAGGTAGAGAGTGAGGGAGACACAGAATCCAAAGCAAGTTCCAGGCTCTGAGCTGTCAGCACAGAGCCCGATGTAGGGCTCAAACTCAAGAACTGAGAGATCATGATCTGAGCCAAAGTCAGACACCTAGCCAACCGAGCCACCCAGGTGCTCCAATTTTCATTTTTTGAGGAACCTCCACATAGTTCTCCAGAGCAGCTGCACCAGTTTGCATTCCCACCAACAGTGTAGGAGAGTGCCTATTTCTCCACAGCATCTATAGTTTCCTGATTTGTTCATTTTAGCCACTCTGACTGGTGTGAGGTGGTATCTCAGTGTGTTATATTCTTACACAAAAAAACCTTTATGTCTTTGGGCCAACCCAAGTTCAAATAAGAACGTTCATCGCTCTACAGGATGAATTAGCATTAGTCCCAGCAGCCACTGGACACAAATACCACGTTAAGCAGTGGGAACCTCTGTGCTTATATAGCAATAGCCTCTCTCAGTCAATTATGGCAATTTTATGCCTTATGACAATTATGGCAAGCCTGTACCACAATGATCTTTCCCTAGTGATTATTACTTGACCAGAGACAGGCCCATATTTTAGCTGGTCTTACCAGTATCAAGGGAACAGGTTTTATTTTCATGATTAAATGAAATAACTCATTCTCTCTCTCTCTCCCTCTCCCTCACTCTCACTCATTCTCTCTCCCTCTCTCTCTCACTCTCTCTGTCTCCCTGCTCCCCAAGTATATAACCTCAATTGCTTCTAAGCAACCATTTGGTGTTGAGGAGGGAAGCAAGCCTGAGAAAGAGTTTGAAGTTGAAAATCATTGCAACATTTGAAATAAACACTCTCCATATGAAACCAATCTGATTCGGGTTTTTTGTTCATTGCATTCAAAAGCATTTCAACTGAGAATGGTTTTCTTTTTCTTTTTTTCTTTTTCTTTTTATTTCCTAATCATGATCAGATCAGATAGTCCTGATCACAATTTTTTTTCTTGATCTACCCACCTCCTTCGTAGATTTCATCCATTCCTATGGCTCTGATGACTTTCCATGCATTTGACATGGTCATGTCAGAACTCACTACTGAGCCACAGACTCATATTCCCAAAGGTCATTAGAAGTCTCTTCCTGAGTCACCAACAAACCTCAAATTCAGCATTCTATTACTGAAATTCTAATCTGTGTTAATAACACCGATTCCTCCACCTACATTCTCATTATTTATTATCTTGTCTTCCACCTAACTTGAAACTTCAAGATTTCATTCTCAACCTCTTTCCAGATCTAATCCAGTTAGTAGTACATATGTGCCTTTTTAATTTCCTAAAGTATCCCAGAATTCATTTCTTCTTTGTCCTATATTATGTAGTTCTGCAGGCCAAGTTTTTCATCATCTCTCACATGGAGTGTTTTAACCACTTGTTTGAATTCCTAGCCAAGAATTTCTCCTTCCTCCATCTATTCTTGAGACACGAATCCAGCATTATCCTTCCCATAAAAAATATTAATAAGTCACCCTTTTTCCCCAAAGGAAAATCAAATTGCTCTGCATGTTTTCATCCACTGCTCTTCATGACAACACCCCAGTCCAGCTCCCTGGGCTTATTTTTTTCTACTACCATTCTTTCACAATTTCTAGCTTCTAATTTAGAAATGTTTAGTTTGTATGTCTCACTTTTCTTCAAGCATGCCATCTTTCCTCTTGATCCATGCAGTTATTCATGTTATACATGTTTCTTCTGCTGCTTCAAATGCCCTGACCCCAATTCTCTGCCAGGAAAACTATGGTTTAGTCTTCAACATCCGGATATTAACTTCTCTGAAAACCTGTCCCTGGGAGCAACCTCAGCTCTCGGGCAAAATTAATCTCCTCTTGCCCCGCTTTCAAATCACATGTTATACATCACGTTTCACAGAGCATTCCCCGTATCATACAATCATTAATGGTTTATGAGTCTAGATCTACTCTTAAACCATTAGCACAATAAAAAAGAGAGAATGCACAATTCACCTGGGAATCTCTCAGACCATATAATGATATTTCAATAAAATTCTGGAGGAAGGAAGTTGCAGGCTCTCTCAGGGCTCCACACAATGGAAAACACACCTTTCTCAGGAAAGGTGTAGATTTTGTATTGATCATAGTTGGTGCTAACTACACTCCGACTCTGCCTTCACTCTGTCACCTGGCACTTCCACCTCATCTCCCAAGTTATCTTCAAGGACAAACCACTTGGAAACTCCTTTGCCAGCTAAAAGCTGAAAAAGTACATAGCTATGTCCTAGATCTAAACGAAAGAATAAAAATAATCATGAATTCATTTCTAATAAGCAACCCTTCACATCCTAAGGCTGTTAGAGGTGAAAAAGTCACGAAGGCACATCTACAAATGTAATGAGGTTTGAATGAAATCTTTGGAGAGACACAAATGGATATAATGCTCTTTTTTTATCCCTCTATATAGCTCTATTGGGAATTCTTTCTTTCTTTCTTTTATCTCTCTCTCTCTTTTTTTGTTTTGTTTTGTTTTGTTTTGTTTTTGGCCAGAAGTAAAATCTATTCTGGGTAAAGGTGGATGTTTTACCAGAGCAGGGCAGAGAATGCAGAGTCAAACTCGTTGTCTCAACCCAAACACAGATCACCTCTTAGTAGCCTTCCTAAGGAAGAGCTCACCATATGTGCTCTCACACCTTGTGAGACACAGTGATACTCTGTTTTCAAGCTTCCTCACAGAGATAACGATGTGCCGCCAAATACTATGTGCTCTATTCCTGAGTGTTTTTGCAATGGTGCTAAATTTTTCTGAAGTGTCACTTTGCCCTTTCTTGCAGGAAGGTCTTGGCACATGGATCAGGAGGCTCTCTGTGGTTTATGAGAATATAATTACTGAACTTCATGTAGACCTGGCACATTCATGAAAATGACAAAACTACCTAGACTGAAATGAAATCAAAATTTTGATGATGAGACTATTCTGAATTACAGACATGTTCCCAGTTGAATAAGGTGGAATAAAGCTGTAAGACTCCATAGTTTATGTGCGGCATATTTATTTATTGTAGTCACATTCTAAACTTTTTCAGTAAAAAAAAGTCAAGAAAATCTAAAATAAGTAGCTCATGAATATATTTAAATGTCTCAAGAATCTTGTGAAGTAAGAAGATGCCGCTGTTATACCCATTTTAGAGAAACTGAATTATAAGGTCTTAAAGCAATTTATTCGAGGGCACAAAGCTAGGAATTGGCAGAATAAGTAATAAAATCCAGTCTGGCTTCACAGCCTACATATTTTATCACTATGCAAAATTGCCTCTCTATTTAGTGATGTCCAAGGAGAACTACCGGCTTTCTGAAAAAGGTGGAAAATTTATGTACGTTGCTGACGTCAAGATATAATGCCAATTATAACGTTCACTTTATTTTAGCCCTTAATCATGCCATTTGCTCTCCTGTGTAACCAAGTCGTGAATATTCAGGAGCCATTTACATGTAAATTGTCTTTACCTAACTTCTGTTAATTTAACAGGGTTTGATCATTGAACTGTATATTTGAAAGTAATCTAGAAAATATACAAGAGCAAACACAGCCCTGGATGTTTCAGACAGCTAGTTTGAAATCTTTCGAAGCAATAAGCAAGTTATTCAAGATTATTTAGAAGTCCAACAGAAACCCAACTTAATCAGTACGTCATGGTCAGGTGGACTGTACTGCGCAGTACGAATGACACCGCAAGGAGCAATTTCCCATAGAAGAGAGGAGTAGGTTACACAGTCAGCCCAAAAGGGAGTCTGCAATCGCTTATGTGAATTAAACTGTTTAATTAAAATTATCATTAATGGATCCCAATGACCAGCTCGCTCTACTATTGTGAGCGATGAAAAAGAAACTGAAAAATACAAAGTTTCAGTTTAGGATATATGAATCAAAACCTGCTAGAATGTCTCCATATCAAGTTAAGAGACACTTGCCAACTCACCATGAGAAGGGACTCTATCCAGTTTTTAACTTTCTACAGGAGCGAAGAGGCAAAATATGTTCAGAAAGCAGAATGAAATTGATCTCATAGCAACCAAATTAATCTTTCATTAGCAAATAAAAACCGCATATCCTCATCCAATCTCAAAAGCTAAACAGTAAAAATCTCAGGAGCTTAAGACAGGAAACATACCATTAAAGCTTGGATATCCCATTTATGAGTAAAAACGAGTTCAGAAATCCAACCATGAGTGCTTTTCTAATTTATCGAGTGCGGCTTCCACCTTCAGTTAATGTACTTTGGGTGGAAAAAGCTCTTTATGCAAGCCACGCTGAGGAAGAGAATGAAATGTTTATAGGGTAGAAAGCCCGACATGGAAAAAGGAGATGCTAGCAATGGCATTTCCACATTGACACTGCAAGGAAGGCATTCTGCCATAGAAACCGAACTAACTCCAAAGAAGATTAACGGAAATAGAGACACATTTCAGACCTATTTAATGCATTGTAATCATTCTCCTTTGCTGTGGCTAAACCACCAAAGCAGGCAATTGGGTCTTTTTAAGAAGGAAGGAAAAGGAAAAGAAAAATGAAACACACACACACGCACACACACACACATACATACACACACATAAAAATGATATATATGAAATACACACGCAAACACACACACATAAAAATGATATATATAAAATACACACGCAAACACACACACACAAAATCTTAACTAACATTTTGAATGTAACAGAAAGCATGCCTAATTGTTCAGGAACAGTTTTAAAATTTTATAGCGTCCACCACCATAAATGCATAATCAAGGTTAAATTGGTTTATACAATAAGAAAAGACAGTGGAAAGCAATCTGTTATGATAGCTAATAGGGGACAGGAGTCAAGGATAATGTGGTAAACAAAAGTTCTGTGCCCCAATATTTTAGAGGTTGCCATATTTTGCTAACTAATTTTTCAATGGATTGTTCTCCAAGTCTTTCTAAGATATTACCTGTTCTGTGGTTGAGATAGCACCAAAATTAGAACCAGAAAATGTGGGGTTAAGCTAGGCCCTGTTATGTGCCAACATTTAGCAAAAGTAATTTCACTTCTAAAATGGAAAAAAAATAAAACCAAAGTGACATATCTGTGATGAAGATTAAGTAAGGTTGCATGTGTGAGACCAACTTGTAAGCACTATATACTCTACTATAAACTCTAGTTTGTTACTCTACTATGAACTATAAAATGTTAGGCAAATAATAATAATAAAAAAATAATAATTACTTTTGGTTAGCCATTTTCAATATTAGGGTATAATAGTACATTATCACCTGGATCTCACAAATGGATTTTGTAACATTGAACTTATAATCAAAAGACACTAACTTTGTATATAGGGTAAAGTTTTATACAGAAATATAGGATTTCCCAGATAACATGGAAACAAGATTTTCCAGCGTTATGTTTGTTCTCTACACATCTTGTTAACGTGTCTATAAACGTATCCAAAAAGCCAAGAAATAGCAGCACTGGAACTAAAGATAAAATTAAAATCATATGTCAACAGATAAACGAAAGTTCATGAACTTTATTATTGGTGAAAATTTATTGGAAAGCAGACGCTTGAGTTATGCATCATGTGCTTTCTCTTTGATAAATAAACAAGCCAAAAAACAAAAACCCTCTAAAAACAAATATAAAGACATATCCCTAAAGTTCTGAGTGTGGTCTGGGACCATGGGACTAGCAGTATCAGCATCAACTGGGAATTTGTTAGAAATGTAAATACAGCAAATTATAGGGCCCAACTCAAGGTCCTTACCAACCAGGTGATTTCTATATACACTGAAGTTTGGGACCACCGGCATAAACATAAAAAGCATAAAGGAAAATATTTTGATTCATACTTAAATCCTATGATTTAACTCCAAAAGAAGAATTTTCAATGGCTCAAAACAGATGAGTATTATTATTTCTACCTTCAGGTGAAAAAATTAAGAAACAGGTCTTAAGAGATTTCACCAACCAGGACAATCAAGAAGAGTCAGAACTAATGTGTTAATTATTTGACCTTGAAAATTATTTCTTTCTTAACCATTGATATATACCATTTCCCTAGCTTTGAGACCAGTAGTTTGAAAAATACTTCTTTAAGTACAGAAAAAAAAGAAACAAAGAAAAAAAAAGGAAGCTTCTTTCTTGATGTCTTCAAAAATATTGGAAAGGACATGGTCCAGATATTTGTAAGATGTAAACAAATTAAAAGGGAGGAGAGAGACAAAAAAGATGGGTGAAGAAATAAGAATATGAGAAATCCCAAAAGACAGTGGCAGAATCAGATTTACATTAATAAGAGTAGAATAAAGGCAAACAAACAGGGGAGACAGAACAGAATATGAGAGTAAAAGATGTATTGTTGAAACCATGACAGAGAAGATAAAAGATATGCAATTCTGACAACTGAGATGTAAACAAGAATGACATTGGCTTCTAAGTAAAATATAAAAACAGGAAGAGAAGCCACAATATATGATACAACATGGGGGAAAATATCTACAATAAGAAAGGACTGAGTAAACATATGGGTAGTAATCACAGAATTCCACATAAAATTGATGGTAGGGCACCTGGCTAGTTCAGTCAGTAGAGCATACAATTCTTGGTGTCAGGACTGTGAGTTCAAGCCCCACACTGGGTACAGAGCCTACTTTAAAACCACAGCAGCAAGTGATGATAAAAGACCAATGTACAACATGACATATGATAATTTTATATATTATTCTAATTCCAGAGGCAGAAAAAAAATTGACAAAACATCCAGGCTCAAAATCCATGTCACATTGGAAATAAATGAAGACCACCAAAATGAGAACAAACAGGCTATTTATTCAGAGCTTGCTATATAGCAAGAGAGTTAGCTACCATCATTTGGATTTGCCAGACACCTAAAGGCCAGCAAGGAAGTGAGAAAGCTTTATAGTGAAAAGAGAAAAAAAACAAGAAAAAGACGAATGCCTCAGGTATGTTCTGATTGGAAGTTGATGGCAAGAGGAGGTGGGCTAATCAGAAGCACGGCACCTTATGTGTTTTATTAGGGGAACATACATAGCTTTCTCTGGTTGGTCCTGAGTTAGAAGTAGAAACAAGAATTAGAGAAGCTGAGAGTCACTGACCAACTTCTGACCATGCTAAACTGAAGTCTGTGGAGGTAGTGCGTTGGCTTCCCAGGCCTGCTGCCACAGAGGCTGTAGGTCAGAGCTCCACTGTTCCATATAGTCTTACTATTCATACCAAATGAATGAAATAGTTAAATTCTCCTGCCTCTAAGTATAAGCTTGCAGGCAATAAAAATTCCATTTGGTCATCACCACTTATGTATTTATTATAATTGTATAGATTGAATGCATTAAAAGATATTTATAGTATTTCAAATATTAAAAAAAACTTTTTTTGTAGTTTAAAAAATTTAAGCCAATAAAAGGTACAAACATATATCAGAATATTTCACTGACATTTGAGTAAAGAACAATTTTCAGAGCTTAATAGCAATAGAGGATGTCATTAATATTTCCAAGGAAAAGATGAGTAGACTTTAATGCATAAATATTTATGCAAATTGAAATGAAAATATAATATTGAAAATGTACAAATATGAAAATAAAAGGTATTTTATTATTTTAATTCTATATTGCTAATATGCAGTGTAATATTAGTTTCAGGTTTAGAATATAGTGATTAAACAATTCCATACGACACCCAATGCTCATCACAAATGTACTCTTTAATCACCATCACCTATTTCACCCATCCCCCCACCCATCTCTCCTCTGGTAACCATCAGTTCATTCTCTTTTAGCTAGGAGGCTGTTTCCTGGCTAATCTTTCTCTCTTTTTTCCTTTGCTTATTTGTTTCCTTCCTCAAATCCCACACATGAGTGAAATCACATGGTATCTGTCTTTCTCCGACTTATTTTGCTTAGCATTGTTTTTGCACATCTTTTCAGTTCATCATCTTATTATCATTATTTCTTTTTTTGCTTTGTTTTATGCCACATGCATTCTAACTATGAATTTCTGATGTAGTACTGTTGATTTGCAAAATGACCCCACACACAGAAGGCAGTGGGAGACTGAAGAGGCAGACAAGATTGGTAGGTGGCAGGTTTAATAAAGTGAAGGAACTCACAAGGCTGGTCTTGGGCAGCCACAAGACGACTCAATCTCTGCACTTGCTCACCAGAATCTGAGAAGTTTATACAGAGGCCTCAACTGGGTTCATTCATATATACCCCCCAGATGGTCTCAACCACATATTGCTCTCTCAAAGCTGCATTCTTGAAAACAGTTCTCACTGTGGGAACAGTAGGCAGGATGTACATTCCAAGCACAGGGGAGACAGTGAGCAGCCTCTGATGGCCACGAGTAGGCTCCTGGGTCAGCTGGTCAATTTCCTCTCAATTACCTATTACCTCCTCCAACAAAGGAATTGTTTTACAAATAAAAATCATCCCCCTCCCCAATCCTCTGCACATCCCATTAAGAAAAAAAAAACAAAAACAAAAACGAAAACAAAAAAAAAGCAAAAAAAAAAAAAAAAAACCCAAAAAAACAAAAACATAAAAACGTTTTTAAAAGTGGAAGAACCCCTTGATGCTGGTACAGAAAGGAAAACAGGCACTCATATCCAAAACTTGTAGAAGCATGAAACTGTACTGTTTTTAGCAGGCAATCTGACAAAATAAATCAAATGTTTAATTGGAAGTATTCTTTGACCTTATGATGACAGCTACTTCTAAAATTTACTCCCAAAGTGTCTTCTCAACTTGATTTTCCCAAGTACCCTCAGGATATTGATATGTTATCCCAAGAGTTACTGGAAGCTATGAAGTAAACATGGTACCTTTTCCTGACTCAAGTTTTGAGCAGGGAATAAAAGAAAGTTCTGATTTTTTTTTCTTAAACAACTTGGTCACATACATATATGCAAATTATCAGTGTCCTAGTTTGAACATGGGAGTATTCATTTTTTTCCTGACATCAAAAAGTAGCATTTCCAGAGCAGCTGGGTGGCTCAGTCAGTTATGTGTCTGACTCCTGATTTTGGCTCAGGTCTCGATCTCACAACTGTGAGATCGAGCCCTGCATCAGGCTCCGTGAGGAGCCAGTGGGTCACTACATGTAAGTAATCATGAGTGGTGCTGCTTCCATTTCTACCTCTGTGAACCTTAGCTATGGGAGAAACAGCAGCGTATATTGGATGCTGATTCAGAGCATATACAACTTTCTAGAGATTTTGCCCTTGTCCTGCAGAGTATCACCACCTAGCTTCTCCTGGCTTTCCAAAGGCCATTCCACCATTCTAACAAAAGACCAGTGTTATTACACGAGCCTGGGCCCGTTGACACATGTTTTTTTGTCCTCGTTTTTTTGTTTTTCCCTGCAAGTTAAGTTCTTTGATCAGAAGAAATGTCATGGAATACCATAAGGGTAAATAAAGCATTCTTCAAGTCTAGAGGTAGTAGTTTGGCAGAAGCCTTGTGCAAAGGGAAGGCAAGTCTTTATCTAGAATATTCATTTTAGTAAAGACAGAATACTGCCCCTTCCTTGACAGTCATCCTATCCACCTGAGTATTAAAATCCTCCTCTCCTGAGATTACCCTATGGAGAGTATCCATATGGGAAACACGTAACTTCGCATCTTTTGCCCATTCAGAAGGATCTGTCCAGATACCGCATTTTTTAAAGTTTATTTATTTATTTTGAGAGAGAGAGAGTGCATGAGCTGGGGAAAGGCAGGGAGAGAGAGAGAAAGAGAGAGAGAGAAAAGAGAGAGTCTAGTGAGAACCAAAAGATACAGCTCAAAAAAATGTTGAGTATGAAGGATGAAAGAGAATCATGGAAAAGAAACTGAGAAAGAGGTACTGTAAATCTTTCTGTCTGGATGCAATACGTAAATGCCTTAGTGTGGTCTTCTCTTCTCTGAATGAAGTGTGTGTGTGTGTGTGTGTGTGTGTGTGTGTGTGTGTGTGTGTGTGTGTGGCATGCACAGGCGTGGGCACGCATGCCCACAGGCACAGCTGGTGGAATGAGGAAATACTTGCCCATGAGTAGAAGCTATAGAAGCAAAGAAAAAGAGGACACAACAAAAGACTAGAAATATTCCTTATTTCTTGATACCCACCTGAGAGTCACACTTAGAAATCACAGCTTTTCTTTAATGCACTGAGTTCATGACACTCTGGGACATGACAGATTGATCTTACAAAGGAGTCAATTCATCATCTATAGATGGGAGGTTTATTTCACAAAGAATCATTCAGAGAAGGAAAAGGAAAATTATGAGCTAATATTTATTGAAAACCAAAGAGAATAAAGAGAGAGACACGTATTCCAGCACACATTGAGAAATACACTTGAGAACAATTGTACTAGATGCCAATTTGCAGTGTGCTCTAGGGTAAAAATGGGAAAAAATGGAAATGTTTTTGCAAACCCAAGGTGAAAATGAATACAAAGTGTAATAACACTAATAATATTTTAAATGAGGCACTCAATTACAGAATATTTTTATACTCTGAAACCTGGTGCTTTTTAATTTTCAGATATAAATTTGGTTAAATTTCTTCTATTTTAAAAACGATTCCCTCTGCTATAATCTTCTTTAATATATAGTAATAGAACAGCTTGAAAGCTTCCTCACAGAAGGTTGCCACAGCAACATCCCTTCAATACGTATGCATGGAATCGGGGGAAGGGGGGGAGAGATGCAGGTGAAACACGGTGGACTATGGAATGTAATTTAGTCGACTTTCAAGGGAGGAATAAAAAATCGGAAGGAAATGGAGAAAGGGGGAGAGATCAGACTGCAGAACATGCAGACTATTTTAGTCCTGGTCACCTTTGTTCTTGTGTCACTGTGAACACACCTCTGGATAACCTAAAATGGAGAGATGCTGCTTCTGAAAGACAGACGGAGAGAATGGACATGAAGATGATTCTGAAGATAGAAGCAGGGAACACATTATGTCCCAAGGCTGGCCCACAGCCAAACAAAGCCAAAGTGAGGTAGCTCCCCAAGAGGGAGACTCAGCTTACTTTACTCCCAGCCACCTTCAATGCCAAGTGTGTATATGTCTTTGCCAATATTTTTCTGCTTTTTACACTCTGCAGAAAAATTGACTTGAATTTAGCTATTTCACCCTCTTCTTGAACACTTTGGTCTAACTGAAAGAAGTTGTTCCTGGCTGAACAAATCCAGTTACACTTGTAAAGAAGGCAGTGTTTGACTTAAATATCAAGTCCTTGCTTCTTTTGAGATTCAAAAACAGTCTCAGTACTCAGGTGTCTAATACCAGAGGACATGCAGGGCAATATCCAAATTTCAACACCCATCATTTCGTCTCCTCCCTAGAATTTCCTCTCTGTATAACTTTCCTTTTTTCTCTATTTATATGGAAATTTACATTAACTTGACCCTTTCTTCAGGACCCTGGAAAATAATTTCAATCAATCTAATAAGAAGGGCTAACTTTTATTGGGATACTATTGGCCTAGCTAAGCCCTTTATAGGTATTATCTCATTTCATACTTATAACCATATCTCTTATATGGTCATAATATCTACCATGAAATAGATATTATTCTCATTTTTAAGGTCAGAAACCTGAGTGTTAAAGGTGTTACATCACTTGAATAGTGTCACACAACTAATATGTGAATGAGCCAGGAATTGATCCTAGATCGATTGGAGTATGATCTCAAGGTTCATCTCTCTCTCTCTCTCTTAAATATTTTAACATTTATTTATTTTTGAGAGATAGAAAGAGACATATCATGAGCAGGGAGGGGCAGAGAGAGAGGAGACACAGAATCTAAAGCAGCTCCAGGCTCTGAGTTGTCAGCACAGAGCCCAACACAGGGCTCAAACCCACAAACTCTGAGATCATGAGCCGAAGTCAGATGCTTAACCAACTGAGCAACCCAGGCACCCTTCAAGGTTCATCTCTTAAGCCATCACATTCACTACTTCATACTGGGTAACCCATGCCAAACATCTATGATCTGTAATGGCCTAGAGTGTGTTTTTCTTCGGAAAACTTATTTTTTTTTTCAGAGACATCGTTAATGCATCAGTAGAAAGAATTGATTATGAAAAAGATTTTAGATTGGAGTATGTTTGGCCCAGTCTCTCAAATTCTACCACACAGTGACAGTTCTTTCCACTTTCACTAGCATTTTCGTTTGAGTCTCTGCTCTGTTTCTGGCTGGGAAAATCTCGCATAGATATTTGTGCATCTGTCTACCTCAACAGTCCGATGTCACGGGTGTAGGCCATTGAGGCTTTTCTGGGTGACACACTACTCCCTCTGCTGGACTATAGAGGACACAGACAAAAGCATCTTCAAATCCTAAAGTTTGACAAGGCACTTTACTTTCTTCACAATTACTGAGAAATCAGGTCACAAAGAATTCAAGGGTATGATGGTCTAAGACAGGTGAAAAATAAGGGATTCCAAAGAGACCCGTCCTTCGCACAGATGTGCCTTCTGTGACTAGGTTTTATTTTTTATTTAGGAGGGATTGCAAAGAAATGTTGTTCACACCAATGGGAGAAGCTGCCTATTGTCGTCATGATCTCTTTTGAAGATAGAGCTGGCATCATTATCTTAAATTTCTGCTATTTGTCAACCATTCCTGGTGTGTAGGCTGCATATGCTTTCTTCTCCTGGGAATCTTTTGTAACCTAGAAAAATATCAGCGTGAAAGAATATGCACTGACAAGGTGAAGCAATTCATAGCAAAGATAATCTACATTTACTACAATGTAGACATGATTCTGAATTATGCGTAGTGTAAAAATATGGCAAAAGTATAGTGGTTGAGTCATTTCAAACTTTAAAAGACTTTATATAAATTCAAGTAACACAGCAAGATTCATGATTTGTTCATCTTACTAGTCTGTTCATCCATTCATTCAACAGATACACAGATCTGACTCTGTGATAGTCTCAGAGTTGGCCACAGAGAACTTTTTTTTAAATGTTACCCCAAAAGCAAACTCTGGGACAGAGTTTATTTGTAAGTATGTTTCTCTGGGAAGTGATGGCAGGAAGCACTTGGGTAGGGGAAGCGGCAAGTGAGCCAGGAAAGTGATGGCGGCCAAAGACAGGTGTGGTATTAAGCCAGCTACTCCCATGGGTCACTAAACTTTAATCATGCTGGTGAATTCTGGAAGGAAGTGTAGAGCATGTGCTTCATCCTTTTCCTACCTGAAGGACTAAAAGACTGGACTAGTTATATCCCAGCTTTTTAAAGTCATTAGTTGAGAGCAAAATCCAGGACAGAGGAAAGAGAGGCTTAATTCCTAGGACCTCCACATAAGGCACAACCCCTAGAGAAAGTGCAGGCAAAGAGACATAAAAGTAAGTCTCAAGGCGTACAAGCAGGCCATTCACATATCTGCTGGAGGACACCAGAGTGGTTAGGACACCTTAATGGGTCTAGAAAAACTCACAGTTTAGCAAGAGACAAAGGTCAGGGACAATTGGGGTTGATATGGGTTGACCAGGATGGACCTGGAAAAAAGAGAAATACCCTGAATTATTTGAAGCCAGATGATAAAGATAGTTGAGAAGTAAGTCTGTCATTGGAAGTATAAGCAATTAATAAATTAAAGAATACAGGCCTCATCATCTGAGGAAATAGGACGCAGATAATTCATGAGAGTCAGAAGAGAGAAAGATTCAATGAAAGATATTGAGGGAATTGGAAGGGGAGACAATTAATGACATTTGGGGGGTGTCACACATAATGTTGAAAGACAGAAGTGTACAGGAAAGCATTTTATAATATTTTGAGTTGCAATACATAAATTTTGGGACTCTCTTGGACCGCATGTGTAGGGAGATATTTAATGAAGAGTAAACAATGTATATACTTTTCGATAGAATCTCATCTGTCTAGTCACATGCTCAGCTGGTCTCTGAAGAATCTGATTTTATTATGGGTCAGTACTGAGAATGCCAGCATTATCAACTCACATCAAATCCCTCACTCCAAAAATTTTAGGTTAGGGAACTAATATCCATGGAATCTTGTGGGGTTTTTTTTTTAATGTTTATTTATTTTTGAGAGACATAGGGACAGAGTGTGAGCAGGAGAAAGGCAGAGAGAGAGAGAGAGGTAGACACAGAATCCGAAGCTCCAGGCTCTGAGCCGTCAGCACAGAGCCCAATGCGGGGCTCAAACTCACTAGCTGTGATATCATGACCTGAGCTGACGTCGGAGGCTTAACCGACTGAGCCACCCAGGTGCCTCCCATAGAATCTGGTTAAAGTAAATTGCTTTCTAGTTTTCATTCGCTTCTATGAATGTTTTCTGACTTGAACAATTCTTACTTGTAGTACCAGAAAGATGAATGCCCGAATCGCATTTTCTTACTGCCTCTTAGGATGCCTTTCACTGCATTATGAATGCTTCGTGTATCCTCACATATTATTCAGGATCTGAAATAGTCATATTAAGCTTGCTTTTATATTTGTTATGGATTTTTCATTAATGGTATTGCTCATTATATCATCAATGCCTGTTTCGAAGACCCATATGAAAAATTTTCTTACTTCAACTGCAGTAAGAGGATGCATTCTCCCCTTTGGTAGCAAAATGCTATAACTTCTTTTGCCAATATTACCTGACTAAAAGGAGCTTGGAAACAAACATGAAACCTGATTTTTTTTTCATTTACCGTATTGGCCATTTATTGTCTTATTCTGTTATGATTTTCTTTTTTTTTTTTTTAATTTATTTTTGAGAGACAGAGAGACAGAGTGTGAGAAGGGGATGGGCAGAGAGAGAGGGGGACACAGAATCTGAAGCAGGCTCCAGGCTCTGAGCTGTCAGCACAGAGCCCGACGCGGGGCTCGAACTCACAGACTGTGAGATCATGACCTGAGCCGAAGGCAAATGCTTAAATGACTAAGCCACCTAGGCGTCCCTCAGTTATGATTTTCTAGGTCTATTTTTATTATTATTATCATTGTGAATTTGTATGTGGCTGAGCGTCTCATTTCAGAAATATATACATAAATAAATTATAAAGTGAAAATAATTTTTAGAGCAATGTAATTTTTTTAAAGAATTACAAAACATGAATATCCAAAGGGCGTATGGCTATACATAGAAAGAAGCCACTTGTTTATGCTAACCCCAGGACAGCAAAATCACTGTTCTGTCTTTGCCACCACATGTCTTTTTATGCTGATGTGATTTACAGTCTACGGGGAGTCTATGATATAAATATATCTGCATTTCAACATAATGAAGCAGCTCATTTTCTACCTCCACACACCTAGGAAGAAGACCCAGATTCAGTGAGACCCAATTTGTCACTTTAAATTTATCAGTGTATCACATCCTCCAAATAATCCCATGAGGTGAACCGCATTTCATACAAGCTAAGTAAACTTTCCGGTAACAGAAGAGGTCAGGATTCATACAAATCTGTCTGAATTTAGAACGTTCTTTCTGCCAAAACACTTTATCATGGCATTTACCTTCCAACTATACAGATAATAGTCTGTAAAGAAGAAAAGAAGTGTGTATCGATACACTTTCAATGCCTGTTGATTATAAAAGTATGAAAATCTTCACAGTGCCAAGCACTAGCAGACAATTAATTATATCACATCATGAATTGTTTTTATCATGTAATGTGGCATTTGATTCTTACATGCTGTTAAAGAATAGTTTATATGTCTCTACAAGGTTTTTCTTTTAAGCTGTGTCATAGGAAATCATTACATTTGCATATATGTATTTTCTGTGGAAATGGAGATGAAGTCAGCCCTGTGGATGATTTCAAAGGCAAGACTGAGGCCCCCAAGGAGAGTAGCTGAACTAACTCTATGCTGGCAGAACTAAAAGCAGAAAGATGGACGATAGTAAGAAACACACACAGGTGTGACAGAGCAAAGTAGCCATCTAAGAAATGAAGTCAATGGATCCCTCTTCTGCAGCTTAGGGGCAAAGGATGATAGCTATTGGTCTTCTCTAATTTGCACAGTGCTGTGAAAGAACCAGTGCATTATTATTATTGATGCTGCCTAACAAGGATATCCAGGAATAGATGATGTTATCATAAGGAAGGGCTGATGGCTAATGGGAAGGGGTTTCTCCTCTCCGGGTCCACCTGATTTCCTCCGTCCTTTCACTGACAGTAGAGCAGCTTCACAGGCCACGGGTAGTGCAAACAACATCATTGAAAGTACTCGCTGCGATCATTTGGGCGAAGATGCCTGGGGAGAATGTTACCTGTTATTACAGTCAAAACCCTGTTAACAAGATCGATTTTTGCCAAGAGTGAGGCTGAAGTGAGAGCTACATTTCAACTGATAGGTCACCCACCCAGTCACAATTACCAGTGGGGTTGGAAAATGTCAAGGAGATGTGTGACATGGGCACCTTTTATACCACGGCGCTCTTCTCCAGTGCAGTACTTGTGCCTGTGCACCAGATTCCCTTAAGAGTGGTTTTTAAAATCTACCAAATCAGAACCTCTGGAAGTGACAACCAGAAATCTGCATTTTTGGCAAACGGGACAAGGATTTTAACATTGAAGTTGACCATTACTCACTCTAGTTGGGCCATCGGTCTCCTCTAGCTTGAAGGGAAATAAGTAATTTTCCTTACTCTGTACCATCAAGTAAAACTGTGACACTAATAAGGATTGTTTATAACGAATGAATGCTTCTTTTTCATTTAAGTGGTTAAAATTTTAAAGATTCTGAAGCCTAGATCACAGGCCGTAAGCTAATTCCTCTTTACTATCATATTTAAAATACAATAATTCAAATAGTTCACTTCAATGTATAATTATTGAATAGTGTTTTAAATTATTACAAATATTTTAGAAAACATAATGACTAAACCCTATATCCTTCAAGGCAGAGCTATCATTTTAACAAATATCTTGTCTTCCTTTATACCAAAAAGGATTTTAGTAATTCTTGTGATTGGCTAATCATGGGACTAAGCCAGAGAATTCTGCCAGTCTGATTAATATGGTTATGAATAAACCATACCTTTTAATTGTGGGTTTCTGGATGGCTAATCCTACCACTTGCTCTTTACAAAGTTCACATAAAAGGAAATGTTAATTATACAAACTTATTTTCTTATGAAATTCTGAGCAAATATGTGTGGCCCATAAGATAATGGGCATATAATTAAGATACCTATAGATAGAATAAGCAATAGTAGAGATTGGTGAAAAAGTAAAACAAACAAACAAAAAATGGATAAACAAAAAGTTGGTGAAGTCTTAGTTTCTTGCAAACACCTTAAGGGTGAGATCGTCTTATATGAAATTGTTTTAACTTCTATATCCCATGACTAGGATTTGGTTAAATAGTGCTACATGAAGATTTCAGTATCATTTTCTCATGTGAGAGGTATAAATTAGGAATTCATTTTTTGAAAGAACAGGACAAAACTGAATTAACAGATCATGGTAGGATTTCTAGCTTTTCACAACTAATGACCAACTTAAGTTCTTCATGCTCTCATCAAACAGCCATTTAGCAAAATATTAGTACTAGAATACAAATAGCACTAGCATAACATCGACTACAAAAATTATATGATATTTACAATGTATTATTTCTCACCTATGTAATCAAAATGGACATATAATGCAAGAAATCAAATTTTAAAATACATTTTTTACTTATTTACATGCACATCGATTTTTCATGTATATTAATTATCTAATAAATGTGCAGGTTTATAAAGACACTCATTAAATTGAAGAAAGGAGCAATTTTTTGATATATGTTATTTATGTGAACTCATGAAAATCTCCATTTGGAATAATGTTTAAGTCTATTTAATTTTACATTTGCATAGTGTCTACAAATACTAATCCATGTAATCCTCATACCAGTCCTATAAGTTACACACAACTCCTGTCATCTCCATTTTTCATACAAACAAAATCACGATGCAGGAAAGAGCTTACCCACTGTTACTTACTGTTAGTAAGCCATGATGTAGAAAGATTCAAACACAGTCTAAAGTTCATGCACTTAATGGCTATGCTCTGTGAACTCTGACACAGGACCACTGTTAAGAGGTAAGAATAGAGTCATACATATACATAATTTTCTCATTATGCTTTTTGGTCTATATCTATATTTTAATCTGGAAAAATTACAGACTTTTTGAGAAACCTTCCTACCTATGACAATGACCTTATGACACTTGCATAAACCATTAAAAGCGCTCCACTCTGTTAAGTTTCCAGAAAGTAAATTCAATGTTTTTGTTCTATAATTTATATTCTATCCTGTTTCTATAAAATAGTTTCATTAATGACTATAGATAGTAGTAACTATTTATAATTTATAGAAATCACAGTAGAAATTATGGAGCTCTAGAGATAAAAATAAGATACTGTGATGATTATTTTGAAGAAACAGACTTTGAAGACAAAGCTCAGAGAAATTAAACACTTTGTGCCTGTTTGCTGTACAATGAACATCACTCATTTTCTGTCTGCCAAGGATCCTGGCCTCTTCCCTCATAGGATCTCAATTACCTACTGAGGAATGACTTGTCCCCATTTTGGTCACTTTGAAGGGAACAAACTACTGACATTGTGAATGTCAATGGGGCCACATCTTCCTTCAGAAGAACTGCTGGTCTTAGTTTACACTCCTTGGTCTCCCAGTCTTACATAGATCTTTACAATAAATCAGGGTTCAATTAATTAGGTAGAATTGGTTCCGGTTACTTACAACCATGAGTTGTAACCTATATTTATTGGCTTAATCCAATAAATATCTTGCCAATTTCTTTGTTCCTACTCATACAAACAGAAAGCACAGAAAAAGGACTTGAATGAGCCCTGGTTTCCTTATCTGAATTCTCATACCCTTTCAAAAAGGGATTCTGCCTCCCCTATATACACAATAACTTCACTGTCCTTCGAACACAAACTATTGCTATATAAACTCTTGGCATACAAAATCCCAGTACCATTTCTCTCCAAGTTATTTATCCAAATGATCATGATTCAAAATAAAGAAACAAATCAATGAAAAGAGAAACGGACATATGATAGGGGAATAAACTCATTCCATAATATTACCCATATGGTATAGCAAATGGACAGTTACCAAATAAATGTTCTGAATAAGGAGTGACATTTTATACTGAGACTCAGATAGCAATTGTAGAATTAAAGGCTTTTGAAAACTGTAGTGACAGGATAGTACAATATCCTTTCAAACAGCTTTCATTTCTTTAAAATATATACAACATTCTGTAATAAACATTATATGTAACTGCATCCTAAATTCTCCTGGGAAAATGTATGACTCATTACAGAAAACTGCCTAAAAACTTATACCCTATGATAAGAATCTCCTGAACCATAATTACAAATTGGTGCTTTAGAAGTTCCTTTCATGTAAGAACATTAGAAATTTCAATTCCTCCGGATTATGATAAAATAACCTAAATGAGAAATGTATTATGTGAACAATCAAAATTGCTCAACTGGCAAGGAACATAGTGATTATTTAGCTCAAAATTCACGTATTTATAAATATGAAAACAGACAGTCAGACTGATAAAGTGACTTGTATAAGATCCTAGGGCTTGTTAGTGGCCTTTTCTGACTCTAGGTATAGTGTTTGCTCTCTTATACTATACATATGGTTGAAAAATAACTTCTATTTTGTTGTTGGTTATTATAATATTCGTTTCTCAAATTATATTCCCTAAATTTATAAAACTTTACAATTCACAAACATATTTTTTTAGGCTGGCTATACCATCTATTGTAAATCATCATGTTCTCAGACACTTAGGGCTTTGGAACATCCTACTCCATTGAATAAAAGTAGGTAACAAAGAAACAATGTGGGTATGTGGAACTATGGAGCAAAGAAGTGTGATGTAAGAAGTAATTCAGAAGCAAAGTAAAATAGGAAAATACTCTAAGCAAAGAGAAAATACATCAAGCTTAAGTCTAAAAGAGAATAATGTGAGTTTCTATTTGACAGGGAGAGAAAATTCCCCATGAGAAACATTAAAAAGGAAATGATTCATGGCACTTCACTTGAGTCTTTATACATAAAAGATGTCACTTGTGTTCAGACAAGTAGAGAAGGCCACACAGTAGGAAGGAGTACAGGAAGTCATTCTAACATAGTGAAGAATAAGATGACATGGATGAACTCTTTATACCTGTAGGAACTATATTTTCATAATTTAAATAATTTTTCAATATTCTATTAAGTTAATACAAAGGACTTTTGACATTCAGAAAAGAAAGATAGCCAGATGTAAAATCTGGAAAAACTAAAGAAAAAATATTAAAGAGATGTGAACTTTTAAATCTACCACCCAATGTTTCAATAAAGTTTTCTTGTTATTATAATTATTCAGGACATTAAAGATCCACTTTTTTAAAAAAATATCAGAACCATGGATTTATTAACCAGTGTGGAATTTCATCATAATTTCCTTCTGCCTCTACACATATACCGAGATGATGATCTCTAATTGTTTTAATACTCTATCTCTTTATGAAGCAATGGCTCTTAGCATAAGCATTATAATATTCATTTTCTGACCAGTGTCTCTATAGTATAGCTGCTCATCAATTATAGAAATTAATTAGGTCATCCTTCGGTTGCTGAACATCAAACATTAATAGTTTGTACAATAGTTACTCTGTGACTTCTCAGAGACATGAGAAGGATGATCAGTCCATAATTCAGAGATTTTTGACACCATAACTTAACAGTTTCCATGCTTTGGTTCTGTTGAAAACCGAAGCTAGCCAGTGCCTGAATCACCAGTCACTGTGGTCATAGGCTCCTAAATGGCATTTTCTGCCCCAGGTTCCGGGAAGAATTTCTTAGATAAGGCAGCACACCACAATGAAACATATTACATCCTATCAAACATATTATTTCACCTGGTCCTTACACAGAAGAAGGTGGGTGGGATTTCATTTTGAGATGGGATATAAGCAGTGCATAGTCAAATGTCAATCAAATACGCAGAATAGAAAAATTTGCTACAATGAGTGCCTTCTTTGGGTCCTTCACACTATTACACCTTTGTCAAGTATACTTCTGTTGCTTGAGAGGTACTATTTTTTTTTATTCCCTAATCCCAGTGAATAAAGATATAGAATTTAGTTTCTTACATTAATCGGAAATGGTTCAGAAGATAGAAGACAAGTATACTTTGATGGAAGAGAGAAGCTTAAAAAATAAAGCTACTAATTGGAGAAAATATGTAGATGAGACTCTTAGCAGTCACAGAACATCATGAGTGCACTAGATTCTAACAGCAAATGGCGAAACAAAGACCAACATTGAAATTTGCCAATGTCTTATTCAAATTTGTGAAACTATATCCTGATAGGGATTACCTTTAATATCTGATCCTTTCTACATTCTCCAAATGAGTGACCAACAAATACTGGAAGCTCTAAAGTTTTGGCAGATATTAAGGGAAGTTTATGACCCAGAAATCATACTATATAATAACAAATGTCAGAATATTCCAGAAGAAACACTCTTCAGGCATACTGCAGTGATGAATACTGCTGGTTGCCTACTTCTAAGACAATTCTTTATGCTCTTCCATCCTTGCAGACAGGACCCTGATTTTGTTCAGGTATTAGACGGTCATGTGTTTCAGGGGAAGATGAGTGTATGTCAATCATGGTAGTCTCATTACTCTTGCCATTATACTTGATTGGCTAATACTGAACAAGTGTTTAAATTCTAGCCAATGAAATATGAAGGCAAGTCTAGTTGACATCACCTAATTCTTATAAAGGGACACAATAGAAGAACCATCAGTTCTTTTGTGATATCTAGAATTAAGAATCATCCCAGGGTCATGATGGTAGCCAATCTAAAAAGACAACTCAGTATAATGAGAATGGAAACACAGAAATATTGAAAGAAAATGCATCCTTGATATTTAGCCTCTCAATTAATCAATCTAGTTGTTGCCTTATGTTTTGTACTTATTGGATAAAAAAAATCTCATTAAAAATAGTTGCATTGTTTTTTTATTCCTCGTAGCTGAGCACATCTTCACTTTAATTTTTTTTTTAACGTTTATTTATTTTTGAGAGACATAGAGACAGAGAATGAGGAGGGGAAGGGCACAGAGAGGGGGAGATACAGAATCTGAAGCAGGCTACAGGCTCTGAGCTATCAGCACAGAGCCCGACGCGGGGCTTGAACTCACAGACCGTGAGATCATGACCTGAGCCGAAGTCGGCCACTTAACCAACTGAGCCACCCAGGCGCCCCACATCTTCACTTTATATAGTAGCCAATTTATATCATCAGTATGGAATTGCAACTCCCTATCTTCTTTAGATTGGAGTGATTTAGATAGATGGAACATAAATTCATGAATAGAAGATATGAATCAGCAGTATGTGAAAAATATGGCTGCTTTATGAAACAGGACCCCCAAACAATACATAAATCCATTGCCTGTTAAAAGCAAATGGCTCATTCAAATTAATTCATCTGTGAAGGAGACAACGAATACTAAATATGATGACAAGACTAAAAGGAAGTAGATATTTCCAACTCAAAACACAGAGCATATTACACCTAGCCTGAAGAAAGTCACATTCACTATGAAAATGGAATAAAACACTATGGGAGAAAAAAAAAAAAAGACAAAGTCAGGGTGATTTTAGAGATTGGGAGGAAGTTATAGTCTACAAAGTGACTGTAATCCTTAGAAGACCTCTCCTGGGTGGGTCAGGCAGTAAATTACTTGATTATCAGAATCCCAATCCAGCAAGTAATTTAATCCTGAAGGTTTTTAAACTTCCTTAGCCTCCCTTCTCCTGGCAGATAAGCCTGAGTCTATCCTTAACCTGGCCATTTCCACATCACAGTGATTCTTGAATCCATCCCTTTTTCTTATGTCTATTTCCACTTCCATAATCCAGGCCTTTAACAAACCTGACCTAGATCATCTTAAAGATGTCTAATGATCTTCCCACTGCTAATCTTCACACACTTTCTTACCATTATCTTTCTGAAACACAAATTCAGTAAAGTCAACCTCCTGCTCAAAAATTATTCACAGATTCTTCACTGAGAGCCTAAAAATTAATGCTCAAGCTTCTTATCACTGTTTCAAATATAAAGCTTTCAATTTCATTTCCAACTGTTGCCAGTGACATTAAAAACGTTCACTTCTTTCTCATGAAGTCATGTGCTTTTTGTTCTATTTTTAAAATCAGATATGCTCATACTTACATGCTTTACTTCATTCTGCTTCTTCTTGTATTTCAGGGATAATTTCATATTCAAATTTCCTTTGCCTAGAACCTCTTTAAGTCATCTTCAGGCCTTTCTCAAATACCACATTCCTTATGATATCTTCCCTAACTTCCCCAAGTCAGAAATATTCTCTCCTGCTTCTGTCTTTGTTCTAATGTGTTCATACAATGACACAGCTCTTTTCAAAGTCTGACTGCAACATTTTAGTTATATGTGACTGACAGCTCTTTAAGGTCAAGAATCAACTGTCTTTAGATTCCCACCTTGCTGGATGGGCTTGGTAGTGGAGGAAGATGTGAATTTACTAGAGACTTGTACTAACTGGTCTCTGTCTCTCTCATTGAGTGGAAGCTCCCTGCTGTTCAGGCATGAAGGGCCAGAGAGAGAAAAACAAAACAAACAAACAAACAAAACACCTTATTAAAGTGTAAGTATAAGGTGCAAACTTAAACGTTTCTGACTGAAACATTATTTTACTTCTAATAAGACAGATTCTACAAAGAGTCAAGTTATTACAGCATATTGCCTTTTGTATAGAGTGATGTTACAGCAGATTCTCCTGTGTTTGAGCCTGTTGGTCTCCATATGGTTTAATGAGAGCCCATTCTTCATTCATATTTTTTAAAAGTATAAATTAGATTCTATCTTTCCCATAAAAAAAATCCTTATTGTAGAATTATTAGAAAACAAAACCCAAAAATGCCCCCTTCCTCCCAAGGCCTACATCATACTTTACAATCTGGCCACTGGTGTCTCCCTCTGACTCTCGTGTCTCACTTCATTCATCAGGCTTCAAATATCCAGCCTTTTTTCAGTCCCTCATCAAGTTCATTCCATGCCCAGAGATTCAAGTCTTGCATTTTCCTCTGCCTGGAGTCTTCTGAGACCAGATACTTGCACATATGTCTTGCTCTCTCGTTCACGTCTCAACGCAAATGTACTCTTCCTGACATGGCCTTGCCACAACACAGTAGGTGGTTTTGTTCTGTTTTGTTTTATTTTCGCTGTCTAAAAATATCTTAATTATTAGTTTGTTTGTATGCTTGCTGTGAGTTTCCTTAGTTAGAATATAAACTCATTGAGGGCAAGACAGATTTGCTTTCTTGTTTACTGCTATACCCACAGCAAAGAGCATAGAATATAGCTAAAGATCAATATGTTTTTATTGAATGAATAAAAAGAGGAATTAATGAATAATATTCTTAAAAAGATTTTTGGAGAATTCTTGGGAGACACAGGCCTTAGAACACCAGCAGAAGTGCAAGAGTATTTACACTGAAGCTGTGATGCCCTGGAGTTTCCAAACCACCTCCTGAATTAGGAACATACTGATGGAGGGCAACTTAGATATGAGGATTAAATATATCAAATAGATTTTTTTCCTTACAGTGTTCAATAGAATAGAGTGTACTCTTTTAGATTCTTTAAAATATTATTTATTTATCCTGCTAACATGGTATTCAATGGTGAAAAATAGACCTTTTTCCCTAAGGTTGGGAAGAAGATAAAGACGTCCACTCTCACCTCTTTTATTCAACATAATACCAGGAGTCCTAGCCACAGCAGTCAGACAATAAAAAGAAATAAAAGGCATCCAAATCAGTAGAGAAGAAGTAAAACTTTCACTATATGCAGATGACATGATATTTTACATAGAAAACCCTAAAGATTCTACCAAAAAACTATTAGAGGTGATAATTGAATTCAGAAAAATCACAGGGTATAAATTAATATATAGAAATCTGCTGCATTTCTATACACTCTAATGAAACAGAATAAAGAGAAATTAAGAAAATAATCCTATTTACAATTCTACCACAAAGAATAAAATAACTAGGAATAACTAGGAATAAGTTAACTGAAGAGGTAAAGGATCTATACACTGAAAACTATAAAGCACTCATGAAAAAAACTGAAGATGGCACAAAGAAATGGAAAGACATTCCATGTTCATGGATTGGAAGAACAAATATTGTTAAAAAATCTATACTACCCAAAGCAATATACAGATTTAATGCGATCCCTATCAAAATACCAACATTTTTCACAGAACTGGAACAAACAATCCTAACATTTGTATGGAACAAGACTTAAATAGCCAAAGCAATCTGGAAAAAGAAAAATAAAACTGAAGGTATCACAACTTCAGACTTTAAGTAATATAACAGTATGGTACTGGCATAAAAAGAGACACACATTTCAATAGAACAGAACAGAGAGCCTGCTTACGTGGTCAATTAATTTTTGACAAAGGAGGCAAGATATGCAATGGGAAAAAGTTTCTTCAACAAATGGTGTTGAGAAAACTGGACAGCTATATGCAAAAGAATGAAACTGGACCACTTTCTGACACCATACACAGAAACAAACTCAAAATGGATTGAAGACTTAAGTGTAGACAGAAAACCACAAAAATCCTAGAAGAGAGCACAGGAAGTAATTTCTCCGACATTAGACATAGCAATACCTTTCTAGATACATCTCCTGAGGCAAGGGAAAGAAAAGCAAAAATAAACTCTTGGGGCTACTTCAAAATAAAAGAATGAGAGTAGAAGATATTTTCAAATAACATAGTCAGTAAAGGGTTGGTCTCCAGAATTTATAAAGAACTTACACAACTCAATACCCAAAAAATGAATAACACAATTTAAAAATGGGCAGAAGACATGAACAGAAATTTCTTCAAGGAATACACACAGATGGCCAACAGACACCTGAAAAGTTGCTCAACATCACTAATTATCAAGATGCAAATCAAGTCCCCTAGGAGATATCACCTCATACCTGTGGCTAAAATAAAAAACACATGAAACAACAAGTGTTGGCAAGGATATGGAGAAAAACAAAACAAAAACTCTTGTGCACTATTGGTGGGAATTGAGACTGGTACAGCCACTGTGGAAAACAGTATGGAGCTTCCTCAAAAAATTAAGAACCATATAATCCAATAATTGCACTACTGAGTATTTACCCAAAGAATACAAAAAACACTAGTTTGAGGAGATATATGCACCAGTATGCTTTTTGCAGCAGTATTTACAATAGCCAAATTTTGGAAGCATCCCAAGTGTCCATCAATAGAGGAATGGATGAAGAATATGTGGTACACATATAGAGTGAATATTATTCAACCAAAAAAATAATGAAATCTTGCCATTCACAATAACATGAATAGAGCTAGAGACTACTATGCTAAGTGAAAGAAGTCAGTCAGAGAAAGAAAAATACCATATAATTTCACTCATATATGAAATTTAAGAAACAAAGCAATAACAAAAGAAAAGAAAGAAAACCAAACATCAGTCTCTTAACTATAGAAAATAAATTGATGTTTACCAGAGTGGTGAGGTCAGTGAGCGGATGGGTGAAATAGGTGAAGGGGATTAAGAGTACAGTTATCGGGGCACCTGGGTGGCTCAGTTGGTTGAGGGTCCAACTTCAGCTCAGGTCATGATCTCACAGTCTGTGAGTTCAAGCCCTGTGTCGGGTTCTGTGCTAACAGCTCAGTGCCTAGATCCTGCTTTGGATTCTGTGTCTCCCTCTCTCTCTGCCCCTCCCCTGCTCATGCTTTGCCCCTCCTGCTCTCAAAAATAAAAATTAAAAAAAAAATTAAGGGTACAGTTATCATGATGAGCACTGAATAATATACAGAATTAGTGAGTCACTAGACTGTACAGCTGAAACTAATGTATGGTAACTCTCCTGGAATTAAAAGAAATATATATATTTTTTAATTCTGACATCTTATTACAAACTATGAGAGGGTGAAACCTTTCAAATTCTCCGAAATATATCAGTTTTTGTTTCTTAGCTGCATAATTACCTTTAAGGTAAACTGTATGCATGCTTTGTCTTAAAAGATTTTCTTTAGACTTTCAACTTAGAAATAAATAAGTAGAACATAAAAACTTAAACACAAATGTTAAACTTTTTAATGCTTTCGCTGAGAATGGAAACCACATTTAACATGAAATGAAAGTTCTGTAGTCTTGAAAATAAAGGTGATATTTTATAATCAGTAATTTTCCTTGTTTTCTAAGCTACTGGGTTTTTTTTTTCATATTATTTATTCTTTCAGTTGTTTCTCACAGATCTTCTTCATTTAATGAGTCACTAGACAAACCTGATTTGAACAGTATCTGGCTTTTCAAATTATCTTTTTAGCGGAAGGCAGAATTTCTGGCAGAAAGTTACGCGAGTGTGGAGTCAAAGGTTTGGTTCTCTAAGTCTTTCAATTCTTACAACAGCTTCTTGTGGCTCATTAAGACACGCTCGATTGTAACAGATAAAAGATAAAATCCTGGCTTTTACTGAAAAAAACATAATAAGCTCACATCAAAGTGAAAGTTTAAAAAAATAAGGACATAGTTTCCATACAGATAGATTCAAAACCACTCTCCTTTCCCTCTTTAAACATGTTGACTTAGATGACAAGGACATAGTTAGGTTGCTGAATTACTTGAATACATACAACTATCATTGCTATATCTTGTTCAAAGCCAGTTACAGCTCAGTATTTAAAAGCTGATCTTATTTTTTTCTTCGAAAGAGGAGGAGAGCCATTATTTTAGGAAATTCAGATGATGATGATGCCTTGTAGAGCTCTACCTTCTGGCAGTAGTCAAGATGTTAAAAAATTAAATATTTAATTGCCTGGATACGTAAACCAAGTAATTTATTGATTTACTTTTCAAGAATCATGCTGATCTACCAAGTGCTTGTTTGGACATCATAGTGCTTAAGGACACAGGCATGACTGTATTGCTATGGCCGTTTACGCATTTCCCAGTGAGAAGTGGGAATGTCAGAACAGCCAGACAGATCAGAAATTGGCTGCCCCATCGATGATACTGGACTATCACAATTCATAAAGATAGTATAAGAAACAGTGCACTTGGAAAAGATAGAGAAATAAATTACTTGTGTTAAATTACTACAAAAAAATAGAAGTGACTGCAGTGTTTTGGTGGCCTAGATAAGCAAACCAAAACCTAATGCTGTAAAGGCCTCGCATTAAAAAAATCAAAACTGAAGAACAACCAGTTATTTCCAACTAGGCTTTTCCAAATAAGACAAACACATAAGCTACAGCCATTCAAATAACTTACTTGCTTGGCTCTCTTATCCTTATAAGCATTTCTCCTGAGCTCCTAACCACTCCCAAATTGGCCTGCCCAATTAGACTTGATCTTTGCTCAATTAAACTCTTAAACATTTTAATATGCCTTGGTTTATCTTTTAACTCCTGTGAATTAAAAACTGTAGAGGATTCTAATATTCTGGAAGGGGATAAAGAAGGAAGACGGAGAGGCAATGGCCCTGGAGGTGATGGTGGAGGTGGAAGAGAAAAAGGAGGATAAGGAGAAAAAGAAAGATACAGAGTTCACAAACTTTTGTTTCATTAAGCGTGAAAAACAATAAGAAGATAGAATTTGATTAGAAGTATTTCCTCTTCCACCAGAATATGCTGTAAGGAATAAAAAACTGTTTATAAAAATAATTATTGAAGTTTTCCAATGCAGTAAAACTCAAATATCTCGTAGACACTTGTTATAGATTTATGGCTTAGGGACAAAAAGAAGGAAATATATATATTGCAAAGCCTATCTCCTTCCTGAAGTCATACTGGGTAATGCTTTCTAATATTCCTAGAGCCGTCAGCAGAATCTTTTTTGGGAACAGAGTTGCTCCTTTTCCTAAAGGTTCATATTAACAAGTAAGGTAACAGTGAAGCCGTTAATGAGAGCTACTATTTATGCATGCTACACACAGAGGAGAATTCGAGCAGCAAGGATCTCCAATTACTACATCTGAATATTGAGTGAGTTGATCATACTGGGGAAATCTGACAAGACTCTGGGAAAACTGTAAGGAAGAAACACATAGACTTGAAAAATAGTAAAATGCTTTAAAATATTATTATGGTAAAGATGACATGAAAGATGATGAGATTTCAAAAAGGCACACATATGCAGTCTTCTGAAAATAGCACCATTCAAAGATTCTTAGGATGCTCACAACATCAGGGAAAGAAACAGAAAAGACCAAGTATTTTACTACTTACAGTGTTTTACACTGCACTTCTGGGGGCCTGGACAAGGGTGACGTCATTTGGCGCTTCAAGTGTTCTGAGCATATATTGGAAACCGTGTCTTTCTTCATGAAAGAGAAAATTTTAAAACTTGGCAAAGCCAACCAAGTCCTGACATACCTCTATTTATTCAGATATCAATGCATCTAAAAACGTGTTCAATGAAAAGCAGTTCATAGCTACTGTTTTGCAAATTAAAACGTAGTTATCCTGTCTTGTGTGATTATTATAGGACTCCCACCAATCTAGGTGCTAGCAACCTGATCACACTTTGTTGCTTTGATCTTTTGTATCTAGTTTCAGAGATTGAGGCTTAATATGTATCTATTAATGAATAGATAGAGGAAAACATAAATGAGTGTGTAAGTCAATAACTGAGAAAATACCAAACCCCTCATCTTTTTGCATTAGAAATGATAGTATTTAAGCTTAGAATATTCTCTAGGAATTGTCTAACAATGCTTAATAATTTGTTTGTCTGGCTCCCGATACATTTTGTAAGTCAGGGGTCATTCTTCTGATTGCTGCTGTTATCTCTATAACAAATATTCCATGTCTGCAGTTTGCAAGCCCAAGGTATTTTTCTTTACTCTTTTTCCTTCTTTTGTAAGTGATAACTGGTTAAGAAATCAGTCTCCTGCCTTAGTATGCTAATATCTGATGTACCATAGCCTGCTGAATTTTAAAACTGTAATCCGTTCAAGCTCATAAAGATATTGTATAATTGAAATTCATTTCAGTTTAAGTTAGTTTAATTAAATATCAGATTTCCAGTCAATAAGGAAATAGTGAAGATACCTATAGATATGAGCATTTGCTGCTTTAGAAAAGATCTCAAATCACCATTTCATACATACTAACAAGTATCGCATTGACATCTGTACAATGAAATAAATATATATAGATTTCTGTAAGGCTTTTACCATTTGAAAGATTTACTTGATTATCCTATATCCTGGTAAGGCATTTGTACTTCACTAAATTCTTGATATATTTCAGTACCATGTCTTTTTGTTAATAGCTATGTAATTCATTTAGTCTTTGGAGTCTTCATTTACAATCTCTGCGCGTGGATGTTGGGCTGAAGGAGACAAATAGTCACTAAAGAAATGGAAATCTGCTTTTAAGTAGGCTGACACTAGATTTGCCAGAAATACCATGTTTAATTATGAAAAGGCAGAGTGCAAGTTATAGCCCTGCACTTGAACAAGGGAAATAAATGGTGAGATAGAACATGAGTGAATACATTGCCGTGGGTTTATTGGCTTGAAAACTGCACCTACTCTGACAGCTGTAATAGAAATAATTTTGGAATGCCAAAAAAGGATTTAATAGGGCATACACAGACTATTTTCTATTCTCATCAATAATTTTGATATTTCAAAAAAAAAGAGTTTCCCTTCTGTTCTTGAGTTAGCCTTTTCTCTTAACTAAGAACACTGTGAGCTTTCCCTTATATAATCAAAGTGCCTCTCTTCTCCCACTTCCTTTAATGCAGATGCCACTCAGACGGTAGACATACAAATATAAATCTACCTTTCTGCTGATAGTTTTCCTTTGTGTTACACACATAGTATTGATGACTTTTAGGTATTTTATTTTCTTTGGCATTTTTCCATTTAAAATGTGAAGTGCTAAACTAAGAAATGGTAAAAACAATTAGTATAATAGGAAATTTTCACCCTCTCTGTCACCAATGGTAATAAATACTGAGGTTGGCAGCTCAAATTCTGCAAATACCTTTCTGCCCCAAGCAATGCCTATGGCTCTACAAGCAAATGAATGGGAAGAACAAGTTTGTAAGGGAGGAAATAATAGCTTTTTCCTCTACTCATCCTCTACTCAACTGGGACTTTGTAACAAAAGAAAGATTAACAAGAGAAAAGTATACAAATTTATTGACTCTAAGTTTTATGTGACAGAAGCCTTCATAAGGAAAGGAAGAATCAAAGTAATGGTTAAACCCAAGTGCTTTTATGCTAGGTGTCCTGAACAGTGGAAAGTTGTGGAAAGACGGGATAGGACAAAGGTGAACTCAGTGTAGCAAAATGCGGGGAGGAGGGTGGAATTAGCAAGGCTCATTCATTTAGATCCCTTCTCTGTGTCTCTTTGTCTTTGGAGATGAGGATGCTCCTTTCCTCTGGGTACAGGATGGGCGCCTCTCACATGAGGGTTCTTTGACTTACTTTGGGAGAAAGTCAGAAAGCCCTTCCTTCACATGCCATTTCTCGAAGCCGTACAGCTTGAAATATATAATATACCAAGGTACTATATTCGGGGGTAGCATGTCCTGAACCACACTGATTCCCATAAAGCTATTTTTTGAATTAAAAAATGAGAGCACAAACAACACAGCACAATAGTAAAGAGCACAAACAACATACAGTGAGGTCTTCAAAGAGACATTCTCAGCCACAGGGCTGGTGCGATGACCTGAAGAGAGAGATTCCGGCCACCCAGGGCTGGGCTTGCTGTGGCTAACCTCATACCCTCTTGTTTTATGTTCGCAAAGAGTTGGGTAGGGCAGGGAGAGAACCAACCAAGCTAAAGAGGTAAAGCTTTGTGATCAAGGTTTCCACTTGCTACTATGGGGAACCAGCTATTCTGGGACATAAGTCTGGAGAATATGAATATCAAGGTTTTTCTGCTCTTTCTGCATCGGGCTTGGCCACCTAAGGGAGAACTGCCTGGGACATTCAGCTCCAATATAGGTTTGTTTCTCTGTGGTTGTGAGAGTGTGAGTTTTCCTCAGGTAGTTAATAGCTCCACAAAGAAACAAGCAAGCCCTTGTCTATATCAGTGTTCTCATAAGTATTTATCCCAGATGATTTTTCTCTCTCTCACAGTACTTTGCTGTACTCAGGGCAAAAATATTCAGAGTTGAAGGGTCGGGGAGTACTCACTGAGAGATGTGCTCTGTCTCTGGGGGAAGGCTCAGAGTAAGGCTTTTAAAAGGCACTAAGTAAGGAAGCGGGCATGATTTCAAGTAAAATAGCCCATTGAAATTTTTATTTCTGCATTTCTCTCACTGGTAACCCTAGAAGACCATCTGTTGTACAACAAGAGGAAATTATATCTAATTGGCAAGGGTGTTATGAAGATTCAGTGAAACATGGTACATGAAATACTAGTCCAAATCCTGGCAAATACTATAGGCTAATTATGTGCACACTTTCCTTCACCTCTAAAAGTCCAAAGCTCTCTCTAATAGGCAGTTAGTTAGGCTTTAACAGGATACCTGAAGGCCGGTGTAGGGGAAGGCATGGCCAGCTATCAGAAAAGTCAGAGGCCTGAGCTGGCAGCACTCCTCAAGAAGCCGTATCAAACCAGACTGGCCCAAGATGGCAGGTGCCATGATAGGAAACCACTGATCAAATAAGGAAGAAAAGGCCAGAAATCTTGCTTCCGAGAAATCCCTGTCCCAGGTAATAAATATTCTACCCTCTAGTGAACAACCATTAATAAAAGTTAGAAACCCACGCCCCGGAGTGTGCAGCTTATACTTGCTCTTTCTGTCTCTGTCTCCCTGTCTCTCTCTCTCTCCACTTGCACCACTCAACCATTGTGTCAGTCTGTCCTTGAATTCTTTCCTGAGAGGAGACTAAGACCCTCTGGCAACATCCTGGGGACAGGCTCAGAGACAGCCTCAGAGCCCAGGGGTCTCCCAAGTTCACCCAGCAATATCTCCACATCTTGACTTTCTTCTTGAAGTCCAAATTTTACCAAAATAAATCTATGGACTCAGGAGAACAAATGAATTTCCATGGCTCTCCCTGAAATTATCCAGTTAGTAAGGATCAAATCTTCAGATTAGAATATCAACCACACCATATCTCATAACCACATTTGAAAAAATGCCTTGGATTGAATATCCAATCGATGCTTGGGCAATACTTCTGTATATGATTGGAAAAGGTGTTATTTTACTTAAGACGGCAGATGAAATTTGAACCTGTTTAAAAAAACAAAATTCAACTGAGTAAATTTTAATATCTTTTTGTCTGTATTCAACGATTCATGAATTGGGCAACATTTCACTTAGCAGAAAGAAAGGAGCTCTGAGGAGCTGTATAAAATGAAAAACTTAACTAGGCAGAAAGGAGCAGGACAAAGAATTTCTAACAGCAAGTTCTTGCCACCTTGATTGTGGCAAGGTCACCTTCCTTTAAGGGATAGCAGGGGTCTATCAGGCAAATTATTTCACTAGTGTTGACCAGGCGTTTTAAATCGACCGATTTAAGGCTCTATTCTTGAGAGAGGCTAAATTGGCAATTAATTTAGGTATTAAGTCTTGGTTTGGTGACATGTGGCTTAGCACAAGTGACTCCATTTGAAATATGTTGTCTTTTCTTTTAGCGAACCTGAAAAATACACTAGGATTTTTTATTTTCAGTTTAGCAATTTGCTAATGAAATTTGATAACTCTGAGGCATTGAGAAACTTAAATTAACAAAAGTACATCTGTGACCCTCATCACCAATGAAATAAAAAATAAATATAGGTAGATTTTTGGTTTTTTTTAATACAATCTCAAATAATAATGTTTCTAAAAAGGACACGCAAACAGATATCTGATTGTTTTTCTAGATGTCTGGAAAAAATGTAGAGATTATTCCCACATATTTCACTGGAAAAAGCAATAAAACCAATTACTACTTTCTAATGCAAAAAATTAAAAACAAAACCAAAAACCTCTATAATTTAGGTCTATAGAAATCTCCCATTGAAGAACAAATAAATTACTATAATAGCCTTTGAAGAAATAGTTCAAGTCATCACACTCATACTGAAATATGGGAAATGAAATTAAACACCCTTAGAATTCTAGAATGTTCTAACATGTCTTGGAACTCAGTAGATGCCTAATAACTATTAATTGTTAGACGTGCATGCTTTGACTTTTGAAAATAGGACATACGTTTAATTTCCCAAGCTTCATACATAATGCCAAAGCATAATTACGAATATAGTATGTTTCAAGGGGACAGTAGCCTGGAAAGGTGGGAAAGACTGTGATAAATTACTCCTCAGATAATGTTCTTTTTGAAGGCACAATGACCCAGTTAGTAGTGCCACACATTTTATCATGTCAAATATATTCCCTTCTCCCCCCAAAATTAACAAGCATGGCTATAAAGAAGAAAATGTCTTAGAGATGATGTAGTTATAAACTTTTTTTTTTTTTTTTTTTTGAGAAAAGATTGGCCCTGGCTACAATTTATAACACGAGGTTTGGTGGTATTCTGTCTTCCACAGTCACTGAACTTTCCACCATTAGGACCAAGTGGCATGTTGTGTACACACAAGTCACATGTTTATTTCTAGGACATAAATAAAATGAAACCCAACACAGACCTCTTGTCAAAATATCTTGGAATTTTATCTTCTGTTCTTTGATGATAATCTTTCTGGTAAACCAAGCTTTTGTGACAAGGGATGTTACTGAGTTTCCAGCTAACCTTCTTATTTTTATATAATATTCCTGGAAACTCTACCTTTTTTAAAATTATTGGTTTTGAAGGAATATCAGGAATTTAAAATATTGTATCTCAGAAAACATGTTTCCCTTTAATTCTTTGAGGTAAAATGTCACCTGAGTACCTGCTGAGTTCCCATTTTATACAGCTAATCAAATCTGTAGCTGAAAGAATGAATATTTTTCTGATTTTCCCTGAGGACCTGGTTTGTAGTCTAGTTATATGAGCTAAGAGTAGAAAAGTGAATAATCTAATACCAACTGTGGCTCAGGGTCAGTTGCTATTATAAACCAGCCTTATCATAAAAAAAAGTCAAATTAAAGTAAATTTTTGAAATTTCTCAGGAAATTTTATGGCTGTCCTCATAACCCTTAAAATATTTTTATGCTATATCTTCTAATACTAACCCTTGTTTTCTTCTTTTAGTTATCTCCAATAATTATGTTAAGGACAAGGCAGAATATATATGGCGAAAGAAGCTTTTGGCTTCAAGACATTAAGTAATACTGTTTACAATTGAAAATTATCTAAAATATATTTCTAATAAGGATGGAATGAGAAATGATTTTAATCTTAGTGTATTATTATAAACTTAAATATTAAGCAATTTTTATAAAATATATGTTGCTGAAAGTAGGTTTTTATTTTGGCATGTATGTTAAATAAGGTAACCCTAGTTACCATATTAAATAAACCCTGAAATATCCATAGCTTAATATTATTGATGTGTATTTCTTGCTTATTTAAAGTCCAACTAGAGGCAAAGACTTAAGAGATACACTCTAGTGATTCAGGAGCTCATAATGATGGAGGCTCTGCTGTCTTTGAATCATGTCCCTCAAGATCATGTTGTATATTGATATCCAATCAGCATGCAGAGAAAGATAGAGTCTGAAGGACAGAAAGGGAGACTTTTAGAGACCAGGCTTGGTAGTCACATACATAACTTCCATACACAGTCTATTGCCATAATTCAGTCACCTAACCCTCCCTTATAGAGGTAGGCTGGGAAATAGTCAAAGAAGACAAGAAAGAACAGGAAGACAGTTTTGCTAAATAGCTAGCCAGTGTCTTTTGCAGTCTCTAATTCCATTAACATCCCTATAATCACATTACAATTTCATTGTGTCGTCCATTCAAAATGTTTGATCTCCAGATATATTTTTTAAGCTCATGTCAAAAGCAAACAAAATCTACGTGTAACTAGAGATTAGTGAATTTCTTATAAACTGTTCTAATACAATAAAGGAATATTACATACAATAAGAAGTTATGATTAACAGTGAGATTGATATTTGTTATAAGCACTGGTTTCTGTAAAAAAGAGCTCTCGAGGGAATAAAGATATAACATATGATGGCACTTAACCACCCAGGGGAATCATTTTCTTGTTCAGTGTGTCTATCTCTGAGCAGCCCCAATGTTGATTAAGGCTCATATTTACAACTTCTCCAGATCCTTGCCCTTCATTAATTGGAATTGCTTCTCTGGTAGTTTCCTTTGGATTACATGGCAGGATGTATATTCAGTGAAAGAGTAGTGGGGTTAACAAAAGTCTAGCTTCCTTGCCTAAAGCTGGGACAGAATTTGCATTGCTGGGTAAGTTCTTATTCCTTGAGGGGCACATAGAGCTGAACTTGACCTGATACCAGGGACTTGTACTCAACTTCATCTCTCCTATGTGGCTCCTCTCATTCCCTTATATGTTTTCCTAATATTACTCCCTTGGCAAATCTCTTTCATGCACACGAACCCTCACTTCAATCTCTGGTTTTAGGAAAACTGACTCAATACCAAAGGTAAGTCATTTGAACTATGTTTTTTAAGTCCCTGGCACCTCTAGGTATTTAGTACAGGTAGTGAAGCTGCAAAGACTCTGCACTGAAATTCTGGAAAATATATCCTAGCAATTATTGAAAACAAGAATATAAAAGTGTTACATTTTGCCAAATTAATAGATAGATGTTTTATAATCAAAAGAAAAATCTCAGGGGCACCTGGGTGGCTCAGTCAGTTAAGCATCCAACTTTGGCTCGAATCATGATCTCACGGTTTGTGGGTTCAAGCCCCATATCGGGCTCGCTGCTGACAGCTCAGAGCCTGGAGCTGCTTTGGATTCTATCTCCCTCGCTCTCTACCCCTCCCCTACTCACACTCTGACACTCAAAAATAAATAAACATTAAAAAATTTAAAAAAAAATCTCAGTAGATGTATGTATATGTGGAAATTGACAAGCTGACAATCATAGCTATATATAAATACTATTGAACAATTCTTACCCTTACTGTGTTGGATATCCGAATCTATTACAGAGCTATAGTAAATAAGACCATATGATAGAGAAACTGATGAATGAAACAAAATAGAGTTCGTACGCTGAATAATGCTTCTTTCCTCAAATGCATTCAAATCCTAATCCCTGTGAATGTTACTTTACATGATAAAAGGGAGTTTGCAGATGTGATTAAGGCACAAACCATCAAAAAGATAAATAGTGGAAAGATTTCTTTATGATGAGGGTAGAGGATTTAAGAATCAAGAGAAACACGAACGAGTCTATAAGAAAATGTACCACTTATGGGATATTTAGGTGGCTAAGTCAGTTGAGAATCTGACTTTTGGTTTTGGCTCAGATCACGAAATCAGTATTTGTGGGTTCAAGCCCCAGGATGAGCTCTATGCTGACAGCACAGAGTCTCCTTGGAATTCTCTCTCCCTCTCTTCTCTGCCCCTCCCCTGCTCTCTCTCTTTCAAAAATAAACAAGAAAATGTACCATGTAGATGTATTAGTAATTTAAAATTTATGTTATCAAAAGACAAAAACAAACTCCATGAATATTCTAAACAGTCTAGATCCCAAGTTTCAGTTAATCAGAAAGATGTAACAATGTTAAATTTATATGTACCTAATAAAACAGCTTCAAAATAAATGAAGCAAATGCTTATAGTAATTAAAGCTAAATAAATATTATATGTTACATTTAAGTTATGTATGTTAATATAAAATTATATTAATTATCCAATTCTATCAGCCTACAGTTACATGAGGCTAAAGATAAATCTAGAAGTCTACTGGAGAATAAACCCACATACAGACACACACACAAATCTGTGAGCACAAAAATGTCAACCATAGTAGAGTAAACAGATTTGTGTACTTACACAGTGGAATACTATTGATCAAAATTTCTTTGAACACATGAAATTAAGCTAGAAAACAATAACAAAATATGACTAGAGAATCCCATGTTTGTAAATTTAAAATATAAATACAAATAAATGAATCAATAACATCATACTAGAATTTTTAAATATTTTAAACTGAATCACATTAAATGCAAGGTATACAGGTAAAAGATTACCTTAAAGGAAACTTTTGTCTAACTAAATATATGTATTAAAAGAATATTTTTTTTTTTAGCTAATATGGCATTCATTCTAAGCACTAGTTGGGAAAATCAGCAAGTAAACCCAAAGAAAGTAGAAGGAAGGAAGTAATAAAAATCTAAGTAGCAAATAGGGAAATGGAAACACACATTAATGATAGTTGCACAGACTGATTAAGAAAGGAAATAAAACACTACAAAACAATTTCACAAATGAAAAAGGGTGCATTACTACAGATACTTCGCATTAAAGATATATAAAACCATTACTATGAATGACATTTTACCAAGAACTTAAAAATGTATATAAATAAATAGATAAATTCTTTTTAAAAATCCAACTTATAAAAACTGACTCAGGAAGAAATAAAAACATTGATGGAACCCAGAATTTACCAAACCATGGCTAGCCATTATTCTAGTCATTGAATATATGTAGACAATGCAGTACCAGTAAAAGTTTGTTTCTTTTGGTTAAATGAAATCCTTAGGAGTCTGCATTGACAATTCACATCTTTAGTAAAGAGTTTTATGTCTTCTCAAATAAAATGCTGGATTTAAATTTCACTGAATAGTAACAATAGTTTTGCTGTATTTTGGAGGGCTTTTATTTAGTGTTTTAATTTATAAATAACATTTTAAAATAATATTTTATGAAATGTAGCATACTTGAAACATTTCATTTTTTAGCTTGAAAATATTTTATTGGAAAGTTATTTAATAGAATACTGCATAAAATTATTTAGCAACTTATGTAATATTTAGCAGCTTGCAATTGTGACAACTTTCTATGTAGCAAGTTGTTATGAATAATTCCAGAAACCTGAAATTAAGAGTATATTATAGAAACATTTATTCATAGCTGGTGCTTCTAAAATGTGAAGTGATTTTCAAGGAAAATCAGGGACATATTTAGAAAGCCACTGCCATATGCATTCACTACACAGTGTCAAATGGTCTTCAGTGTTACAGTATTAGTCAACTACCACCGCTAGAGAATCATCTCTTACACAAATGACTCAATTTTCCAAGGCTGGCAGCTACTCTAGGCTTTAAAAATAATTTTAGCATTCTGAAAAACCTGCTTTCCTTCCCTCTTTTTATTTAAATGTTATTTCATCATCCATACCCAGGAAATTGGAAAGAAAACCTTTCTTATGAAATAATAAGTGTATATATAAAGATACAAGTATAAAAATTAGACAAATTTAAAAATTGCCATTTTAATGAGTATTAGTAATTACATTTTTCTGTATCTGAATAATAAATGTGACCCCTATCTGTGATTTGTTCAATATAAACTTATTTTGTTATTTCTCCTTTTCTTGAGGGACAAGTTAAATTACAATACTATATAATACTTCAAATGTGGTCCTGCACATTGTTCGTATGAAAACTCCATCAATGACAACAACCATATAACATAACTAAAACTATATAAAACATATTTATCACATTTGATTTTTTACAAAAACCACACACTTGACAGTTTGGAAGATTCCACTGCTTTGTTCATCTCCCTCAGAGACTATGTATCTAGAAAGAAACTCCAATTCTTTAATTTAGAAAGAAAAAAAAGGAACGTAAAGAAAGAGATTCCACAATTTAGAAAGAAATACAATCACATTTAAAAACATGTCTTTTTTAAAAAAATGTTTTTTAATGTTTATTTATTTTTGAGAGGGAGAGAGAGAGAGAGAGAGAGAGAGACAGAGCACAAGCAGGGGAGGGGCAGATAGAGACAGAGATACGGAATCTGAAGCAGGCTCCAGGTTCTGAGCTGTCAGCAGAGAGCCCGACACAGGATTCGAAATCACGGCCCCCTAATTCATGACCTGAACTGAAGTTGGACACTTAACTGACTGAGCCACCCAGGCAACCCTAAAAACATGTCTTAATGATTGAAAACCATGTGGGGAGAAAACTCCCCTCATTCACTTATGTTTACATAAATTGGTCTAAGCCTTTTGGAGGAAAGATTATCAGTATATGTGAAATTTAATATGTGCGTTGTCTTTGTCCCAGAAACCTCATTATTTAGAAATCCATACAAATAGCTGCATGTATACAATAATACAAGAGTGCTCATTGTCATTTGGCTCATGTAGCAAAACTACAGAAATAACTTAAGAGGTTATTAACAGAAAATGGCATTCTATCATGTTACCGTGAAATACTATGCAGCCATTCAGTTAAAAAAAGGGAAATAAATCTTTGTACAGGAATAAAAACGTGGCTTAATTACATTGTTATGTTTAAAATCTCTCTTTACATTTTATAATCATACATATTAGAGAAGCAGAATTATTCACACACTGGAAGGATAAAAAGAATATAAAATTATAAGAAGAAAATACAAACAAAAGAGTAGAGAAGGGTGTCAAGTTTTCAGTTTAAATGTCTCTACCTTTGAAGAAATCAATTCTAATAAAACAGCTCTTATTTTTAACTATTTTCTTTCTAAAGAGGCATGTGGGACTAGTACTATTCCCTGGGGGAACTGCCTGATTTACCATTTCGTGTAAAGTGTGTTATAGATTAACCTCATGGCATTCTGCTCACTCCTACCACTTGCATTCGCAACTGCTCCTGCCATAGGGAAAGTATCTTACCAATCTTCTGACATGCCTCCTGCAGCTAAACACTCTTCTAATTGACCTGTGAGTACAAACTGAGGAATTGGGATAAAAAATCTATATTATACGAGGAAGTTTAATAAAACACATTTGCCATCATTTCAAAATGCAAAAAATATATGTATGGCGCATAGTATAGATCACATGCTCAATCTAAAGCATCAGAATAAAAAGATTCATATTAATCTCAATTTGACAGTCATTACCATTTATGGCCTTAGCGACTTTTCTATTCAAATAATGTCCAGAGTCATTTCTCCCCATTGGCTGGTTTTCATAGCGGAAACGGGCTCCTTTCCAATCTCTTTCTTCCCACATAAGAGTATCTGTATAGATGTTTCATACAACGGAAAGTGAAGGGACTGGAATGCGAAGTTTAGGCAGATATATTTTCTTTTTATATAATATACATATCTTAAGTCCCCCAATTTCAAACATGAACAATTCAATTTCTAATCTCTCCTATTCACAGGTGCTTCTTTTGACAATTTTCAACTCTCTTGAATATCCAAACCCTCAATCATGTAAAATAATTCGGTGTTCCTTAAATCACTCATTATAATCAGGATGAGATGCATGATTAGTCATTGTTATAATGAAAGAGGAAGATGTAAGTAAATATTTATAAATGATAGTTAAGATATGATTACTCTGGCGAAATTCGTTTTTCCACAAAAGGTGATGAAATAATCATCTCAGTGTTGACTTTTTTTTTGGATATAACACAATTAAAAGTAAATATTAAGCTATCAAGATCACGATTTATTCATCTTATGGGCTTAAACTTTTGCCCATAGTACCAAAATGTCTCCATGTAAAAACTTTCATTTTAAGGTGCTATGTGTTTCAAACAAACAAACAAAACAAACAACAACAAAATAAAACTTCCATCTGTGTGATGTCAATTAATCCTCATAAAAATCTCCTAAAGTACATTATGTAAATTTCATATTGGAGATCGTGAACCTAAAGTTCAGACAGAAAAGAGACAATACCCATGTTCTAGAGCATGATTATAATCTACAGATTAATAAAGTATGGACTTGGGAACTAGATATTCTAGGTTTAAATCCTCTGTACTTCCTGTATTTATTGGGTGATTTCGTTCAAGTTACTGAAACTCACTGTGTATCAGTTTCCTTATCTAAGAAATGGGGTAATGGATATAATAGTACCTTTCTCAGAGCCTTATTATGAGAAGTAAATGAGTTTAAATGTTCCTGGAACAGTTCTTGGCATATAGAAAGTACAATATTAGTGTCGGATATTACTACGTTAAAACTGGTAAGTGATTGAGTCCTGACTTGACATCTTCTGATTTCAAGTTTGGAGGTTGGAGCCAGACAAACCTGGATTCTAATTCTTATCCACAATGTAAAAGCTGTGTGAATTTTGGGGTGAGCAATTTTCTTTGTCAATTGGATGGGAATAAAAAATACACACATACATAACAGACTGCCTGTGAGGTTTGTCAATATAATAAAGAAACTGCATAATGTACTACAGAAGCCTGAGGTACACCAGCAGCACAGTAGATTATTCCTCTTACAAGTGTTAAGCAAGTACTTATATGTCTCTGTTATGATATGCTGATTAATAAGAATTTTTACTGAAAGCTTTATGCACACACACAGTGCTGTGTTTACTGACTGATTTGTTTCTCGAAACAATCCATAAGGTATTATCCTCAATTTACCGATGAGGAAACCAAGGCAGATCCTGTTAGGAAACATATTCGAGATCATAAAACTAAGTTATGAGATGAGAGTGAGAGTCTGAAAGTTCCCTACCAGACACTGTACATTCTGCTGCCTCTGAGCGTTGCCATATTTAGATGTGATACATAACGAAGCAGTCCTTAATGTGATTACTTTTTTAAAAAGAACACATAAAACTGCTATCTATTCTGGTAACCTAGGAGTCAAGATTGCCTAAAAATGCTTCCTCTACCAAATATCTAGAAACACTGGAAAGAATACTGCAGTCTCCCAAATTAAGCGATCTGCCCCGAGGCCAAAAATGACAAGGCAGCGGAATAAGAGATTTAATCAGTCATTAGGAGTATGCCAGTCTCTGCGGCTGAGAGACTCGTGACTTAAAAGGCAAGCTGTACACAGGAGGCGAGGCTTTGGACCCAAGCAAGGTGGAGAGCTGGTATGACCCACAAAAAACTGGATCTCTAAAATGTGCGCTGAGGATCCATTTACTGGCCAGCAAAAAGGAACGAACTAGGAATACATCTCTCCGGGGCCAGGGCTCTGAGTAGGGGAAAAAAAAAAATCTCTGACAATTCATAATCACTGGATTAACATTCATTGGTTTGTCATGCAAGATTCATACTCTGTGTGTTCCAGGAAATCCTAAACAAAGGAATGGTTCAAGCAGTCCAGATTTTAGCATGGCAAGGCCCTTAGCTGACGTAAACACAAATCATTTCATAAGAAATTTACCCATAACACAGGGCTCATAACATTTCCATGGATTAAAATCAGCTGACTATAAGCTCACAAATCACATTTGTAAAATAAATATGGAGTGAGCACTATCAATGAGAATTGGCAAAAACAACACTCAGTCCTGCAGGGGTTTTGTAAATTTAAATTATAAGATGCAGAATACAAAAGAGCGTATCTAAGAGAAAGAAAAAGCCTGGATTTTTAAAATGCAAATTAATTAATTAAAAGGATGAAGTAAATGCTTAAATTATTAATAAAAAAAGAACATGACTAAGGAATATGATACAACTTTAAAAGTATAGGCAGATTTGAAAGGAAATTAAATAGTACTTCGGGAAATGAATGGAATCATTAAAATAAACTATAACTCTAACGACAGGTTAAACAGCACTCGAATCTACTGAATACGGAATTAATGACCATATTAATGTGGATCTGAAGGTATAACCCCAAATGTGAGATATGGAAAATAAAAAGGGTTTATGCCATGTAAGAGGGTGGAGTGGTCATACAGAGGTCTGTTTGAGTTCCGGGAGTCTGACTCAGGGTGCAGGTTGAGGCCGACTTCTTAACAAGTGGGGAAGAAATGGGGAAAAATTTTTCAAGATCCTGGGAAAAGTCAGAATTAAGTGATTACTGAAAGATATGATTTAAATTAAGATAGTCATTGGGATGCAAGAATAAAATACAGATGTCTTCATACAAACAAAACTAATTTTATCACTGATAGACTCTACAAAAGGAACTTCTGAAGGATCCCCTCAGGAATAAAGAAATGGGAACATGATTCTGCAGATGTGTCTAATGCTCAACACAGTAATGTAAAGAAACGAGAAATATGTAGGAAATGTAATCAAAGACTAATTGAATAAAACAATAATAATAAGGGCAACATCTATTTGGATAATAAAAGCCAGAAAGCACTGTAAACAAGGACAGCAATAACGGTCAGATAGGAATGAAGGGAAAGATATAAGACATTTTTAAAATTTTGTATTATTCAGGAAAAATGTAGAGATTGATTCAATTTAGACTTCCTGAACATGAAAAATGTGTAAAGTAACTATGAGAAGAATACAATATTTGTACAAAGTTTCACATCCAAACAGTTATGTTATAGAAAATTTAAGTAATACAAAAGAGGACAAGAGAGAAGGAGGAAAAATGGGAAAAAAAAAAAAAAACAGGTCTTAGAGAAGGCACAATAATAAGTGGTTGAAATAAACCAACATATCAGTAATCACAATAAATGTGAATAAATAAGACTATTTAGAGGCCAAAGATGGTCAGAATGCAAAAGAAAATCAACTTGCACATTGTCTTATAAAATTTACTTTAAATAAACCAAAAACCAAAAACACAGTTCTTTTACACATAATAAAAAAAAACAAAAAAAAAAAAAAACTGTAAAATAAAACCATAGAAATACTGCTCTCGATATATTAATATGAAGCTAAAACAGTCTTTAAGACACAAAACATTATCAGGAAATAAAAAGGTCACTAGCTTAGGATAAAAGGATCATTTTATCAGAAGTATTGTGCCTTTCTTCACTTACAAACAAAAGAAACTTCTGTTTTCTTAAAACTTTTTTACTGGAAGAGAACAAAAATAAATACTGAGCTACACTTTTACTGTAAGACATTAGATTACAACAGGATAATTAAAATATGAGCAGAAGTTTAAAAAGGAAAACAAAAAGACAAGTCGAACAAGTATTAAGTTGTTTTCCTGAAGTCAGCTAGACAAATGAAATAGACCCAAAATTCTATTCAGCATATAAAAGGACAACGATTATAGATACAGCATAGGTGGAAGAGAATTTTATAATTACTTTTATGCAAAAACAGATGAAATGGGATGTTTATAAGAAAAATAAAATTAGCAAAACTGACTCAAAAAAATCTGAATATATCTATAAGTATTTTAGAAATTAGATCAGATAATAATGTGTACATTCCTCCTCATCTAGCCCTGAAATAAAAAAGAAATAAAAACTTAAGAATATATGGGATTTCAGACAAGTCAATTAAACATAAAAAGAATAAATAATTTTATCTGCATACAACCTCTTTCACAAATAGTGTATACTGACCCATTTTAAGAAACTAATATAATCTTCATGACAAAGTCAGGAAAAAAATTACAAGAAAGATAAATTGAAGTTCAGGATTATGAATACAGTACAAAAATCCTAAACAAAATACTAGCAACCTGAGTCCTTCAACAAGGACTCATTGGGTTTTTACCACTAATGCTAGGATGACTTAATAATTAAACATTGATTAATACCGTTTATCACATCAACATATTAAAAGACAAAAACATATGACCAGCTCAATAATCATGGGGAAATAATTATTTAAAGGGAAATACCAATTTTTAATAAACATCACTATTACATTAGTAACATTTCATACATGATAAAATGTCTTGGTTGTGACAGCATGCTCATCAAATGTTTCACTGTCTCCTATATTTCCTGCATCCTTTGTAGTAAGGAAGAGCCAAATGACTACTTATGCCCAGTGGATTATGAGTGACCTATGGGCAATTTTCCATTTTTCTTTCCCTGACTTGACCATAAATGTGCCATCGTTCGAAGCAACTTAAATCCTGAAAGAGTTGTCTGCACCTGAAGCAGAACTTGTGTCAAGTCAGAAACAAGATGTTGATATGTTAATTCACTGACAAATTGGAGTTATTCAGTAGTGAATCACTGCTCACCCTGTCATAGTAATACAGACAAAAGACTTACAACCAGAAATCATGACTCGATAGAAAAAAAAAAAACTATAAACTACCCAATAAAAAAATAGGCAAAGGGCATAAACAGAACTCACAGAAGGTGAGATTGATAAAAAAAAAAAAACACAAAAAAAAAACACAAAAATCTGAGTATGAAATAAACATAAAAGAAAATACTCAACCTCAATATGGAATGGAAAAGTATAAAACAAAATCATAATGGTTTATAATTTCATACCGACATATTGGCAAAACTTCAAATGTCTGATAATGTCAACTTTTGGTCAAAAAGTGGAGTACCAGGAACTCATATAAGGCTGGTGGGTGTGGATTGAGACAGTTTGTCAGACAATCTGGCAATATTTTGTAATGTTAAAAGTGCTCATAATTTCAACATATACTCAAATTGTAGGAACCTCTATAAGTCCTTCCCTGATTTCTCAAACAGTCTGAGGCAAATCTCTTATATTTGCATTAAATTATAGAAACTTTCATTAGAGTTATAGCAGACATTAGTTAAATCAGGCTTCCCAGAAGCCACACATACTTTCCCTCTTGGGGAAATACAAGACCTCAACCAAAGGAGGTTTTGTTATTTGCCAATAATAGTCTTGCTTTCTCACTAACTTACTTGAGGCTAAGGCAATTATTTTTTCATACCTCTGTCTCAAGATCTAGCAGAAAACCTGGTTCATAATAAGCATGGGAATACGACCATTCCATTTAAAATTGTTGAGAAGTTCCTGGGCACAAATTAGATTCTATGCAATGTGGTTCATTAAGATATTACATGTGATATTGGCATAGAAATGTAATAGTCAAACCATTTTAATAGTCCGTTTGGTGGTAATTCCTTAGTGAGGAACTTGTTCAAAGATAAACTCATTCAACGTGCAAGATTTGTCCTATTTTATAGAACTTACCGTTCCTTCTTAATTTATATGTTTTTTTTTCAAAGTACTATTTTTCTCTATTGGGAACAAATTATTTTATAACTCCAAGAACCCGAAGTAACTGTCAGGATGTTGAACCTCAGATATGACAAAAATTCATTTAATTTAGAAATGGAACTAGAAAAAAAAAATGCCACAACTTACATATGTGAGAAATGCTTTTCCATTTTACAAACATATATGGCCTTGCCCTGTCACAAGCTTCCTCTGTTCAAGTGTCCATGAAACATCTGATAACTTTCTGAATAGTAAATCACAGTGATCTTGCAGAGCCAGGGAAACTTCGTTTTATTTTCTTTTATTGTTTTTGTATTGTACTGAGTACTCCATGGCATATTCAGGGAGATCAAGAGAGCTTAAGCTTTGTTTTATACAGCTGGGCAGGTACAGTGGTGACTGAAACTTCATCTGGGATTTTAATTGAATGTGCTTCTAGAGATGCACGAAAACAGATCAAAATGACTTGCTTTTAATTTCCTTTGGGGGCAACTTGCTGGCCTGGGCAATGCCAAATTACCATCTTGCCTCTTTCTCTTCCTTTTGAGTTTTTCCCTTTGAGCAACACTGCAATAGCTGCTGGCTATGCAATTAGGCATCTCTGTCTGCCTCCCCTTCAATCTTTTTCTCTTATTAGGCCAGTAGGAAAATGTTAAGCCCCTAGGCATTTGCATCTATTAATAGGAAGAGAAGATTAACTGTCACTGTTGCATAGATTCATGATTAGTAGACTGCTAGCAGAGTTCTCTTTTATTTCCTCCTTTTCAGTAACAAGCCATAGGCATCATTGCAACATCATTAAGCGGCCCTGATGTAGGACCTCTAATCTGGTCTCTGATGGGAGACTATTGGTGCTCCATCTTGAATTGCCCATCCACAGGATTAAGACAAAGGAAATGATTAGACTAAGTCCAACATTCTCCTTTACAGAGAAAGTAACAGAGGTCATGTGACCTGTCCAAGGGCAGGCAGGTAATTCATAATAGAGCGAAACAAATCGAGTATCTAGGTCTCCTGCTGTTTTAAGCTATCATACTGAACTTGTTATATTGTTTATTACCAGTACCAGGATTTAACATTTCCCATAAATCAAATATCTAGAAAATTATTCTTTCTGGGATAATAGAAAAATTTATGAAGAGAATTGACTGAACAGAATTGAAATGAGTTAGCTGTATATGAGGAATTCCAATAGATGTTTTACTTAATTTGAAAATGCTATTTTTTTAATCATCTGACGATTCTCAATTCATATCATTCATCTGGGTCTAGCTTTTTCTTCCTAAAAAAAGACAATTTCGTAAGTTAAAAATTAGGAAGCCCAGAGAGGTAGTATGTCACGTAATGAAGTGATTCTCCAAATGTGATGTCTGAGCCAATCACCTGGGAACTTGTTAAAAATTGTCAATCTGAAAATAAAGAGCCAAAATGAGAGGCAAAGAAGTGTTTATTTCGGATTAAAGAATTGCAACTTGGGGAGCAAAGATTCAGGTGGAAACTCAGTCTCCCATGTGTGAGATGAAAGCAAAGAGAATTTTTTTTCTTTTTAAAATGTTTTTTTAATTAATTAATTTAGTTTCAAATGTTTATTTTTGAGAGAGAGAGAAAGAGAGAGTGAGAGCGTGCATGAGCAGAAGAGTGGTGGGGTTGGGCAGACAGAGGATCTGAAGCAGGCTTGGACTAATGAACCATGAGATCATGACTTGAGTTGAAGTCAGACACTTAGCTGACTGAGCTACCCAGGACCCCTTCTTTTTCAATTTTTTATTTAAATTCTAGTTTGTTAACATATACTATAATATTGGTTTTAGAAGTAGAATTTAGTACTTCATCACTCACATATAAAACCCGGTGTTTGTCATAGCAACGGCCCTCCTTAATGCCCATCCCCCATTTAGCCCATCCCCACCCATCTTCATCCATCAACCCTCAGTTCTCTACCATTAATAGTCTCTTATAGGTTGTTTGCCTCCCTCTCTTTTCCCCCTTTCCCCTTATTCATTTGTTTTGTTTCTTAAATTCCACATATGAGTGAAATCATATGGTGAATTATTCATTTTTCTCTGAGTGACTTATTTCACTTACCATAATATACTCTAGTTCCGTCCATGTCATTGTAAATGGCAAGATTTCATTCTTTTGGATGCCTGTGTAATATTTCATTGTATGTATATACCGCTTCTTTATCCTTTCATCAGTCAATGGATATTTGGGATCTTTCAAATGTTGCTATAAACACCAGGGTGCATGTACCCCTTAAAATCTGTATTTTTCTCTCCTTTGGAAAAATACCTAGTACTTCAATTTTCTGGGTGGAAGGGTGGTTCTATTTTTAACTTTTTGAGGAACTTCCATAGTGTTTTCCAGATTGGTTGCACCAATTTGCATTCCCACCAACAGTGTAAGAGGGCTCCCCTTTCTCCACATCCTTGTCAACATCTGTTGTTTCCTGTGTTGTTAATTTTAGCCACTCTGAGAGGTGTGAGGTGGTATCTCATCACAGTTTTGATTTGTATTTCCCTGATGATGATCGATGTTGAGCATCTTTTCTTGTGTCTGTTAGCCATTTGCACGTCTTCTTTGGAAAAGCGTCTATTCATGTCCTCTGCCCATTTCTTAGCTGGACTATTTGTTTTGGGGGTGTTGAATTTTGAGAATTTCTTTTTCTTTCTTTTTTTTACTAAAAACATTTTAATGTTTATTTATTTTTGAGGGAGAGAGACAGAGTATGAGCGGGGGAGGGACAGAGAAAGAGGGGAAAACACAGAATCCAAAGCAGACTCCAGCCGTCAGTACAGAACCTGATGAGGGACTCAAACTCATGAATTGTCAAATCATGATCTGAACCAAAGTCGGATGCTTAACCCACTGAGTCACCCAGGTGCCCCAAGTTTAAGAAGTTCCTCATAGATTTTGGATATTAACCCTTTATCAGATATATCATTTGCAAATATCTTCTCCATAGGCTGCCTTTTAGTTTTGTTGATTGTATCCTCCACTGTGAAGATTTTTATGTTGAAGAAGACACAATAATTCATTTTTTATTTTATTTCCCTTGCTTCTGATGATGTGTCTAGCAAGAAGCTGGTATGGCCGAGGTCAAAGTGGTTGCTGCCTGTGTTCACCTCTAGGATTTTGATGGCTTCCTGTCTAACATTAAGGTCTTTCATCCATTTTGAATGTATTTTTGTGTATGGTATAAAAAAGTGCTCCAATTTCATTCTTCTGCATTTTCTGTCCAGTTTTCCAACATCATTTGTTGAAGAGAGTGTCCTTTTCCTATTGTATATTCTCTCGTGCTTTGTCAAAGATAAGTTGACCACATAGTTATGGGTGGGTCCATATGTGGGTTATGGACCCAAATGTGGGTCCATTTCTGGGTTTTCAATTTTGTTCTATTGATCTATGTGTCTTTATGTTGTGCCAGTACCATATTGTCTTGATCAGTACAGCTTTGTAACATAACTTGAAGTCTGGAATTGTAATATCCCTACGTTTGCTTTCCTTTCATAAGATTTCTTTGTCTATTTGGGGTCTTTTGTGGTTCCATACAAATTTTAGCTCTTTATAGAATGTTGGTAGTATTTTAATAGGGATTGCATGAAATATATGGATTGCTTTGGGTTACATAGACATTTTAACAATATTTGTTCTTCCAATCCATGAGCATGGTATATTTTTCCATTTCTTCGTGTCCTCTTCAATTTCTTTCATAAGCGTTCTCTCGTTTTTAGAGTAGATATTTTACCTCTTTGGTTAGGTTTATTCCTAGGCATCTTATGGTTTTTCGTGCAATTGTAAATGGAATCATTTCCTTGATTTCTCTTTTTGGTGCTTCATTGCTGGTGTATAGAATTGCAACAGATTTCTGTATGTTGATTTTATATTCTGCAGCTTTCCTGAATTCGTGTATTTTTAGTTCTAGAAATTTTTTGGTGAATTCTTTCAGGTTTTCTACATAGAGTATTTCATCTACAAACAGTGAAAGTTTTACTTCTTCCGTGCCAATTTCGATGCCTTTTTTTGTTGTCTGATTGCTGAGTCTGCGACTTCCAGTACTATGTCAAATAGTAATGGTAAGAGTGGACATCTCTATCTTGTTCCTGACTGTAAAGGAAGAGCTCTCAGTTTTACCCCATTGAGGATGATATTAGCTGTGGGTCTTTCTTATTTGGCTTTTGTAATGTTGAGGAATATTCCATCTATATCTACTTTGTTGAGAGTTTTTAACAAGAACAGATGTTGTATTTTGTCAAATGCTTTTTCTGCATCTATTGAGAGAATCATATGGTTCTTATCCTTTCCTTTATTAATGTGGTATATCATGCTGATCGATTTGTGAAGATCAAATCACCTCTGCAGCCCAGGAATAAATCATACTTGATCTTTAGCTTATATCTAGTTGGGAATTTTTTGCATCCATGTTCATCAGGGACATTGTCTGGTTTTGGAATCAAGGTAATGCTGGCCTCATTGAAAAAGTTTTTATTTTTTGGAACAATTTGAGAAAAATAGATATTAACTCTTCTTTAAATGCGTGGTTGAATTCCCCTGGGAAGACATCTGGCCATATCCTGTTGTTTAGATTTTTGATTACTGATTCAATCTCTTTGCTGGTTATGAGTCTGTTCAAATTTTATATTTCTTCCCGTTTCAGTTTTGGTAGTTTGTGTGTTTCTAGGAATTTGCCCATTTCTTTCAGATTGCTCAGTTTGTCGGCATATAGTTTTTCATAATATTCTCATAATTTTTGGTGTTGGTGGTGATTTCTCCTCTTTCATTCATGATTTTATTTATTGGGCCCTTTCTCTTTTCTTTTTGATAAATCTAGCTAAAGGTTTATCAGTTTTATTAATTCTTTCAAAGAACCAACTCTTAGTTTCATTGATCAGCTCTATTTGTTTTTCATTTGTTTGTTTCTATATCATTTATTCCCGCTCTTATTTTTATTACTTCCCTTCTGCTAGTTTTAGGCTTTATTTTCTGTTAATATTCTAGCTTATTTAGGTGTAAGGTCAGATTTTATATTTGAGACTTTGCTTGCTTCTTGAGAAAGCCTATATTGCAATATACTTCCCTCTTAAACTGCCTTTGCTGCATCCCAAAGGTTTTGAACTCATGTTTTCATTTTCATTCACTTCCGTGTGCGTGTGTGTGTGCGTGTGTGTGTGTGTGTTTAATTTCTTCTATAATTTCCTGGTTAACACATTCATTCTTGGTTAGAATGTTCCTTAAACTCCATATATTTGGGAGGTTTCCAATTTTTTCTTGTGGTTAACTTCAAGTTTCATAGCATTATGTTCTGAAAATAGGCATGTTATAATCTCAATCTTTTTGTACCTGTTGAAAGCTGACCTGTGACCCAGTATGCGACCTATTCTGGAAAATGTTCCATATACCCACAGAAAAAAATGTGTATTTTTATGCTTTAGGATGGAATATTCTGAATATATCTGTTAAGGCCATCTGGTCCAGTGTGTCATTCAAAGACATTGTTTCCATTGATTTTCTGCTTACTCTGTCCATAGTTGTAAGTGGGGTGTTCAAGTCCCCTACAATTATTGCGTTGTTTTCAATGAGTTTCTTTATGTTTGTAATTAATTCAATTATATATTTGGGCACTCCAAAGTTGGGGCATAAACATTTGTAACTGTTAGAGCTTCTTGACAGATAGGCCCTTTAATTATGATGCAATGCCCTTCACCATCTCTTGTTATAGTCTTTGTTTTAAAATCTAATTAGTCTGATATAAGTATGGCTACCCAGATGTCTTTTAACGTCCATTATCATGATAGATGGTTCTCCATCCCCTCACTTTAAATCTGCAGATGTCTTTAGGTCTAAAATGAGTCTCTTGTAGCCGGTAAATAGATGGGTCTTTTTTTTTTAATCCATTTTGATACCATATGTATTTTGATTGGAGCATTTAGTCCATTTACATTCAGAGTGATTATTGAAAGATATGAATTTCGTGCCACTGTATTACCTATAAAGTTGATGTTTCTAGTGATGTTCTCTGTTCCTTTCTAGTCTTTTTTGCTTTTTGTCTTTTGTTCTCCACTCAAAGAGTTCCCTTTAATATTTCTTGCAGAGCTGGTTTAGTGGTAATGAAACTCTTTTAGTTTTTGTCTGGGAAATTCTTTCTCTCTTTCTATACTAAATGACAGCCTTTCTGAATAAACTATTCTTGGCTGCATATTTTGCCCATTCAGCATGTTGAATATATCATGCCACTCCCTTCTAGCCTGCCAAGTTTCTGTAAACAGATCTGCTGCAAACCTAATCTGTCTTCCCTCAGAGGTTAAGGACTCTTTTCCCTTGCTGCTTTCAAGATTCTTTGTCTGTGTATTTTGTGAATTTGACTATGATATGTCTTAGGGATGGCTGGCTTTTGTTAAATTTAGTGGGTGCTCCCTGTGCTTCTTGGATTTTGATGTCTGTTTCCTTTCCCAGATTAGAGAAGCTTTCAGCTATAATTTGCTAAAATAAACCGTCCGCCCCTTTTCTCTCTTCTTCTTCTGGGACTCTTATGATATAAATGTTACCATGCTTTAAGGAGTTGCTGAGTTCCCTTAGTCTATATTTGTTATCCAATACCTCTCTTTCCCTCTTCTTTTCAGCGTGATTATTTTCCATATTTTTTCTTCTATTTCACAGATTCATTCCTTTGATTTATCCTTCCTCATTGTCATGGCAACAGTAAGATTTGCATCTCAGTTATAGCATTTTTAATTTTGGCCTGACTAGTTTTTAGTTCTTTTATCTCTGCAGTAAGGGATTCTCTAGCTTCTTCTATGCTTTTTTTAAGCCGAGCTAGTATTCTTCTAATTGTTGCTTTAAATTCTGCTTCAGACATCTTACTTATAACTGTATTGATTAAATCACTGGCCATTGCTTCTTTCTATTCTTTCTTTTTGGGTGAATTCCTCTGTCTTGTCATTTTGTTTAAGTCACTGTTTTCTTGTGTGATTGTTAGGAAAGCCTGTTATTTTCTTGCTCCTGAGAGTAATGGCTATATTATGAAGAGGTCCCAAAAAAGGGGGCAGAGGATCTCAGAGAGGCCTTGCCACCACTCCTAAATGCACTCCAAGCAGGGGATCTATTTCTCCCCATGCAGCCTGGGTGCTCCTCAGACCACATTGCCCACTTTGGATGTCTGCCTTCCTTTCCCACAGGAGTGCCACTAAGCCTGCCAGTAGAACCCTGGTGATGGCACGGACTTCTAAAATTTCAGACTTTGCACTCCATTGCTTATAATAACTGAAAGCAAAGTGGTTTTATGAAAAAAGGAAGAGAGATAATTACAGGAGTTGAAGAAAAGAAAAAGAAACTTTCTAAGAGTGTCAAAAAATTAAGCTAATCTGGATTGTACATTGATTGACTACTGATTTTATCTTCAAAAAGTCCACAAATATCAATCTTTGTTCAGGAGGTTTGTTCTTCTGCAGATTTCTTAAGCAATTGCTTAAAACAACTGCCATTTTGCCTAGTCCAACAGTTTGGGCCCGGGTTAAATGAACACAAATAAGGCAGGTTCTCTGCTGTGGCTGCTCCCACTCCATTTAAAAATGGTTCAATCCATGTCACTTCCTCACAAAACACAAATTCTCAGGACACACTGCAGACCTACCACATCAGAAATTTTTAGAAAGGCATTTTAATAAGCACCCTGGGTGATTTTGATACATGCTGAAATTGGAAGAAATTAGGTAGAATCATTCAGAACACTGTCTCTGAAGTCACTTACTTGGTTTGAAGCTCAGCTGGCCACTTAAGTATGTGACCTTAGGCAAGTCATTTTATCTCTCTTCTTCAGTTTCTTCTGTAAAATGAAGAAGGCTACATTAACACTACTTATTTCACAGTGTTGTTTGTTATGACATATATGTAGAGTATGTGCCTGGCATATTATAAGCATTATGTACATTATGTATTTTTATTATCACCATGTTATCACACTACAACTAATCTACTGAATTAAGTGATCAGAGTTTAGCATTAAGAATGGCCTTGCAGAACAAGAAATGTTCAAGAATATTAGAAATGATGAACAAAATGTTTTCTAAAAGTTCTACTGGGAAGACAAGCCTGAGTTTAAGGCCTCACTGGGCTACCTGAGAATGAAGACTACTTATGGACCTAGAAGTTTCTACAATAATTAAGATGCATTTGTTACAAAAATGCAATAGAAAATAACTTCATTGCTTCATGTTTCATCATGAGCTTTCTAAAGAAATGCCTAACCTCTATGAATAACAGGACTTTATTTTCCACAAAAAAATTTCTCATTTGGTTCCACAGTTCTTTGAGAAAACTAAGATGTTTTACCTGTTCCTGCCCTATGATCACTTTATAGGAATTTGTAAAGAAGAAAATATTGAGACATCCTTTGACTACAAAATAAAGAACTGAGGCCTGTCATCTTTTACTCTTTTGTCCTCTTTGGCCAGCATTTCTCAAATGTGGACGTGCATACAGATCACCTGAGAATCTTGTTCATATGCAGATTTTTGACTCGCTGGGTCTCCAGTGGGGCCTGAGATCCTACTTTTCTAACTAGCTTCCAAGACACGTCAGTACTTCCGGCCCAATCTCCACACTTTATGTAGCAAGGATTTCTATCACATATGATTATTAATAAATCTTGTTGATTCTCTCTCTACAGACTTTGAATATTGTTTCTTTCATAGTCCTCCTGGTAGAGACAGTTAACCTCCCAACCTTGTTTCTGATTTTTAGTCTTCCTCACTCCAATTCACTCATCTTACCCCTGCCAAGTCATCACTTCAAAACAGTGTTTTGATCACATCTCCCCTTTCAGTAGATCCCCTGCCTAAGATTCATTTGCTGGCCATCAATATGATGGGAGGATCTCTGCTAAATCCTAGGAATACAAAGATTAAAAAACACAGGTTCTATCTCTGAGAAGCTCCGACATAACAAAACATTTTTAAAACAATAAGAAAAGGACAATGGTATAGATACATGTATAAGATGTCACAAAAGTATAAGAAAAAGATTTAAGAAGAATTGGTTGTATAAGTTACACATTAGCTGAGTTTTAGTGGATGGATGAGTAGCTTTGAAAATAAAGCCAGGTGAAAATTGGGAAGTTCGTGGAAGAAAAGAGGTCAGCAGAACAAGGGCAAAAAGGTAGTGGTGAGTTGCTAAATGTTTAACAAGAGACTCTGGAAAAGAAATGTGCATAGTTGGCTCTCTTGAACTGCTAGGAGCAGACCTCAGCACATCACTAAACAGATGGATGCAGCAGGGTAGAAAGATGAGCAGGGAACTATAAGTATTTTGGTGTTACCAAAACATAAAGTATGTAATTGGCCACTATTATTCAGGATTTTTCCATAATTTAACCTGACTTTTAGATCTAATAATTTATGGAGACTTGGGTTAGTCAGAAAACCCACTTCCATAGAGTTCAATTTACTCTTAGAGAAATCAAGGAATAGAATCAGGCAAAGTCTAAAGGGCACTAAATCTCAACTCATACAGGTGTCATGGAATTTTAGTCATTAATTACCATCATTCACCTTCACATGTTCCATATTCTAACGGTTAGGTTTTCTAGACCACCCCCAAAAGGCCTTGTGTTGTTCTTTTCCCAAAATTATCTTCTAGTAGTAGGGATGAAAGATCTTCGGCCAAGCTTATTGTGTACAGCATACAGGAAAAATTGTGATTTAAGTCCATCTTCATTAGAGCAACCATTGCTACCAAAGCTGGAATTGTAGTACTTTGGCTGGCTCAGTTAGACTCAAGATACAGAGATAGTAGGGTCAGTTAGTATAAAATGGTAGTTTATCCAGCTCTGTGGCCAGATGGATATTGTTCCACCACTTAAAGGTAGACTATTTGAAATACTTAAAAGCCTTGTACCTTTGATTCCTCATTTGGAAAAATAGAGATAATAATTAATTGATCACACTGAGCGTCTGAGAAGATTAGGTTGAATGTGAAAGTTCAGTTTAAGTGGCAGAAATATATTGGATTCTCAGTAAATATTAATGAAATGGTTCATTTTATGTATTAATTTGTCTGGGCCATCAGGAGCCCAGATATTTGATTAAACATTATTGCAGGTATATCAATGAGTGTGTTTCTGAATGAGATTAACATCTGAGTCAGTAGACTGGGTAAAGCAGATTGCTCTCCCCAGTATGTATAGGTCTTGGAGGCCTGAATAAAACAAAAGATTGAGTAAGGGAGAATATGCTCTCCATCTGACTGTCTTCAAGCTGGGATACTGGTTTTCTTCTGCCCTCAGACTCAGACTCGAATTAGGACTTACATCATTGGCTCTCCTGGTTCACAGGCTTTTGGACTCCAATTAGAAATATAACATCTGCTCTTCTAGGTCTCCAGCTTGCCCACTGCAGATCTTGGTACTCCTCAGCTTCCATAATCACAAGAGCCAATTCCTTATAAAAATACACACAGGAGCAAGCATACACACACACACACACACACACACACACACACACACACACACACACACACACATCCTATTGGTTCTGTTTCTCTGGATAATCTTGACTAGTACAATTAGTTCTTATTGTTATCAGAAAGACTGGCCAGAGGGACAAAGATTCAAAGTAATCTCATCACAAAGTTAGTGGTCAGAGTAAAGGTTGTAGAAGGTCAGATCAGAATCCTAGAAGACTTTTTTTTTTTTTTTAAGGCTTCTCATTTTCCACAGCCTTCTATGCCACATTAACCCCACATTTGGGATGGATGATTCTAAAGTTTCAAGGATTCAAGATTTATTATGTTAGAACATAAATGATATTTAGAACTCTTTTGTGTCTGTGTTGTCTATGTCTCTGCGGTACTGAGAGTGAGGCCTCTGAGGGCTAAGGGGTAGAAAAAATAATTTTCCCTTAAGCTCCTGTAAAGTCTGATATATTGACTACTGGACTGGTGGAGAATTTCTGTGTACAGAATCATCTCCCTTTTCCTCAGGCTCTTACATTTGAAGTTACTTTCCTCATTTTACATACTGAAGTCTAAACAGAAGATGTGCGCCCTGTAATGATTTGAGTGTTCCTTCTCCCCTACTGAAAATAGCTTTTTTTTTCTGAGAAAATATATCTCATATCTTTTAAGGTCCAGCTTCTCCAAAAAGCCTTCTCTATTCACATCAAGTTTTTAAGTCTGAATCTTCTTAATTCTCAGAGCGTTTCATGGCTAGACACTCAATAGAGATTTATCATATGTTTCATTATTTTCTAATTGTTTTACAAAGTTCTCAGAACTTAAAAGGCAGAGAAACTCTCTGGCATTTGCATGTAATCTGCAAACCATTCCATATGCTAGTTATGCTGGTATTTTCATAAACACTTGATGGTGAAGATATGTTCAGCACTGGGATAAAGCCCAATCTTTGGGGCGATATCCAAATGGAAGATCCCTTTCTCGAAGGATAATGGAAATATTGGAGCCAGGTATGTGATTACTTCATCAGGAGAAAATATATTTGTGGGTGATCTGATAACTTCTTAAATATTGAATGGCCCTCCTGGGAAGCTGGGATTGGATTATTATTTGTGACAGAATATTCTGTACTATATTAGTATTATTACTTCCACTTCAGGCTAAGCCAGAAGGCATGATAACACTTTGGTTACATGGACAAGTTTGGAAAAAGGAAGAAGCCAGTGCATGTGGAAATCAAATCTACAAGACCTGATTTGCTGTGTAGCCATGCACAAAGGTAGAAAACCCACACTTCACCTAGTCAAGATCAAAATACTAATTAACAAGGATTTGCTCGGAAAGAAGGCGGGACTGAATCTGGCACTTAACAGCCTCAGTGCCAGTAGCTGTAAAGAGCCAAGAAAGGCAAGGCATTATCTGGAAGAAAGTGACAGAAATAAATATTTTATTTCAACCATTTTTGAAGATGTGCTTTCCCACTGTTAAAAATAGTTCTTTGCTTATAACAAAGACATAAGAAATTTTATAATTCAAATATTCTCTTATAAAACAAAGTATGTTTTCAATAGGAAACAAGTACAGGGTTTTCCAATTTGTTCTGTCCACCATACCCAAGTGACAAACAAGTAAACAGCATAAAGAAGGTGGACAGAAACTCTGGGCATGGAGCAAAGTTTATATACAATTTAAGAGCAAGCTGAGGCAGAGTCTACAGCAAAGACTTGTACACACAAAACTGTTGGGAAAATGTTGATACTGACACCACGTACTTTTGATATCTTTTCTTCATTTTTAGAATAGATTTGATTTAAAGAAAAATTACAAAAATAATGCAGAGAGTTCTTATATATCTATGTTTAGTTCCCTTATTATTAACATTATCTGAGTATATGTTTGTTATAATTAAAAACCCACTATTGGTACATGTTATTAACAAATACCCATACTTTATTCACAGTTCCTTAATGTTTACCTAATGTCCTTTTTTGGTTAAGGTCCCCTCCAGGATGTTACCTGAGATTTAGCTGCCATGTTCCCCTTTAGTTTATGAGTGTTTTCCAGACTTTCTGTGTTTCTGAGGACCTTCACAATTTTAAGGAATATTAGCCACATATCTTGTGAAATACTCCTCAGCTAGTATTTGCCTGATGTTTTACTCATGATCAGTCTGAAGTTATAGGTTTAGGAGGAAAAAACACAGACGCAAGATGCCATTTACTTCACATCACATCACATCAAGGGTAATACGATTGACATGACTATAAGAATTTTTCTAGATGTTCTTTATCAAGTTGAGCAAATTCCCCTCTATTCCTGGTTTGCTGAGAATGTTTATTATCGATGACTGCTGGGTTTTATCAAAATTTTTCCTGCCTCAATTGATATAATCATATGATTTTCCTCTTAATCTTGTTGATGTGGTAGATTACATTGGTTGATTGATTTTCAAATGTTTATCCAGCCTGGCATACCTGAGAAAAATCTCACTTGGTAGTGGCATATAATTTATACACTGTATACATTATTGGATTTGATCTGCTAATATTTTGAAGAATATTTTTATCTGTGTTCATGAAAGATGCTGGTCTATTGTTTTCTAGTAATATCTTTACTGGTTTTGGTATTAAGATACTGCTGGTCTCACAAAATGAGTTAGCACATGTTCTGTCTGCTTTTTTGATGAGAGAGATTGTAGAGAATTGGAATCATTCACTCCTTAAATGTATGGTAGAATTCACCAGTGAAACAATCTGGGCCTATCACTTTCTTTTTTGGAAAATTATTAATTTTTGACTCAATTTATTTGAGCCTTATATCCTAATAAAGGAGGTGGTTGGGGTGTGAGCTCTGGATTGATTTGTTTGTACTTGAAAAGCACAATTGCTGACAAGGTGCTTAGTCTCTCTAGATGTTGGCAAATCTTGGAAGAGGCAGTTCCTCCAGGGTCAGCAAAGGTCCAGATGTTAAAACATCAGAATACAGATAATAAAAGACCTGGTTGATACATGGAACCAGAGACTTCTACTCCAGGTAAGCAAAACTCACTTGTAATTCTGCGAATTCTCCTGTCTCTCCAGATTTCAGGGTGGCACTTTTCCCTGCAACTACAGTTCTCTGATGGATCAAAGAAAAATTACTGATTTTCATTTCATGTTCAGCTTTTTCTTGTTGTAAAGAAACAATTGAGGACTTTGAACCTCGTTACATGTCAGAAGTGAAACCAGAAGTCTTCAACTTATTTTTAATTGTTCTGCTGACTTTAGTTTCATGCCAAACTGAAAATATTGGTAGTAGTTTCCAGACTCAATGCAATTATCCTGAGAAGTTTTTTTTATGGATTTTGTTTTTTTTTTTTGCTCAGCCTAGGAGTGAGATGGCAGGCAATTCATTCATACAGTAGTACTATGTGCTTTTATTTTGCTTTAAAATGTAAAATTAAAACAAAAATATTATCTCATGGTTATCTGTTTCTAGGAAACTATCAGTAAATTATTTTCATTAACAAGTTAGTTATTCAAACCTTCCTTAAATCAGCAAAGAAATGAATGACACAAAATTACAGTAATTTCTGCAAAGACTGAAATTAAGAAAAAATGTGAACCATAAACAAATGAAGGATAACAGACAAGTCTTATCAAAATAAACAACCAAGTTCATAGTTTCTCAGAATAGTTAGCTAGGGAGTTTAAATTGCCTCCGTGACAGAGCATACTCCTTTTAGTGGCTGATGTAGTCAAGTGGGAATTCCAGCACATATCACCATGACTGTTGACAAAACCAATAGAGGGACTTAAGTTCCTGGCTTGACAGTATGTCTTTTTCTTTAGCAATAAATTCAACTCAAATGACAAACTACAGATAGAATGAGATCATAGACTATGGCTTGGATAATAACACTGGGCTTTATTGCCCCAGAAAGCATAGAGGTGAGGGTACAAATCTTACTAAATTGTCTGTTTACCACAGTTGTGTTTCTATATTTTTAACATTGAGCATGGTGAAGTTTTATTACCTCCACTGTTTGTTTATATCTTGGTTTCATAGCAAATACCAGCATGTCTTTGCTAAAGTCCAAATGAATTCACTTTCCTAAGATATCTAATGTTAGGAAAGGGTGAGAAAGAACTAATATTATTAAAATGTTCATATTACCCAAAAACAATCTATAGATTCAATGCAATCCCTACCAAAATCACAATGGGATCTTTCACAGAAATGGAACAAACCATTCTAAAATTTGTATGGAATCACAAAAGATTCCAAACAGCCAAAGCAATATTGAGAAAGAACAAACCTAGAGACATCACATCGTCTGATTTCAAACTACATTACAAAGCTATAGCAATCAAAACAGTATGGCATTTACATAAAAACAGATACATAGATCAATGGAACAAAATAGAGCTCCCAGAAATAAGCCCATGCTTATATGGCCAATTAATGTACAATAAAGGAGGCAAGAATATACAATGGGAAAAAGAAAGTCTCTTCAACAAATAATGCTGGGAAAACTGGACAGCCACATGTAAAGGAATGAAACTGGACCACTATCTTACACTATACAAGAAAATTAACCCAAAGTGGATTAAAGATTTGAATGTAAAACTAAGGATCATAAAACTCCTAGAAGAAAGGATAGGCAGCACGATCCTTGACATCACTCTTTTTTTGGATCAGAGTCCAAAGGCAGTGACAACAAAAGCAAAAATAAACAAATGAGACTATATCAAACTAAAATGCTTCTGTGCAGTGAAGGAAATCACCACTAAAATAAAAAGGCAGCCTACTGAATGAGAGAGGATTTTCAAATTATATATCCAATAAGGGGTTATTAGCCAAAATATAAAAAGAACTCATGTATCCTCCAAACAAAGCAAAACAAAACAGAAAAACAATTTGGTTATAAATGGACAGAGGGCCTGAGTAGACATTCTTCCAAAAGAAACATACAGAGAGCCAAAGGGTACATGAAAAGATGTTCAACATCACTAATCATTAGGGAAATACAAATTAAAACCAAAATGAGTTATCCTCTCCCACCTGTCAGAATGGCTAGTATCAAAAGGATAAGAAAGAAAAAGTGTTGGCAAAGTTATAGAGTAAAGGGAATGCTCCTACATCTTTGTTGGGAATGTAAACTGGTGCAGCCACTATAATTACCATATGATCCAGCAATTCCATTTCTGGGTATTTATCCGAAGAAAACAAAAATACTAATTTGCAAAGATATATGCACCCATATGTTCTCTGAAATATTATTCACAATAGTCAAGATATGGAAACAACCAAAGTGTCCATTGATGGATGACTACATAAAGATATGGTGACTCTCTCTCTCTCACTCTTTCTCTCTCTCTCTCTCTACTAAGCCATTAAAAACAATGAAATATTGCCATTTGTGACAGCGTGGATAAAAGTTGAGGGTATTATCCTAAGTGAAATAAATCAGACACGGCTAGACAAATACCACGTGATTTCACTTATTTGTGGAATCTAAGATACAAAACAAATAAAACGAAGCTCATACATGCAGAGAGCAGACTGGTGGCTGCCAGACAGAACAAGAGAATATGAGTTAGCAAAACGGGAAAAAGGAGTCAAGAGGCACAAACTTCCAGTCATAAATAAATAAGTCATGGGGATACAAAGTGCAACATGGCAACTATACTCAACAATATCTTATTGCATATTACGTAACCTTATGCAGTGATGGAGGTACCTAGACTTATTGTGGTGATCATTTCCCAGTGTATTCAAATATCAAATCATTATGTTGTACATCTGAAACTAATATAACGTTATATGTCAATGATAACTCAAAAAGAAAAGGTAGCATATAATCATACTGATTTTATTTAATTCCCATAATGTTCTTGAAGGAGAAAAATGTAAATGAATAGTGCATGAAATACAGCCAGATTTTGATTATGTAAGATGAAATTTTGATGTAGAGTTATTAAACAATTTTCACAGATGCTAACACTTAACAGAATACAGTTAATTTTCTTTTTCTTGTTTTGACTAATCAATGTTACTTTTATAGAATTTTTTAAAGACTCTTGCTTAAATTTTAATGAAGACAGTTAGTCCCTAGAAGAGATTAATAAGGTATCAGTTGTCTAAACGTCATTTAAAACAGGTCTTTTCTCATAAATATGCACTAAATAATGGAAAATCACCTTTTGAGGGTGAATAGGAAGACACGTTAAAGTGTAAAAAAACATTTTGAGGGTGGCAACTGAGATAAAAAGTCAGATCATAAATGTTATAAATTTACCTACTGTTAATATAACAGAAGTAACACCAACAATAAATGAGTTCATTTATCAGTTGTTTTCTAGGGAACAACTTAAAATTGCAATGTTTCAGAAATAACAAACTCAAACTATAATGTTTCTTTAAAAAGGCAGTAAAGGGAAAACTTCTAGAGTGTAACCTTGATCCTAGAATCGCTTATTAAAGAAGATCCTGAAATAAGCAACATTTCTAGACAGATTTTGGTGGATAATACTTTCTGGTTATACTCCATTTTATTTGACCAATGTATGCAGGAAAAAAAAAGTACTATTAAATTTATTTTTAGAGGCATAATTTTAATGCATTACAATCTAACACATTCAATCGATTAGCAAAATATGTTTGGTATATATGACATAAGGTTTTTCACTGTGTAAATTAAACACTTGGTACATTTAGTGCATATTCATAGAATATAAAATTACTCTTTTAAAAGTTATATTTATATTTTTAAAATAATTATATTGTTCTTTCACCTTACTTTTCTATAAACCATGAATCTTCTCAAAGAGTAGTTTTCACATACAGTTTCCATTCATTAAATTCTAATTCAATTTATTTATAAAATATAGTATTTAATATTTAAATGTATAACTTATGTTAAAATTAATCTTTAAAAACACACATATGTCCTGAGTCTAACAAAATTAGAGATAGAATTTGCCCTTTGACTTCTGCACAAGAATAAAACAACAGATGGGGATATGGACTAAATGGGTAAGGGGCATTAAGGAACCTACTCCCGAAACCATTGTTGCACTATTTGCTAAGTAACTTGGATGTAAATTAAAAAAAAAAAAATTAAGAATTAAAAAATTAAAAAAAACAATGAATGCATATGATCATTCATTGTAACAATTTTTACAGCAAAAAATGAATTAAATGTCTATCAATAGGGTACTAATTGAAAATAATTATTTACTTAATTAATTTACTTAATTAATTACCTACACAATGGAATTAAATGTAACTAAAAAAGGACAGAAAATTTGTACACCAACAGGGAGTAATCTACAAAGTACATTTTTAAGTTAAAAAAGGCAAAAAGCTGAACAGTTCACATAGTAGTTACATTTTCTATAAGAAAGAAGAAATTCTATAAATTGAGAACACAAAACACATGCATATCTGCTTACTTTTGCATAAAGAAGTATTGGAAATATAAACCTAAAGCTAAAGTAGGCACCTACAGGAGGCAGTGAAAATATGCTAGACATACAAAAGGAAAAGACCCTTCTCTGAATAAAAAATTTTACCTTGAGCTATATATATATATGCTTTATCTATCAAACAATATAAAATTAAATAAAAAGCAAACACTAAAACTTCAAAGAGATAGATATAAATGATTCCAGCTATTTATCAGTTGTTAACATTAACCGCAGTGTTTTAATTTCCCCTTCTATGGTTACCAGTTAACTGCAATACCCATATTTCCTCTTCTCCGAATTGCTAGTATGCAGAATCTATTTTTTTTATTTGTAGCAGGAATTTTACATAAATTATATTTACATCGTTAAGTATATGAAGATAACTTTTCTTAGTCGGTGGTTCTCAACCCTGATTACACAATACAATAGCTAACGAAGATTTAAAAATTCAGTGTTGAGAGGGCAGATTTCATACAATGATTGAAATATTTTTATTTGCTTGCACGGGCTATTACTGCCCCGATTTTCATACTTTCCTCTTGGCTTTGGACCTTGCCCCTTGTGTATTGCTTTCAATCGTTATTCCACCCAAGCCGTTCTTTTTCTCAGCTTTCAATGAAGCATCCACCCAGCGCATTGCTGTGTTTTCTCTCATTTTGGGTGTACAGAGCTGTTCAACATGCTGTTGTGTTAATTGGCTTTGCTTAGCACAACTAATCCTTTTCAATATTGCCTATGAGCTTTATGTTTCACTGCTATTTTTTCTAATGTTTTGAGAAGAGATGCTAAAATAACCATAGGATACTGTTGACCAGGTCCTCTCCATTTTTCAACCTGCCAGCTACCTAGATCATTAAAATCAGTAAGGATTTTCAATTCTCATCTTATTATACAGTCAATGAAGTCACAAATATATTTATTCTGCTTTCTATTTGCCATGCACTCTACTGGTTGCAGAATGATGAAACCACCACCTTGCTCCCCACCAAAAAAAAAAAAAAAAAGAAAAGAAAAAAGGAAACTAAAATCAAAGAACAAAATACCTGTCTTTTACTTCAGAGCTTAATAGGATAGACAGTCATCACATAATTTCACAAAATGTGAAATTACAACTGTGATAAGTATTAAGAACTGGATATCAATAAAGCTATAATAATATAAAATTTAGATAAATTGATCACTGAGATTAGGAAATCTTTTCTAAGTTATTGATGGTTGAGCTGAGACCTAAAAAAAATGCACAAAGCATTGAAGAACTAAGTTTCCTTTCACTTATTACCATCTTTGAAATACTGTTTGCTACTGTGAAAAAGAAAAGGAAGAATACTGTAGAAATTATGAAAGAATTATCCAATGTTAAACATTTGATTAACCTTATTTCCTGTGATTAGATCATCAATGATGGAGACAGTCTGTTATCTTTGATTTAATAACACAAGAAGAATCTAAATATTTCAGGATAGATTCTCTCTTAATGATAAATCATTATACAATAGGAATTAATCACAATTTTCAAAGAATCCCACGTCTACTGCTCTAATAGATGTATCTTTCCACGATAAATACTTGTGACCTATGCCTTTGAAGAAAACGCCAGTTTGTTTGCTCTGCTGTGGCTTATTCCTATGAAAGTATTTCATGCATTCACCTAACAGGATGATACAAGTTTTTTGATACTGCTTTTTATACACTCTTTGCTAGAAGTATTTTGTAAATAAGAATCAATGATGAAAACTAAACAAGAGAAATTATTTGAGCTTTGAATTTTCTAGTAAGACTCCTCAGTGAAAACTTTCTTGTAAATACACTAGAATTTGAGGTCCAATCTATTTTTTTTTAAAATTAGAAAATCATATCAGCATAATGATAAGAAAAAAATGATCATTCAACCGTTAGACAACAATAAAGATATCACTTTTCTACAATAAAATTTGGAATCGAAAGTAAGTGGTGATTAGTATTGGGTTATTTCTTTTTAGTTACAACCACTTAGTTCATTCATCAAAAAAGTGATAATACAAGGTTTTTAAAGTTCCACATGCTAAGAAAATTCCAAGATGTGCTATCCTGGCTTATTAAGAATGCTCATTCCCAAAAGTTAAGAATGCAAAATATAGAATATCCAATTACACAAATACCTCAGTGTTCTATAGGTATAGGCAAAGCATCTATGAAAAAATATTGGGAGAGGGCATCACTCTTCTTAGCACCCGGATGGTGGCAACTAGCCAATATTTTGCAAGCATCATGCTAAACTGACTTTGTGGGAAAGCTTCCTTATTTGTGCGAGAAACTGGAAGAATTGGAGTTGGTGTTGCAGTTGAACAAAAATGGAAGAATGGAAACAAATCCATTGGAAGGATATAATATATATATTTTATATATATTATATATTATTAATATTATATATATATTATACATTTCATATATATATATATATATATATATATATATATATATATTTGTCTCTTTTCTTCCATTGCTCAAAAAAGGAATTTTGACTCATTTGCATTCTGGGATATTCCAAAGCACTAGCATTCTTGATACTGCATGAACAATAAAAAAAATATTCTACTTAATGGAAAATACTGTTTTTAGGTGTCATTCAGAGCACATGCTCAAAGCAGGAATGTCTCAATTTATTTATAATGGATTCATTATTTCTTTTATTTTGCTCTTTTACAAAGAAGATAGAATAAAATTAGCCTTTCTCTAAAATTATTATTTTTAAATTATGGTAAAAATCGAGAAGTCCTCAAAGCTAATCTAGCTACCAAAAGATTTGTTTTGCACAGATGTTGTAACACATACACACAAAAAGAAAATAACTTTATATCATGTTAGTGCACCATTCATAAATCATCATTCATAACAAAATAGTATAGAAAAATCGACAACTCCATTAAAATAAAACTCTATGTGCCATTATATTAAATAAGATTTTCTTCTCAGGCAACAGTTGCATAATTATTTGCACTAAGTCCTATCACCAGATAGCACATTTGTCTACCATTTTCCTTTTCACTCTTAAAATATTCCGGGTTGGAAAATACTTTCAAAATAATGTTTTTAATTTCTAACAAAATAATTTCCTTCTTTTAGGAATGTTTTGTCAGGGATTTGGCAAGTGTTCCATTGAACTATAAATTCTAATTGCTACCTGAGCACTTAATCTCCTGTGGCAAGAGATTAGTGGGCAAGAAGAGTCACCATTTTGAAATGAGTTATTAACTTTGATTATTAGGAAAAAACCATGTTGTTATTAAAGAAAAACCGTGTTGTTATTTAAGAATATGATTGGCACCTAAGTGACTAACTTGGGTGCCAGTCTTTGCTCTCTTGGTCAATTTGACAGTAAATAGTCTGAGGAAGTCATGGTGACCAAACACACAGAACTCTCAGAAATGATGGTCAAGACATCAGGAATCCAGGTCCACTGTAATCCTGTAAGAGTTTTCTCAGACCTTATATGAAGAAATGGATCAGAGCCTCACAAAGATTAGTCTGTAAGGGATGCTGCCTATATCACCTAGACCCCTGTTTAGGATTAAAAGTCTTATTATCCAAAATGCTGGGGATATTGTCAACAGATATTCCTTACCTATTAGTCGTCTTGGGGGATTGCCTTATCTAAAGACAGGCGCCTCACCCAAGGCCATTCTTTCTTCTCAAGACAGACCACAAGAACAGCCTAACTGAGATGGGGTAAAGTACTGACCCTTTTGACCCAACTTGGGGTAGCTCTGAAGGTTTATCCTAGTAAAGTCAGCAGATTCTTCGTTAAGACTATATCTCTCTCTAATTTTGCTCCCTTTCCTTACCTTCCACAAATGTTTCCCCCAAGAGCACTTCATGAGTCCTACTGGCTAAACAAATAAAGGAATCAACTATGAAAAAGAGAAGAGGATTTGGAGTGTATATTTGAACTCCTTTTGGGGGTGGTTCAGTAGGTAGAGCATGTGACTTTTGATCTCAGGGTTGTGGGTTAAAGACCCACACTGGGTGTAGAGATTACCTAAAAATAAAATCAACCCCCTTATGAATAAAAATATTTTTTGCATTATTTTTGTTTTGCACATGTGCTGTATATGATTGTTCAGCACCTTCATCCCCATAATCTTTCATATATTTGCAACTCAGAGGCAGGAAAGCTCAACATTATTTTCCCAGACTGTGTTACTGCTAGAGTTCTGTATATTGTTTGGTTTCATAGATGGTTGGACAGTCAAGGGAGGGGCCATTCTCCTGACAAGAAGGAAACCATTGTCCAGTGGCTGTTCTTGCTATTGAACAAGGCCAGAGACATTTCAAGGCAGAAGGAAGAGTTCTGCAGATTTACAGGCTCATAATGAGAATAGAGGTACCCTATTAACAGGTGCTTCTACTGTCTGTACATCATATAATCCAAAACAATGATTCTGAATAGAATAAGCACCTCCAATTATGAGCAGTTTGGGAACTATACACTTAAATTTCTCATATTTCACCTTTAAGATAGTTTTATTTTATAAAGTTATTTTCATCGATTAAAAATTGAGACATAAAACATTAATAAAATACAGGGCCCCTGGATGGCTCAGTTGGTTATGTGTCCAACTCTTGATTTCAGTTCAGGTTGTAATCTCAAGGTTCATGAGTTCGAGCCCTATGTAGGGACTCTGCACTGACAGAGCCCTCTCCTCTCTCTCTACCCCTCCCTCATTCATGTGCTCGCTCTCTCTCTCTCAAAATAAATAAACTTTTTTAAAAAAAGCACTAATAAAATAGTTTATTTTTCACATTTCACCCATCAAATGGAAGGCTTATTTTTTTTTCTCTCGTTGCCTGAATAAGAATAGGGAGCCACCACAATTGGTTTTGTCCATATGAGGCAGTGCACACATCTTTAGAATATAAATTCTCAATCCCTGTGCCAAGCTCTTCTCACCAAATTCTACAGAACTTTCCAGCAGACTTGTTACATGAAATTTTAAGAACTGAAATTAACTTGTTTCTATTTTCTGTATTAGACTTTCTATTTAGAGGAACAGTACACACTTTGAAAAATATATATATATCTGTAACTTTAGGTTTTAAACTATATACTTCTTGAAAGCATTGTGATACATCTGAGCATTTTTTAAATAGCTCATATAACATTATTTCATCTGCCAGAAATCATTTGCTCAGTAAGACAATTCTAACATTTTAGGTGGAAGTGTATGGTTCCTTGGGTAATGTGTATGGTATTATATTTCTGTACTTATTTTGCAAACACTATGGATCTGAAATAGATCTGTATATACTGAGAACATATTTTAGAAAAAAAATGATACACAATTTCAAATAAATAAGCGTTCCACTTGCATAAACCTACCAATTTCATTACCATTGTGGCACGCACTTCTTGGAAAATTCCATGTTGTAATTCCTCTATTTAACCTCTCACATAAACATCTTCACACCCCCCTCATTCCACACTCACTCCCAAACTCCTTCCACAGTAATTACGGCATCTGTTAGCTTCCAGTGTAGTCTACAAGACTGGAAACGATAAAACTCCTCAGAGTTAATGGACTACTTGAAAATGAAGAAGGTGATATCTGAAGCTCTCCAAGAATTATGTTTTGATGAATGTTGGTATCAATTACAAAAATTCCATCACTGAGATGAATATTTATCCTGACTCATATATTCTTGGTAAATAGTTTCCAAGAGCATTTTCATTTCAAGACATAATTTTATGGTGGGGTTTTTTAAACCCTAATTTGCAAACCATTTTCATGCCAAAGGAAAACCTAGTTTCCTAACAGAGCCAAAAGGGCTATAGCAAGAAAAATGTGGTAGATTTCCAGAAGTGTCATAAGCCAATTAGTTAGATAATGAAAGAAACATGAGAGCCCGTACACAGAGAGTTAGACATTCCAATTATTAGAATTCCTAAAAGTAACAAACCTCTGTAGTTAATACAGGTTGAGAGTAATTCTAAAATGGTACTATTGTCCATTAAATAAAGAGAATAAATAACAGCTTCTTGTATTTCTTTAGCACTTACACGCCCAAACTCTTAACTACAATGCTAGACTCCTAGTTTATTCAGATTTCATATTTGTCTTCTATAACCCTCTGAAGTCTTCAAATCCTTCTGTAACTCATTGGATCCATCCAGGCTGAGAAACAGAAACCACTCTAGCATTTCAGACAAAGAGTAGTTACTAGAAGAAATAACTGATTATAAAAGTGTTAAAAGGGTCAGAAATGAAACAGAGGGTAGGATTACCCAGAGCCCATCTCCAAGTCCACTGTGTCAGCAGAATGTGGTGGAAATGTCACCAAGTTAGATAAATAGCTTATCTAAGACCTCAGAAAACAGAGCAACAATGACATGGCTTCTTCTTAGAATTCTACTCCAGTACAAGTGCCTCACTTTGGTAGAACTTAACCAACAAACAGCTGGCAAGAGAGTCTAAGAAATGTAATTTTAGGTTTCTAGCCTAACACAGGGCAGAGTGAATGAGAAACTGGACTCAAAGACCTATTTAGCACTATTCCTAGAGAGATGTTGAATAATTATATTTTAAGGTTTATTTGGAGGAATGCTTGATATCCATTACTATGATATATAATATAAGAAACATGTGCTGTACTCGTGTGGTCGTCAGAAGCAGTGTTCTGATAAGAGTACCTGTAGGGTTAGGTTGCTATTGATGGACCCTCAGTATCTTTCACAGCTTATATTTTACACTGGAATAATCTTACTTATTAAGAACAGCAAATTATGCCACGAGCAAGTGTCTGCCCCATAATAAGCAAGCAATTGATCCTAAAATATCTCTCCACCGTTAGGTCTGCTAAGAGTGCTGTGCTGCCGCAGGGACAAGTCGAACCTGTAATACAAAGTATCAATAATTCCATGAGGGTCTTCTGTTAGAAAAGTCTTAATTGAAAATTGATTTTTCGATTGCAGCCCATACATTATTTAGTAATAGATAATTTCTAAAACACATAGATAGTTGCCTATGGTACCCTATATTCTAGATTCATGGATTTCCAAATAATTTTTAAGTAATATTTAAATTGGATAGACAATGCGTGTGTGCGTGCGCGTGCTCATGTGTACTTGCACATGTGCACGTGCAGAAAGAGAGATTGAGGGGCGCCTGGGTGGCTCAGTCGGTTGAGCATCCGACTTCGGCTCAGGTCATGATCTCGCAGTCTGTGAGTTCGAGCCCCGCGTCGGGCTCTGTGCTGACAGCTCAGAGCCTGGAGCCTGCTTCACATTCTGTGTCTCCCTCTCTCTCTGCTCCTCCCCCACTCGTGCTCTGTCTCTCTCTGTCTCAAAAATAAATAAACATTAAAAAAAAATTAAAAAAAGAAAAGAAAGAAAGAGAGATCGGTTGGGATAATGTAGCACAAAGAGATATTAATGTCAAGGTTCTAATATGAATATAACATCTCCTAAGAGAATGCTGGCTAAATAGAAAACTAATCTACATGTATTTTTCTTTACTAGACTATAAGAGGTTGGACGCTAAGACATTTTTTTAAATGGTTGTATTTAAATGTATTTCTATTACAAATATTTCTAATCTTACAACCCTACATGTAATGTTTCTTAAATATTTCTGGTCTATCAGGTTTGGGCATGTTCTTTGTTTTTCTGGTGTGCTGTTTTTAAGTTAGAAATATAATTCATATCAAATATATTCATTGTCTTTTCTTGATGGTCTTTTTTTGTATTTTAATTTATTAAAATGGGCTTATATGTTGTCTAATGCTATTCTTGCATACTTCTAGGATGACTGGGGCATATTCTATTGGTCTGCTTATACTCTGCTTGATTGCAAAAAACAAATGTATATTTAGGTATTTGTAATTTTTAAATTAATTTGGGATGTGACTATTTTGTTTTATATTTCTATTATTCTTGTTCTGTTGTAGAAACAGGGATATTATTCTGACAGAGTACTAGAAAACTATGGTTTTCTGGAGAAAAATGTATATACATAAAAACTATGTTACTTGCAGTTGCCTGGGTCTAGTGACTTAAAAGTTAGAAACTAGGATGGAGGGTTAGATTTGGATATGTTATTTTAAATTAGTAGGAGATTCAAATGTTATACTATCATGAACCAATTTTGGATATTTTCATTTTATGAGATTTATTGCATCCATTCCTAAAGTTTTAAGTTGACTGGTAAAAGTTTTAATGTAATTTGTATAAAAATGTTTATTTTCCACATATGTGGTTCTAAGCTTTTTCTCATGTTTAATATGATTTCTTAATATTCGTTGCCAAGTGTTAGGAACCAAATTGAGCTCCCCCTCAAAATTCATATACTGAGTCCCTAACTCTTATACTTTGGAATGTGGCTGTATCTGGAGATGGAGCCATTGAAGAGGTAACTAAGTAAAAATAAAGTTTTCAAATTGGGTCCTAATACAATTGGGCTGGTAACCTTATAAGAAGAAAAGATTATGACATACCAGGAGAGACAGCAGGAAAGCCGTCACAGAAAGGAAGGGTCATGTGTGGACACAGCAAGGAGACCACCATCTTCTAGCTAAGGAGAAAGGCTTCGGAACAACACTCTGATGTGGATTTCTAGCCTCCAAAACTGAGAAAATAAATTTCTGTTGTTTAACCCATCCAGTCTGTGATATTCTGTTATGACAGCCCAAGCCGACTAATATATCTGGTATTGACCAAACTTACCAAAAGTTTGTTATTTTATTTTTCCTCTCCCTAAAACCAACTTTTAGTTTTATTAAGCTCATAGTTTTAAATTTATTTCATCTTTAAGCTATTTCTGTTTTCACTTTTATTAAGTCTCCTGTATTTTAAAAAGTAACTTATTTCATCCTTTTTTTTTTAATGTTTATTTACTTTTGACAGAGAGACAGAGTGTGAGCAGGGGAGGGGCAGAGAGAGGGAGACACAGAATCTGAAACAGGCTCCAGGCCCTGAGCTCTCAGCACAGAGCCCGACACGGGGCTTAAACTCACAAACCGTGAGATCATGACCTGAGCCAAAGTCAGTGCTTAACTGACTGAACCACCCAGGCACCCCAATCTTTTTTCTATTTTCTCTAAACTTTCATAATTTTATAAATGTATACTTAAGGCTCATTCCAACTGATTCCATCAGTTTACCTATATAGCCCCTGCTTTCTATCTATAGACTCTATAAATTTCTAAAATTTATAGTTTCGGTGGCATTTTTCTTTTTTATCTCAACAGTCATTTATAAGGGGTTTAGGTAGAAATGAATTTTGTTTGTTTCTTTTTTTACTATCTTTTTGTGACTAATTTCTAGAGTATTGCATTTACACAACATAGCCCATATAATTTCTAAAGAAATAATATGTTCCTTGTTGCTAAAAACATGGCTTATTCCTAAATATTCCATGTGTACTTTACTCACTCATTCTTTCAACAAACTTTTATTGAGCAACCTTTTTTGTGCACCAGGCTACAGAAAAAGCAGCGATAGCACCATGAATAACAAACAAGGCTACAGGGATAAAGCTTACATTTGAAATGAGGGAGGTAGATAAATAGAAGCAAACAAATAAAATAATTTCAAGTCATAAGAAAAGTCCTCATAAAAACAAACAAGGGCTGAGACAGAGAATACAAAAAAAGGCCTAATCTAGGTAGGGTGCTCATGGAAATCTTCCCTGAAAAGATGACACTGTCTGAGACATCAAATTAGAGAAAAGCTCACAATGAGAAGTTGTTTTTATGTCACAGGGAAAGACGGAGCCGGGGACTGTGCAGGCGAGAGCTAGGCCTGCCAACAGGGTTTCTTTCCTCTGGTATTGTGACTAACTTACCATTTACTCTAAAGACAATGCCTTCCCACCCAGTGGCCTACCAGTAACTGTGGTACTGTCCTACCTCTCTTTCCCCAAGATCAACTCTATGAGTCTCCTTGTCACAAGATCCATTTTATTTGGAGAATTATATGCATAGATTTAGTCTGTGAAGTGCTTCCTCATGACCTTTTCTTTTGGTTAGCCTGCACCACCTTTGATGATGGAATTAGCATGTTTCTACCAGAAAAATTCATCTTTTGGGATTTTCTACACTGAGTTGGCAGAATCCTTAGTTCCTTTGGGTTTCAGTCTCAAACTGATAGTATTTGCCTTATAACTTTATGAAATCCTACCTATTTTGTCTTGTTGATGGCACTTTTCTAGCTACCTAGTACTATTATGAATTTATTCTCATAATCACATATTTTTTTCCTGTCATTTTAATGGGATTTGGGAAATGAATGGAAGTACACAAGATCAGTCAACTCTGTTTGAGGTTGGGGAATCATTTTCCCTCCACCCTTCTAGATTCTTGGCTGAGACCCCATGTAATGAAGGATAGATTAACAGGAGAAAAACAAACAAAAGTTTAATAATATTTATACCTCTTGTATATATAAAAGATACCCTAGAAAACTAACTCAAAAATACCTGAAGCCAACATTTTGGAGATGTTACTTAACATCTCCAACTAAGGACAAAAGAAGCTGCAGGTGAAGGGAGCCAATTAAAACAAGACACCAGGAAAAACACTGTAACCAAGAATAGGTTGTTACACAGAATAAAAGTTTCTAGAGACTTAGAGTCATTCTTCTTTTCCAGGTACAGAGAGAGATACAACTTTACAAAGGAAGGTCTCCTTTATTTTTTTTTTTAATTTTTTTTAACGTTTATTTATTTTTGAGAGACATAGAGATAGAGCATGAGCAGGGGAAGGGCAGAGAGAGAGGGAGACACAGAATCCGAAGCAGGCTCCAGGCTCTGATGAGCCATCAGCACAGAGCCCGATGTGGGGCTCGAACTCACAGACCGTGAGATCGTGACCTGAGCCGAAGTCGGCCGCTTAACCGACTGAGCCACCCAGGTGCCCGGAAGGTCTCCTTTATATATGAAAATATCTCTTACATAACATAAAAAGGTAACATGCATTTTTAGAGTTTAACCTGTGTCTGATGTTTATTAAAAGTAACCAGCTCTAAATAATCAATATCCCAAAGAGATATATTTAAAATTGTTCCATTATTATTATTTGAGACAGAGAATGGTAGAGATGTAGAGAGAACGAAGAGAAAGAATCCCAAGCAGGCTTCATGCTTAGCAAGGAGCTCAACATGGAACTCAAACCTACGACCCCGGGTTCATAACCTGAGCTGAAATCAAGAGCCAGACACTCAACTGACTGAGCCACCCAGGCACCCCACCAAAGAGGTATATTTTAGAGTAGAATTTTCTACTCCAGTTTATATTGGAGTCCTACAATTTATCTCAAAAGTATCCTTTCATATGTTTAAAACATGTTTTGTGGAGTTCACAAGCAACTATGAATGTGTATTAGTTTATGAAAATCTTTAAGAACCGTTGTCACCTGCTTTTAGAACTTCATCTTTATTTCTTCTCACTTCCCCTCATTTTTCTCTATTCTTCTATGCTATTATTACTCATTTTTCTGAATTTCTAATTGTGTACAATATTGTGATTTATAAGGGAAAAAAATGCCTATTTGGTCATTCAGATGACCAAAATATGCTTCTCACATATATTTGTTCTTGTCCATGGTTTCCAACTCAGAGCTCTGAAAACACTTGGAATTTCCTGAATGACAAAAGCTTAAAGGTGTCTCTTATGTTATTTAATTAGGTGACTTTCTAACAACACCTAGACCTGGGGGCTGTTTGCTAAAAGAACCAACCATGTGATTAGAGGGTTGGGACTTTCGATCTTACCCTCTGACCTCTTGGGAGGGGAGAGGGGATGGAGATTATTCAATCACCAATGGCCAGTGACTTAATAATTATTCATATGTAATGAAGCTTCCATAAAACCCCAAAAAGACAGGGTTCAGAGAACTTCCAACTGAGGCACACGTGGAGGTGCCAGAAGAGTGATAAGGCATGGAGAAGGTGTGGAAACTCAGTGCCTACTTCTCATACACTCTCCCTATGCATCTCTTCCACCTGGCTGTTCCTGAGTTATATCCTTTCACAACAAGCCAGGGATCTAGTAAGTAAAATTTCTTTGAAAGTTTCTGAGTTCTGTGAGCTACTCTAGCAAATTAACCAAGCCCAGGGAAGAGGTGGTGGGAACTTCTCATTCAAGGCCAATCAGAAGCAGAATAACAACCTGGGCTTGTGGCTGGCATCTGAAGTGTGAGGAGAGGCAGTCTTGTAGGACTGAACCCTTAAACTGTGGAATCTGATTTCATCTCTGGATAGACAAGTCAGAATTTAGTTGAATTCTTGGGGAAACCCTGCTGGTATCCGAGAATAGCTTATTGATGGTGTGGGGAACTCTCCACCACACATGCATGCACACACACACACACACACACACACACACACTTAGAATTGATACTAGAACCCATTGGGCATAATGACTAGTATTTCAGTGAATTATTTAATAAAAGAATGAATAATGCAGAATGATTTGGTCCTTCATACATAATGCATATAAACAGAAGAAAAGGAAACCAGCATATACTATGCCCTTACCAAAACCAAGGCACTTTGTATATATTTAATATAATCACACATTAAAACAACCCAGTCTAGTTATAGCTCTAGTATACTTGTTCACTTGCCTGAGACCCCAGAGTTAACAGCAGGTTTAGCCAAAATCAGAACCCTGCTTACTGTTTCCAAATCCTTGCTCCTCAAATCCCCAATAAAACACCAAATCCATAACAAATGAGACAACGTTATTACACACAATTATTAAGAAATTGATTTGCAAATTCTGAAAAAACCTGCTGTGGAAAGACTACATTATATTCAGAAAAGGAGGAAAGAGGGAGAGAATGGCGAACTACAGAGGGCATTTCTAATAAACAGGGAAGTCATCACTTACAGCCACTAGTCTTACCCCAGAACCTCAATCTCATCCTGTGGCAGTTCACAGGAGAAGACAATGGCTTCAGCGTTTGTTGCCATGAGAACACTGATTATATTTGTTTGTTTTCTATTTCAAGCTACAGATTTCTCACTTCAGTGCTTTTAATAGTGACAAAAGAATAATCAGTCCTGCTCATCATTCATCTGTCCCCTGGTATGCTTTAGAAAACATTGGTCAGGATCATATTTGATAAGCTTGGTAAATCGCTTGATTTTTAGCAAAAAATGCTGTGCAAAATATTAAGTAACATGGTAGTAATACAATATTAAGCAACATAGCAATAAATATTTACATGTATTTTTAAATTGAGGTAAGATTTACATATAATGAAGAACAGATCTTAGGTAAACATTTTGATAACTTTGACTGATGTAACCACTCATATAACTACCAGACCATTAAGATATAAAACATTTCCAGGGTGCCTGGGTGGCTGAGTCGGTTAAGTGTCCAGTTTCGGCTCTCATCATGATCTCGCAATTTGTGAGTTTGAGCCCTGCGTTGGTCTCTGTGCTGACAGCTCAGAGCCTGGAGCCTCCTTTGCATTCTGTGTCTCCCCCACTCTGCCCCTCTCATGCTCATGCTCTCTCTGTCTCTCAATAACAAATAAAAACATTAAAAAATTTTAAAACAACAACGAAAAGATATTAAACAATTCCATTACCCCACCAAACACAGCAATAGGTTGAAAAGCACATAAGTGTTCATTAATAGATAGTGGTTACATAGATTATGGCAAAACAGAAAACGCATACTTGTATTTTAATAAAGCATATCTTTGCATGGCCAACAGACACATGAAAAGATGCTCGACGTCACTCATCATCAGGGAAATACAAATCAAAGTCACAGTGAGATACCACCTCACACCGGTCAGAATGGCTAAAATGAACAAATTAGGAGACCATAGATGTTAGCGAGGATGTGGAGAAACGGGAACCCTCTTTCACTGTTGGTGGGAATGCAAACTGGTGCAGCCACTCTGGAAAACAGTGTGGAGGATCCTCAAAACACTAAAAATAGAACTACCCTGTGATCCAGAAATAGCACTACTAGGAATTTACCCAAGGGATACAGGAGTGCTGATGCATAGGGGCACGTGTACCCCAATGTTTATAGCAGCACTCTCAACAATAGCCAAAACATGGAAAGATCATAAATGTTCATCAACTGATGAGTGGATAAAGAAGGTATGGTTTATACATACAATGGAATACTATTTGGCCATGAGAAAGAACAAAATCTTGCCATTTGTAGTACTGTGGATGGAATTGGAGGGTATTATGCTGAGTGAAATATGTCAGTCAGAGAAAGACAGATACCATATGTTTTCACTCATATGTGGATCTTCAGAAACTTAACAAAAGGCCATGGGGGAAGGGAAGGGGAAAAAAATAGTTACACAGAGAGAGAGAGGGAGGCAAACCACTAGAGACTCTTAAATATAAAGAACAAACTGAGGGTTGATGGGGGGAGGGGAGAGTGGGTGATGCGCATTGAGGAGGGCACCTGCTGGGATGAGCAGTGGGTGTCGTATGTAAGCCAATTTGACAATAAATTATATTTTAAAAAAGCATATATTTGTGTATTAACTTAGAAAGTATTCCATAGTTTGTTAATTAAGTGAATAAAGAGAACTTCCATACCCTTGGTCAAATGTATTTTTTACATCTCATATATGTATATGGTGATTGATTTAAGTAGGACATGAGTATCCATATTCTTGTAAATATGCCAACATTGATTTGTTAATGACACTAATTTCTGGGAAACAATCAAAAATGGAAAGAGAGTCAAGAAGTACCTGTTTCAGGGGTGCCTGGGTGGCTCAGTTGGTTAAGCGACCGACTTCGGCTCAGGTCAGATCTCACGGTCTGTGAGTTCGAGCCCCGCGTCGGGCTCTGTGTTGACTGCTCAGAGCCTGGAGCCTGCTTCAGATTCTGTGTCTCCCTCTCTCTCTGCCTTTCCCCTGCTCATACTCTGTCTCTATGTCTCTCAAAAGTAAATAAACGTTAAAAAAAATTAAAAAAAAAAAAGAAGTACCTGTTTCAAACCAATACATGACTTTTAAAATAAAGAAAAAATAAAACAAAAGAGGGAAATAAAACAAAGAAGCAGAAGAGGGAAGCACTCTGTGAGAACCTCGTTGTTCTTTGCAAAGTGCCTGCTGTGAATGGCCATGCCAAACAAAACTGACTCAGTAGCTTTCTGCAATTTGCTCATGTCTCTGGATAACGTGGGGACTTTCCTGAAATCTCTGGATACACATTAGATAAATAACTACATAAACTCAAGTACCCAATGGAGACCATTTCTCCAGCTTAATTCAGGAAAATGGGTAGATAGCACCTGCATCTATTTTACCCTTACTTAAAAATAGACTTTAAAGAAAGCCGTAACACTTGGTGCATGTTTCCTCATTGATTTCATGTTTTTTTGAAACAACTGGAAACCAAAATTAAAAGAAGGAGTGTGGTAGGGGATTAATGAAAGTCTCCTTGGAAAGTGTGAAGTCCATGTACTCATTGCGACTATGTCAAGGAAAAACTAATTGGTTTTTTTTTTCCTTTATTGAAATGACTTACAGCATACGTGAATTCTACTGTGATGCCTGAAGTTCCTGGCATATGCGATGACTTTTCAAATTATAGAGTTTATTTTCTATATCACTTAGCTATAAATGTTTTTATGCATTTTGTTTTATACATTTACTTTTTCATTGTGCATTTTAGAGAAAGCACATGGGAATTTATACATTTAATCATGAAACCTCCTGTGGTAAATTGTTCTGAACTATAATGTGTTTTATTTTCAACTTTTATACCAAATGAATTAAAGCCTTATTAAAGTAATTTTAAAATTAAAAAAAAAATAAAAATAAAAGATAGCAGTAGCCCCGAAATCATCTCCTAATGAAATATGAAATCTAGGAACTTTGTCTTCTTCTATTGCATCTAAAGCATTGTCGAATGCCCATACTCCTTCCTGTGCTGGAGAGAACTGGTTACTATAACAACCACTGCAGCAGTGTTACTAACCACACACACACAAACAAAACCCACAACCTCAAACTGACGAATGTTTCTGCATTCACGGTTTTATCAGGTAATTTAAAAATAGACAGAAACGTAATAACAAAGGAAGAAAATGAAAGGGATCTGGAATTAGATATGAATGCAGAAAGCAAGTTTAAACAAAATAGAGGACAGAGGAAACTAAACAGCCAAGGTGTCTGATACCTTGTGCTTCAGGCCATACTGTTCTGTCTGGGGAGGGCAATATGGCGGTGTTACAGTTATTCAGAGAAGCAAAGTCGCAACCTTGCTTTCCACCTAACCTTGTGGCTATGGGTGAAATAAGGAAAGCTAACCATTGATGGCAGACAAAGCAATGTCTGTTTCCAAATATGCACCCTGATTTCATAATCAAGGCTAATGGTAGAAGTGAGAGCAACTGAAGTACAAATTTTGAAGCTTTTATTTTTACTTGCTATCAAATGGAGGTAACATTTATTCTCCTTTCCTTATTACTGTGAGTATAAAGTGACATACCTATGATTTAAAAGCAGTTAAGTGATTTAAAAGTAGTTAAGTTTTATAACTTTTTATAATATGTCCTATTAACAGAATTGAAATAACCAAATATCTGTAATTTATGGACAAGCTGCTTTTTGTCATAATGTTTTTAATACTATCATTTCTCCTTTAACGAAATGTTTACTCTATATCTGAGACTCAAACAATATCCTTCCAATTCTTTTCAATAAATTTAAAACTCGGTGAGTTAAAAAATGAAAATAAACTAAAAAATATATCCAAGAAGGGGTGGATATAGGGAATTTTGGAATAGAGTCTGAGTCTGAGGTTGTAAAATATATATTTTTCCTTAAATCTCAAAAGAAATAACCTCCCTATTATATGTATATTTGGTAGTCAATCGGTAGTCTTTTTTTTTCAGAATTTAATTATATTTAACATGTCATATTCTTGTTATGCTGCTAAACATATTTCCTTCCATATAAGAGCATAATGATCCCAAACAGTTTTTTGTTTTGTTTTGTTTTGTTTTGTTTCTAGATAGAGAAAGAGCACATGAGTAGGGGAAAGGGCAGAAGGGGAGAGAAAGAGAATCTTAAGCAAGCTCCACACTCGGTTCAGAGCCCAATGTGGGGCTCGACGTGGAATGACATGGGGTTCGACATGGAGCTTAATTCCATAACTCTAGGATATGATCTGAGCCAAAATCAAGAGTCAGCAGCTCAACTGACTAAGCCACCCAGGTGCTCCCCAAACAGTTAACTCATTTAATGGAGCCATCTTTATGCCTGTGAGAAAGTAAGTATAAAAATGACAATCTTTCATTTTAGCCCAGTTTTTCTGAAACCAAGAAGTAATCAGATTAGCTTGTTTTAAAGGAAAACAAAAAGATACGTGATCATCTTGTCTTAAATGAGCTCATGTATACCAAATCTAACCTATAACAGTATTTTTATAGCTAACTGATAAATATTGGTAAGCTTTAACTAAAGAGCTGGATTGTGTTTCTATAAACACCAGACTTACAAGACCCTAGATGATTGTCCTATATGTTAAAACAGAGAACACTAGAAAGGAAGGACAGAACATAGCAGGGAGGGTGTGAGTGTGTACCTTTAGAAGTAGTGTTTGGTTTTGTTTGATCAAGTAATATCTATGATTACTTTTATGAATCGCCCACCATGCTAACAAAGGCAACATCTATAGAAAACTAGGAAAGATACACAGCTCACAACTTCTTCGCACAACCTGTGGAATGTCAATTTCTACATCAATAAAGCAACTTTTCCTGTGACTATGAAACCAGAGCATGTTTCTAGCTTTGAGATTTGATGTACTCTTATCTTTTTAATAATATTAAAAAAATATCAGGCATAATAAATTTCTAATCATTCTATATATATTTATTTTTCCTCTACTAAAAATTATTTCTGTGTCAGGAAATCTGCTAAATTTTGTTGTTGTTGTTTGTTTTAATATTTTCTATGCAGGATTTCAAGTCTGCATTTTGTTCTTTGCTTTCGCTGTAAAAAATATGGAGAGAGAGATTCTATTAAACTCAGAAAAATTTAGATTCTTATCTAATGAAGGAGATTTGGTCCAATGTTAGCTAAAGACATGACACAATTTCAGATGACATTTTTGAGCAAATTTGATCAAAAGATAAAATTTTCCTGCAAACGTCCTAAGCCCTTTATCAACTTACCATTATCCATGGAAAAGTCTAACCTCTGCTCTGGCATTCAAAGCGCTCTGCTGTTCATCTCTGTCTCTCTCTTTCATTGTATTTCCTCTTATTTCTTGACACAAATGCCTCCAGCAGGACAAATCTGCACTTTATCCCCCCTCCATACCAACATCTAGCTCTTTGTTCATTTGATTCCTCATTGGAATTCGCTTTCTGTTTCATTTTGCTTATCCACACTTAACTAATTCCTCATAGTCTAGCTCAAGTCTCTTCTTCATGAGGTTTGCCTGTGTACATCAGCTTTAAGTAATCTCTTCTTCGTCTAAACTTTAAAATACCTAATGCATTTTTCTCATGTGGCGCACATTTACTACTGAACAGTATTTGCCACTTATATGAAGTCCTTTGTCTTTAACCATATTGCACTAAGGTAGTAGAGAAGAAAATAAAAGAGTCCTATAACTCTTGTAATTCCATAGAAGCTAGCAGATTTTCTTGAACACAAGAATAATGATGATAACGAGCTACATTTATGGACCTATCGTTATATTGACTGTGGAGGAAGAGATAGAAGTGAGTTTCGATCCAAACTTCACCATTTATTAGCTCTGAAGTTTTGATCAAGTTATTTAATATTCCTAAGACAGTATATTAAAGGCTTCATGAGTGTTACCTCACTTATGGTTCAACATAACCTTGCATGGCAGCTTCTATCATTAGATCAATTCAAGACTGCAGAAAGAGAAGTCTGGGAAGTCTGGGAAGCTTACTGGGAAGTTTACTAGCTCTGGCTAGTAAATAAAAGAAGCCAGGATTTCCTTGATTGAGAGTCAGAGCTCTGGTCTAACCCAGAGAGAGACATAAACTTACACAAAAAAACATGTTGGATGTGTACTTGCTAGCAAAATGGATTTTAGGGTTACTGGGGGCTGACAGGAGGAGATGAACCTTCCTAATTACAGTAAGAACCAGTTACATGAACTCAAAGGGCTTTCTAACATTCACAAGAGGGAACTGTCAATGGACTACTTCCTATTTGCAGAGCAAAGCTAAAAGCCTGCTGTTCTCCCTTACACTGGTAGACCAGGTACTCTTGGTTGTATTCACTTCCAAGTTTCCCCAAATGAGTAAGGACATGACCTGCTAGAGGAGGTCTGACGTCAGCTAGCCACAATTACAAGGATAGTTGTCTTCAACTACAACTGGGCATTTGAAGTTGAAGCTGGTTTCCAATTAACCATTCAAAATTAAAGCAGAATGTATAAAGGGAGAAAAAGGAAATACCTCAAGCGCTTCTGCTTTTTAATAGGTTTGACCTTTTTAAAGTTGAATTTTGTGACAGGCTATGCTGCAAGAAAACCTGGAAGAAATAAAACTGCAAGGTTCTAAAAATATTAAGTACAAATTGTAATTTTAAAAGAGCGTAAGCCACAATTCAGCTCAAATGTCCTAAGTACAAATACCTCTTAATTACCACCCCAACGCTCTCTAAGCCACACGAATAGACACAAATAGACAGTCTTTATCTGCTGTCTCTTCTCTCTTTGCCAATCCCTCTCCTCATGGCTGTGCTATCAGGTCTATTTTGTCATTACTTCACTCAAGGATTAAGTTGATAGTCATTGGTTACATTCCTCCAGGCTAAAGCTAACGCTCTCTTCTAAGTGCTTATACATGTGGATGTCTCAGTTCCATTAAGGGCCAAAGGTCGCGCAGTGTGTTCTAGACCATCAAAAATCAGGGAGAGCTGTTTTATAGGCTACAGCTTTTCGGAAAACTATAGCAGTTGTAAGATCTTCCCTAAGTCACAACCATTCTTGATCTCAGTTCTCTCATTTAGGAAATAAAACTTTTCCAGATTACAGCCTAGCATGAAACTCCCATTCTATGCCTGTAAACCTATCTACCTTGCATAGCTTCCACATCTGTAATCTCTTCCTTGTCTTTCTAACATCAACTGTGTTTCTTTTCTGGTTATTAGACACTACCCTCCCCTAAGCTGATTTTCAAGCTTTTTCTGCTCTTCCACTATTTCCAACCCTATTCATTTTTAACTGTCAATTGTTTGAGACTGAACACCAATTTCTATCTCCAATTCTATCACCATGATGTAGTATCATTTTTCCCAGGTAATTTGTATTAGCCAAAGAGATCATAGGTCCTTACAGTAAGGTATTTTCTCATCATTTAAGTTCCAGAGTTTCTCAATCTTGGAGTCAATTTACACTCCTTCAATACTGCTATAGTTAATTCACAGCTAAATTTTATTCTCTCTACAACATTTGAAATCACCTGAACCACATAATTCAACTATTGGGTCTGAGAACTGAGACTATTTACATCAATATAGCTGTTTGCTCAAGGAAATATTTTCCCCATAAATATAAGGCTATAACCCAATGCACAACAGAACAATTTCTTTCAAGAAAAAAAACAAATAGTTTTGTACCAGATATGAAATTTTAATGTCCTTTAGGATAACCAATGCCTATGACTGTCAGCTCCTAGAGGAAGCACTGGGCAAGGAAAGGTCTGAAGGTGGAGTCAGAGGATCAGAGGAGGCACCTACCAGTCCCTCTGAGAAGCCAACAGCTGAAACCATTGAAGTCAAACTGTGAACGGTGAGTTGGTAGAGAAGTCCATGGGAAACTGCTGCCTCTATGGGTCTTTAGCCAGTGGTCTGGTGAGTAAGGACATAACCTTCTAGAGGAGGCTAGCAGGCTGCTGGGGCAGCCTGAGGCTGCTGTTGGTCACAAAATCAGCAGTTGGGTGGAGACCAGACATGGAGAGGAGACACTGAAATCTCTTATCACCTGTGTGTCTGTATTGTCACCCCATCTAATGATAGAGATCTTCAGGAAGGAATCACATCACTTCCACTTTCCAAATCTCATGCAAATTTTCCTTTTAGTCAATGTAACCCAGAATACAAAGAAGGGGACTAGAGGAGTAAAACAGCTTGGGCCTATTAAATCAAGAGAAGTTTAAGTGAAAGTAGTTGACCTGAAAACAAAGAGTGGTGGATAAAAATGGCTGCAAATTCTCAATTGCTTCTCCATTAGTAGGCAGAGGCTATGTCTCCTCTGCTTGAATCTTGGACTCTGAGGCACTCTTTGGTTTGCAGAAGTGAAGCTATGCCTGTTCTTGGCCTATCTTTAAGAGACCTTGCGGGAGTCTAATTGACTGGACTCTCATCTGCTATCCTCCTGGATCCACTGCTGGGTCAGGGCCGAGCCCATACTTTACTCCAGGTTCTCCTATCTAATGGTCAAGTGTGGCAGAAGCATGAATGTAGACCCATTGCTGCAATGCTTTAACTTATGTCTTTGGCTTGAGTGTTCCTTATTGGCCTGACAGAAATATTGTCAGAACTGTGCTACGATCTGAAATTCTTTTCACCTAAACTTCCTTCCTTTCTTCTCCTTCACAGGTGGAAGACCTTCCATGGCTTCCTTTCTGTTTCTCCTTCACAGACATTTCTCTTAAGAAACATCTTGCACATCTAACCCCATCTTGATATCTGCTTCTTGGACGACCTTAGTTACCATAAATGGTTTGTTATTAGGCAACAAATAACTTGAAGAGTTGGCCATTCTTCCACATTTGTCTAAGACAGACGTATCATATAATGAAATTCAATTCAATAAAGATATTTTTATAAAATGTTCAATTACTAAGAGTAATTTTTTTTACTCTTTATGAACTTCATATAAATCAGAAATTAGGGGAAAATATGCTTTGTTCAAGCCAGGCATTCTTTTATTTTTAATAATATGATGTATATTTCGAAAATAAATATCACATTCTCATAAAAACATCTTCAGTTCACGTGCTTAAAATGAGCAATCAAATTCATTCTGAGTGCCTGCTTTCTGGGAGGTATAAAGTCCTGAAGGAAACAAATTGATAAGACAATGATTGTATCTTCAAGAAGCATGTATTGTACTATGGAGAAAATAGACAGTTCTAATCAACAATATCATGAGGTTAACTCCTCGTTGATCTACTTTCTTTATCTGCTCATTACTGGAATAGGCTAGTAATTAACTCCAGGAATGGGTGCCTTTGGCTAGAGTTTGCAGGAAGAGTGGTGTGTAAAGGACATAAAGGACCAGCAAAGAGGACAAAAATAAAAACAAAAGAGTACTTAAAAAAACTAATTAGAGACTCAGTGAGAATTAGAATGGTTCATGGAAAGAAAATGGGACTTTCAAGGTAAGCCAGGACTTTTCACACTGGCAGCCTAATTTTATTGTCAAAAATTATCAGCAAAGGAGAGAACTTTATCCTAATACAGGGAACTTGATGCTTAAGGAGTTTGAGAATCTGGAGCGTCAAGTGTTCTTTACATGGCAGAGCAAGGATTCAATATCACTGTCTAATTTGTTCAAATGTGGTAACTTGTGGGAATTCAGAGAGTAAGAAAGGAAACTTGAAGGCACAGAAGCTAGGAAGAAATGAAACAGAAAAATTTACATTGATAAGAGGTCATTAGAAACCTTCAATATTACAAATTCATATAGAGTGAGAAATCCCATTTCAAGGAGTATGTAACCAAGAAACCACAACAAAACTCCGAAAAAAAAAAAAAAAACTTTGAAATTCAACGTAATTTTTTTTTTTTTAATTTTCTATTTTCCTATCAATTCTTGGTTGGTGAAAAGTAGAAAATTCTTTAAATTCCCCAGTCAGAACTCTGGGCCACTTTTGAAAGAAAAGGAATATTAAATCGGACACATAACCCAATGAGTTGTTATAACTTAATAATATTCATAATGGCCCCCTTTATTGAGTGATGTTATGTGTCAGACAAGGCATTCAGTGTACTATCTCATTTAATACTGCCCCATTTTGTAGATGAGGACTCTGCTCCACAAAGTTAAAATGAAAGTTTTCAAACTCACACAACCTGTAAGTAGTGGAGCCGAACTTTGAACCTAGACAAAAGTCTTGTGTCCATATCCTTTTATTTATAATTCAACTGATATTTTAAAATTGTATTTGCTAACTTTTTTAAAACAAGTTTTATAATCACATGGTTCAAATTACAAATGTTAGTAATCAATGTTAGATTTTGTTATGTCCTAAAAGAAGGACTATAAGCAAAAATAAGCAAAACTGCATATATATGTGCATAAATAATTGCTACTTTTTAAACACAAACTACCAGAGTGCCTGGGTGGCTCAGTCCATTAAGACTACAACTTTTGGTTTCAGGTCATGATCTCCAGCTTCACGAGTACAAGCCCCACATTGGGCTTGCTTGGGATTTTCCCTCTCTCTGTCCCTCCCCCATTTTGTGCTGTCTCTATCTCTCTCGAAATAAATAAATAAACTTAAAAAAAAAAGAAAAGAAAAGAAACCCGACACACTATCACACAATGTAGGCTCCTCTACAACATGCTTTTTTTTTAAAGTTACTGATTTTCAATGTCAGCCTAGAAGTAACTCCTTGTTTTCTTGTTGTTTGTTTGTTTTTGTTTTTGTTTTTAATGGCTATCTGGTCTTCTTTCATACGGCTGTATCATAATTTGTTAACCATCCCACTATCAGGCATTTAGATTATTCTCAACCATTTGCAATTACTACTAATAGTAACCTTGTATTTACTTCATCTTACATTTCTCCCAAGTTCCTCTATCTTCTTCCTATCCATGCTGCTTCTCTGAAAGACCTAACTCATTCTTGGTATAACTCTGAGATTTTTTTTTAAGTAAGAACATTTTGAGATATGCCAATCTGTCAGTGTAGTATTTTCCATTACGCAGGGAGGTCTGAACATGAATTTTTACCTCAAAGCATTTGTTAAACCAATAGAACAAGTGGGAGACAATGTTAGAAAAAAAGGGTGAACAGGATGTGAGGACAATTAGGAGTGACGATCAAGACTAGTCGTCAAGGGCTAGTCTTGGCACCTATGTTTTGGGAAAAACTGTAAGGCTATTCTTTAGAAACCTAACTCCCCACAAATGTATATCCCAGCTAATACACTGCGTGTTTTGCCAGCTAATTCTCTCACCAAACATTTGCCTGATGCTTAGACATACTTTAAAGAGCTCTGGAATCTACAATAATTTGTTCTAGAAATTATTTTTTTTCTCCCCTATATTAATTACTTATTTGGACAGTCAATTCATAACAACTATCTTCAGCAAATCGATTTTATTTTGAGCTCTTTGGAGGATACTTGTTATATAAACCCACAGTAAAGTTATGAACGATACTATTCTTGTTAATAACAGAGACTTTGGAAATTTTAATGCTTCTATTTTGAAGATATTTACTAAATTTATCTGTTCTCTGAACATTTGCTCCTTCTGGTTCCTTCTTTCTGATTATGCCAATCCCCTTCCAATGCAATCTTATCTCACCCCATTAAGGAGAATAATCTTTATTAAAGCTCTTTAAGGGCAAGTCAGTAGAATAAAACCCTTAGATATTAAAGTCAGAAGCTTTGAGGATGTTCAATAAATGCTATTGCTGTAATGATGATAAAATGACATCTGCCCAATATAAGTAGGAATTAAGACAGAGGAGACTTCTTTAGCCTTAGATTGCTCGTCTTCTGTTAACTCCTGATGATCAGACGTTGAGCAGTCTCCGATGCTTTAGCATCACTAAGAAAAGGTTCATTGTAATATATCTTGGTTTAGAAATCTTCACCACATACAAACGATATAATGAAAGTATTTCTCATAAAGACTAATTTCTAGCTAACTTTTGTTCTCAATTGAATGATTATGAAGACATTTATTGAGGGAAGCTATAATCAAAAGACCAATGTTTCTACAGTATAGGTGAACTTAGAAAATATACCTTCCTCAAGCAAGCAGTATCATTCAGTTATGAATTCATTGATTAAACATTTATTGTGAGTCTACTCTATGCCAGCTACTAAGATAGGAGGTGATGGTGAATAAGGCATGGTTCTTGTTTCTGTCTAGTAGGAGACACATATATAAACAAATGAATGTTATAGAATAGTATAGCTTATAGTAGTAGTAGTAATAATAATGATGATGATGATTATGATAATGATAATAAAACTGAAAACCTAACAGCTGGAATGGTCAACAGGTTTCATTTCATCTACCAAATCTCAAAGGATGCTGTGAGCTTCTATATTTTTAAATTTTATTTATTTATTTTTTTAGAGAGAGTAAGAGAAAGAAAGAGTGAGCAAGCATGGGGGAGGGGAAGAGAAGGCGATAGAGAAGGAGAGGGAGAGAACGAGAGGGAGAGGATCCCAAGCAGGCTCCACACTGTCAGTGTGTAGCCTGATGTGGGGCTCAAACTCAGGAAACATGAGATCATGACCTGAGCAGAAATCAAGAGTCAGATGCTTTACCAACGGAGTCACTTAGGCACTCCATTTGCTGTTAGCTTCTAGAGCATGATTTAGAAGCATTTGAAATGGAGTCAGAGACATGATCAGTGATGTCTATGAGATGGAGAAGGTCAGTCTTCACATTGTCTATTTGCTGTCTCTACTGTGTAGCGTAGAACAGTTGTACACTGGGGTGCCTGGGTAGCTCAGTGGGGTTGAGTGTCAGACTCTTGATTTCAGCTCACTGGGGTTGTGGGATTGAGCCCTAGGTCAGGCCCCATGCCAAATACAGAGCCTGCTTGAGATTCTCTCTATCCCTCTGCCCCTCTCCCCTACTTATGCTCTCTCATAAACAAAATAAAATAATAAAAAAATATATAAAAAAAAGAATAAATGTGCACAGAGGAAGATTGTAGTCTGACGTTTTAGAAAAGAGTTGACATCTGTGATGAGCCTTAAAAATTGGACCTAAGAAGTAAGTGGTGAAGGGCAAAGTGAAGGGGAAACTATGAAGAAAGGCGAAGGTTATAAAATAGCTGCAGTATCACATTCAGCACTCCCTATAACTAGAAAGTGGGTTGGAAGAGAAACCAGGGAGTGACAGGCTAGTGTTCAACAGGAGACAATCACAGGCCCCATTTCATGTAAGCTGAGAAGCTGGAATATAATCCCCCAGGCCAGTGTTCCTGGGAACTGTAGTCCACAGATCAGTTGTATCAGAATTTTCCAAGATGCTTGTTAAAACAACCAAATAGGAATATCTGGATGTAGGGTTGAGAATCTTCATTTTGCACAAGTTCTCTAGGTGATTAAAAGTTGCGAAACCATTATAGCGTGAGAATCAGACTGTTCTGGGAATTTCCGTGTTGAGTAGTTAACTCATATGTTCACAAATAGTTCTTGCACTAAAGCAGGCCAGAATATGTGCACCATCAGGACGTGCATCCACAGCCTCTCTGAATCCCCTCCATGGGCCATGTTACAGCAGCACTCCAGCTCTTTAATTTTGTTTAGTAAGAACTTTCTGCCTAGTGAGCCAATTATAACTCTAGAATTTAATCGAAACTGGAAGTATACACTCAGTTCAATCTTAGCATGTTTTAGTAAATTGGAGAAAAAAAGAGAGATTTCGTCCTAGTCAGAAAAATATTTTCAGCTGTGCCGATAAAAAGCTTTAGCAAGGGGTGGGATGGGGGGCACCTGGGTGGCTTAGTTGGTTGAGCATCAACTCTTAATTTCAGCTCAGGTCATGATCTCATGGTTGGTAAGTTTGAGCCCTGCATTGGGCTCTGTGCTAAAGGCATGGATGCTGCTTTGGATTCTCTCTGTCCCTCTTTCTCTGCCCCTCCAGTACTCATGCTCTCTCTCTTTCTCTCTCTCTCTCAAAATAAATAAGTGAAGAAGAAGAAGGAGGAGGAGGAGGAGGAGGAGGAGGAGGAGGGGAGGGGGAGGGGGAGGGAGGAGGAGGAGGAGGAGGAGAAGCAGCAGAAGAAGCAGGAGGAGGAGAAGAAGGAGAAGAAGGGGGAGGAGGAGGAGAAAATGAAGAAGAAGAAAAAGAAGCAGCAGCAGCAGCAGCTTTAGCAAGGCAATAACGTGCCGTCATCAAGATGGTCCAGGTCATGGCTAGGTTTGCAAGAGCTGCTTACTTTCAGCTACGAACTTCTCCTTGTTTATCACAGAAAATAAAGAAAAATCTACCACTATTTAAGGAAGTACCCTACTTCATTAAGTGAACTCTTCCTAGTATGTAAGTAACCCACAAGTAATTGAGACTTGTTCCCTATTTACATGTGTATATAGTATACACTCCAGTAGTCGTTTGTTTGTTCTATTTCTTTGTTTTTTATTTTGTTTTGTTTTTAAAGCTTACGTTCTCTTAGTTGAGTTAAACTTTTGTTATTTTTTTTATTTTTTATGAATATAATTTATTGTCAAATTGGCTTACATACAACATCCAGTGGTTCATTCCAACAAAAAATGTTTTGTTTCTTTGAACGCAGGCTTGTAAAATACAACCAGAAATTTTGGATAGAGATAAGAAGATCTTGAGAGTTGGGATGTGATGACTCTATAAAAATCTTTACTATGCTTATTATTTTATGGTATATGTTATACCCACTACATGGCATTTATCAACAATGGTTCATTCATTCACTTATTTATTCAAAGGATACTTATTGCCACAATACTAGGTATTGGGGACAATACCTAACATAAAGACTCTTATATGGACTCGTGACTATGAATATAGTTTCAACTGTAGTAAATGCTTCGAAGAAGTCACATAATGCCATGGGACTATCAAATAAGAGAAAAAGAGTACATATTTAGGTTTAGGAAATAAAAACTTTAGAGAGTGACCCTTACTGTTGAGCTCTGAACTAAGAGTAGTAATTATGAATTGGAAGTGTGGGAATGGATTCTAGGTAAAGAGAGTTTTATATTTTAAGGTCAGGAGGATGACAAGTTTAGGGCACATAAAATGTAGAGGGGAGGAGCGCTTATAATGAGGAGTTATGTCAGGGCTGGCAATGCAGCCTTTCAGCCATGTAGTTAGGTCTTTGATTCAAGCATTTAATAAGATCAGTTAACATTTATTAAGTATATACTAATCATCAGGGTCTGTGTTTATTTTACATGACTGGGTGTAGGATACGCTGTGGTGTTGCCCAGAAAAGCACCCTCTTCTCAGGACTGAAATGCTCATCCCGCCGGCTGCTGGGAGTGTTGTCTGCTGACACACAACCCAGTCAGCCGCCAAAGTTCCCTTGACCGGAACTGCTGCCTCCTCTAAGATTACGCCCATCCCTTGGGACAACCCTCATCCCATGACTGGTTAATGCAGGTAAAGGCCTTTCCCCTTCACTCTTGTAAAGTGAAAACATATTCATGAAAATTAAGTCTGTATTGTTATATTAAACCTTTCACTGAATGAGTTCATAACAGTCATTGGGACTACTGACCTATCAGAGTATGCATTACCTGAGAAATACAGAATATAGAACATCGTATCAACAGGTATACTGCTTTGATTCTGCATACAAAATAAAAATGTATAATATGAATAAAATAATAATCAGATAATCAAATAAAGTGGCTTTTAACATAATTGATCAAATATGTTGAAGAAGGCAAGCAGATTTGTTGAGATTGCTTTATGCATCCGTAAACAATTCATAAAATGCCAAATTAAAAAGTTTTTCTATTCTTATCTATTCTACATCTTTGCATTATTTAATACTGTTAAGCCTTTCTTAAACTCTGTACCCTTGCTTTCATGGCATTACATGCTCTGGTTTCTCCTCAACTTCTCCTGCCTGTTCCTTTTCTGTCTCTTGTCAGGGTTCCTCTCCCTGCAAGTGTAAGCAGTCACACAACTCAAGACCCACATCTACTCCTATTGCTCATTTTACTGTACTATTACTCTGACTATTCTCACCCATTTTTATTATTTAGATAATAAAGATGAAAAGAGATTTTCAAATCTCTTTTTCAATTCCCAACTTATCCCTCTGGCTTAAAATCTCCATATTCAGGTGTGTGCTGTTTCAAAGCTAAGTATAAAAACACAAAACAAACCAAAGCAAAAATCCCAAACAGAAATCTTAGTTTTTTTCCCAAGAGTTCTTTTTTTCTTCTCTCTTCTGTATCTCAACTTATAGCTAAATGTATACATGGCCTGTGAATCTTCCCTCTTAAATACTTCTAAAATTAGTCCATTATTTCAGATACAGCCTCCACCTGGTGAAAAACAGTTCTTCTTTACCTCTTACTTTTGCCTCTGACCTCATCTCCCTCAAATTCATCTTTTATTCTACTGCCAGACTGATCCATAGAAAATCTAAATTCAATGTGTCATTTCCCAGCTAAGAATCCCTCAGTGTTTTCTTATTTTCTACATATAATTTCCCAAATCCTTAGGTTGACACATAAATTTCTGAAGGTATGGCCCCTGATTATCCCTGTAGTACTAGACTTTATCTTCATTTAGATGATTCATGGAGCATTCTGTATGGTATTTAGTAGCACACAAAACATATTCAGAAGTGAATAAGTAAATGAATGCTAGAAATATGGTAATAGATTATCATGGATGACTGGACAAAAAGATCTATAGGCAGCAATAAGTGATTGCAAAGTGACACGCCAACATTGTCAATAGCTAAGGAGTAGTGGTGGGTAATAAAACAGCTGATATGGCAATCTGAACATATGTGTTGCACCAATAAGACAATTCATTTGTGCACTGATTTCTGTCTATCTGCTCTAGGACTAGGTATGTATAAAACCTCCTAAAAACAGCTGGGGAAATCTTTTGAAAACGAGGAATTCCATAACACTATTCCTAAGTAGTCTTACCTGTTTTACACTGGAGACCCCTTCTATAGCAACTAAATGAATGCTAAAGGCACTTTTAGAAGAAAAGTATATATGAACCTACATTCATAAACATTTACATAAAATTCGAGTGCATTTATTGAGCTTGGCTTAAAAATCCCTGCTATAATCAATCTTTAATGCTAATTAAATTTAGAGTAAATGACAAAACCAAAAGGCAAATGATTGGTTTAAGAATAATAGGTCAGTTAGGGGACACCTGGGTAGCTCAGTCAGTTAAGTGTCTGACTTAGGTTTAGGTCATGATCTCACAGTTCATGATTTCCAGCCCCGCATCAGGCTCTGTGCTGACAGTTTGGAGCCTAGAGCCTGCCTCGGATTCTGTGACTCCCTCTCTCTGCCCCTTCCCTGCTGCGCTCTGTTTCTCTCTCTCTCTCAAAAAAATAAATAAATAAACACTAAAAAATTTTTTTAAATAACAGGTCAATTAAAAATTAATTTTATTAATAATAAAAATTAATTAGTTATTAAATTAAGATGTGTATCCATAGACTAACAGTCTCAGAGAGGCATATTGCTGAAGTAGATGTAGACATGATAAAGGTTCCATCAGTACAGACACAACTGTGAAAGTCAAAAAACATGACTATTCATATTTAATCTAAAAAAATCCAGATGGTTGTCTCATGCATATGTTAATTTTTTAAATGTATTTTTCTGGATTTCCGGTCTTACTTTTCCCTTTGGATTTGGGACACACACAGAGGCAAAAATACAACAATGCTTTAGCATTACTCAAAGCATTTAATTAGTTAAAGAATAAACATTGTCATTCCCTTTTTCAGCCCCATAGGCAAAGATTGCATTATTTAAGGAAAAGAGAATGAAGAGCTGAGCAATAAGTGAGTGATTCAAAGCTGTATAAATACCCCTCCTGGAGTATTCAGTCAGACTCTTACCCTTCATCAAGCTCAGGATTGAGAGTCAGAATTATATGGACAATTTCCCCATCTTGCCACTTTGCCATCTGTCCTAAAGTAATCATTATTTTTCTACAACAATTGCATTGTGGAGTCTTCATTAAGGAACAAACCACTACTTGGAACAATTAGGCTGGCATCGAGGCTGTTGGCCCAGCAAAGTACATTATTCACAGAATCCACATGCTCCACATATGTTGGTTCCATTGCAGTCAAAACTGAAAGTCTCTAGTTTTACCCTGATTGAGAGCTGAGAATTAAATCCTAGTAAAGTGGGTAAATCAAGCCAAATTTCAATTTTAGGTAAGGAGTAAGAGTCAAGACCTTTTGAAGTCTTCTTAATTGTGGGCAGCAACTGGATAATTAGATACTTTCACTTTACGGATGTGTTCATTGACCACCGTTCTGTTTAAAGCTTCCCATTTGATTTTTATTCTTTTCCTTTGTACTCTGCTGTCAGCAATTACAGATGTCAGTTGAAATAGCTCACAACCACTGAAATGAGTGAGAGATTTTGTGTGTTTGACAATCCAATAATGTCATGCCCTACTAACTCTCCCTAAGAATTGAAATAATTTTAAATGATATGTGTACTAGATAAAAATACCAGATCAGTGTTCTCTTTATTCCTTTGTTCAGTAGCAGGCAATCAATACCTGCACTAGCACATATGATCAGACTGAAGAGCCCAGGAATAAAAGGGATGTTTAAGCAATTGGGAGATGGCTGTATTTATACATTGTTATATGATAATAGAATCAAAATAGTAGATTTCATCAAGCTACTTTTGTCTTATTTTTGGGTGTATCATTCATTTCTTTTGCTTATGTTCTTTCTGCTTCTGTTTGGGAATTATTGAAAGTAAAACACATATGACAAAGGTTATTTCCTATACATAAAATTGTCTATAAGTTATTTTCCTTAAAATATTTAATCATGAATCTTCATGCTCCTAATGGCTAACAGAGATATCTGGGATATTTTGGGCAGACTCAAAACCAAAGAATACCAGGTCAGCAGGGGAGAAATGGCAAGTTGATACATGTCATATTTGTACTACTTTTTCATTTACAAATTCCTTTTTGCCTATGCAGAAAAGTAAGGTGTTCTTCTAAATTTGTGTAATATTTTAATAGACAGTGTAAAGAATTAGGAAGAAAGTTTTCCACCATGTATTTGTAAGAGAAGTGGAAATCTACTTCCATCAAAGAAAAGTAGTTAGGGATTTTATGAGAATAATCCACCAAGTTATTATTTTATTAATAATCATTGTCCTTCCAGAAATGGAAGCAAAAACCAATGCCTTCTCTAATAACCATGCTTTGCCAAGCTTAAATCTAAAATATTATCAAATGTAGGTAAAATATATTTTATATCCATTAAGATGGCTCTTATAAAAATGTAGAAAATAAGCGTTGGTAAAGAAGGAGGGAAATTGGAACCCTAGTGCACTGGTAGAGTGAATGTAAAATGATACATCCACTTTGGAAAATATTACAGTAGTTCCTCAAAAAATTAAAAATAGAATTACAATATAATCCAGGAATTCTACTTCTGAGCATATATTCAAAATAATCGAAATCATGGACTATAGCCATGTTTATAGCAGCATTACTCATAATAGCCAAAAGTTGGAAGCAACTCAAGTGTCCACTGACAGACAAGTGGATGAACAAAATGTGGTGTATACTTACTAATGGAATATTATTCAGACTCAAAACAGAAGGAAATTCTGACAAATTCTACAATATAGATGAACCTTGAAAACATTTATGCTAAGTGAAACTAACCAGTCACAAAAGCACAAATAATATATGATTCCATTTGTATGAGGTACCTAAAGCATTCATAGACTGAAAATTGAATGATGGTGGCCAGGGGCTGGAGGCAGGGGGGTTCGAGTGTTACTGTTTAATAAGTATAGAGTTTCAGGGGTGCTTGAGTGGCTCAGTCAGTTAAGCGTCCAAGTTGTGAATTTGGCTCAGCTCATGACCCCAGTGCTGTGGGATTGAACCTTGTGTCAATCTCACGCTGAGCATGGAGCCTGCTTGTGATTCTCTCTCTCTCTGCCCCTCTCCCACTTGCACTGTCTCTGTCTCTCTCAAAATAAGTAAATAAATAAACAAACTTAAGGAAAAGAAATAAAGCAGTACTAAGCGACTTAAATAGTGTTTTAATTACTTGTATTTCTTAATTTTCATTAGTGTAGGCAATTAGATAAGTTTCTCCAGCATGACTATAAGTCCATAAACAATTCTGTTACATTAGTATTTTTAAACCAAAGGATGAGTTCATACTCCAAACCTTTAAAAACTTGTGCAATAACTATCATTGTCTTTAAGACCAAATGCCACTAACATGTTTTTGATTTTTTTAAATTCCCACGATTTATATCATACTCAGAGTTTTTCAAGGATCTCTCTGTGCTAAATTTGCAAGGATAATCCATCTCCAACACTCTCCCATTTTCTAATCACGCCCCCTGTTTCTTTACAATATCCTACTACAGACCACGAGGACACTGATGTCATTTTGCCACACAGGCTGGCCCCTCTACCCAGACATGCCTCTGTGTTCTAGATCTTTGCTGCTTTTTTTCAAATTCTAATGTAAACATAACTTTTCTGTGTCTCATTTTCTTAAAACCATGTTTTAGTGAAAACTAGCTAATCTGATGAACTCAAATGCTAATTAGTTCATAAGATTCCATGGTACAATGTTATACATCTTTGGTAAAAACTAACGGAACCCTCAAGGGAAAATTACTTTAAACAAATTTATATTGTGTTTGGGATTTCAGACACTAATTTTGGACTTAGGAAAGGAATTATTTTTATTTAGTCAGCTGGTTGTTAGTATCCCTTAAGGCTTTGCTACTCAATGTGTGGAACTCAAGACTTTCAGGTCCCTCCGCAGACCTAATCAATAATATTCTGAATTTTGGGGCACCTGGGTGTTTCAGTTGGTTCAGCATTTGACTTTGGCTCAGGTCATGATCTTGCAGCTAGTGAGTTCCAGCCCCGCATTGGGCTCTATGCTGACAGTTAGGGACCTGGAGCCTACTTTGGATTCTGTGTCTCGATCTCTCCCTGCCCCTTCCCATCTTGTGCTCTCTCTTTCTCTCAAATATAAATAAACACTAAAAAATTAATAATAACTGAATTTTAACAAGATTCCTAGGGATCTTTGTGAACACTAAAGTATTTGGTAAGCAACCTTTAAGCCCATCATGCTAATACTTACATAATAATATTGTATGTAAATACTAAGACCTAATATTTGGGTGTTACTGTGTGCAGGCACCATGATAAGTACTTTGTATGTGTTATCTTACTTAACCCTCACAATGCCTCTATTAAGTCGCTACTGCTATTGTTGCAATCTTACAGATTGGGTGCAGAACTTGAGAACTTCCTTAGCTTGTGTCAATTCACAGAGTTATTACTTGGAAGAGTTGTGAATTAAACTCAGCCTCACTGAATGCCTAACTATGAGAACTCAACCATCTTTTCTATGTGCAGAACACCTTATGCCACTGGGCAAAAAAACACAGAAGGAGTAAGAAAATTACCCTGGGATCACTATACCTAGTAGTAGTGGTGGTTGCATTTTCAGGTGGAAATTGCCAAGAACAGCATTTTATCCATCTAGGTTGGGTGAACAAGGCTCCAAAGCTCATAAATCTAACAAGAAATGACAAGCACACAGGACTTTCTCTGTTCTACTTTTCCCTTTTTCTCTAGGGTCAGTTTAGCACCATTATTAGCCATGCAAAATCAATTTCTGGAGAGCTGACCTTGCCCCGTTTCCACCTTCTGTGTTACCATCTTGAGGGATTTAAAATCAAAGTTTCAGATATTAGAGATTTCTAACTATATCAGAAAGTAATTCTACTTGCCTTTTCAAAGAAGTAGTATTGGGAAAAGGTTTGACTTGGATAGGAATGGCAGCTTTTCAGACACAGACTAGCTGCGGAAGCATGCAGAGTGATGGTATGAAATGGAAAATAGAGAAGGACTCCAGAATTAGTTCATTTTTAATATGAAAATTCCTCTTTTGATATAAAGCTAATATAGGATTATTTAAATAATACAGAAGTGCTAAAACAGAAATTGAAACCACTCCTGACCTTGTCCTTACAATTTTACTTTCCAGAAACAACCATTGTTAAGCTAGATGATTAGTCCTTACAGTGCTATCTATCTCCCTATCACTCTATAATTTTATAAGTTTATTTATTTGAGAGAGAGAGAGCGACAGAGCACACAAGCAGAAAAGGGGCAGAGACAGGAGAGAGAGAATCCCAAGCAGGCTCTGCACTGCCAGCACAGAGCCTGATGCGGGGCTCAAACTCACGAATCTCAAGATCACCATCTGAGTCAAAACCAAGAGTCAGATGCTTAACCAACTAAGCCACTCAGGCACCCCACCTAATATAATTTTAATTTTCAAAACCGAGATTATATAAAGCATGTTATTTTGTACCATGCACTCTTCTACTAATAATAAATTATAAACATATCTTAGTGTCAGGATATGTAGATCTATGCCATTACTTTAGTGGTTACAGGTAGTCCATTGTGTGGAGCTATATTCTAAAAAAACAAACTTCTATGGATATTTATTTTGCATCATTTTATTTTGTCATTACTGTGCGACAGAAAGTATCCTGAATCCGTATCATTGCATACTTACACACTAATGTGAATATCTTTAAGGATAACTTACTTAGTCTACATTTAAGGATAAATTTAATCTACATTGCCAAATTATTTTTTTCTACTTTTTATAAGTTTTTATTTAAAGTCCGATTAACATATAGTGTAATATTAGTTTCAGGTGTAGAATTTAGTGATTAAACACTTACATACAACACCCAGTGCTCATCACAAGTGCCCTCCTTAATACCCATAACCTATTCTACCCATCCCCCCACGCAACTCCCCTGAATGCCTAACTGTGAGAACTCAACCATCTTTTGATGGTAACCATCAGTTTGTACTCCACAGTTAAGAGTCTGTTTCCTAGTTTTCCTCCCCTCCCGCACTCCCCATATTCATTTATCTTGTTTCTTAAATTCCACATATGAGTGAAATCATACATATTTGTCTTTTTCTGACTTATTTGCTTGGCATAAGACTCTCTACCTCCATCCACACCATTGGAAATGGCAAGATTTCATTCTTTTTTATGGCTGAGTAATATTATATATATATATACCACAACTTTTTAAATGTTTATTTGTTTTGAGAAAGAGAGAGACACAGTGTACAAGCACGTGAGTGGGCAAGAGGCAGAAAGAGAGGGAGAGAGAGAGAATTACAAATGGGCTCCACGAGGTCAGCACAGAGCCCGACATGGGGCTCTCTCTCATGAACCATGAGATCATGACCTGAGATGAAATCAAGAGTCAAGACGCTTAACCAACTGAGCCACTCAGGTGCCCCTATTACCACATCTTCTTTATCCATTTTCAGTCAATGGATAATTGGGCTCTTTCCATAATTTGGCTATGGTTAATAATGCTGCTATAAACATCAGGGTGCATGTATGATTTCAAATTAGCAGTTTTGTATCATTTGCATAAACACGTATTAGTGCAATTGCTAGGTTGTAGGGTAGTTCTATTTTTAACTTTTTGAGCAAACGTCATACTGTTTTCCACAGTGGCGGCAACAGCTTTCCATTTCTACAAGCAGTCTAAGAAAATTCCCCTTCTCTGCATCCTCCCCAACATCTGTTGTTTACTGTGTTGTAAATTTTAGTCATTCTGACTGGTGTAAGGTGATATCTCACTGTAGTTTTGATTCATATCTCCCTGATGATGAGTGGTGTTGAGTATCTTTTCATGTGTCTGTTGGCCACCTGGGTGTCTTCTTTAAAAAAAAATGTCTATTCGTGTCTTCTGCCCATTTCCTAACTGGATTATTTGTTTCTTGGGTGTTGTTTTTGATATGTTCTTTATATATTTTGGATACTAACCCTTTATCAGATATGTCATTTGTGAATATCTTCTCCCATTCTGAAGGGTTCCTAATTACATTAGGGAATTATGATTTCCTAATTTGCTCTCCATGAGCAGGGCAGCTCCCTCAGGGCTCTATTCCAGCCAAGCCCACGAACCTTTAAAACTCGAGGCTTTAAGCTTCGCTAGTTGCAAGAACTCACAAAAATCAGCCCCTCTCATTTTCCCAGTCAATAGCTTTGGGGAAGTATTCTCCTTGTGCATTCCCTGTGTGTTCCTTCTCCCTCCCTTCCATCCTCTCTCTCTCTCTCTCTCTCTCTCTTCCCATCCTCCCCTTCTCCACGACCATGGCTCCCTCCCCTCCACAGCACCTGCAATCCAATCAATTTCTCCCTCAAACCATGATCTGCACATTCTACCTTCAATATGGCTTCTTCTCTCTCTTTAGTTGTGGTGTTTGTTCTGTCAGTCGTCATGTTTATTTCTGGGGTATTTAGGAAGATTTGATAGTTATCCAGCTGTGTTGGAGGGAAGACCCTCTACTCTGCCATACTCTTAGCTCTTCTCCCTAACTGCTCTTTTCTTTAAAAGTGGCATCAGTTGACACTCCCGTCAATAGTGTAAGAGTCTTCATATTGGTTACCTCAGACTTTTAAAAATTTTACCCATCTGGCAGCTGAAAAGTTATACCTTATTGGTACTTTTATTTTTACCTATTTGATTAGCAAAATTGAATATTTTCATATACTTATTGACCTCTTGTGTTTCAATTTTTACGATTTCCTAATGTATTTATTTTGACTATTTTACTTTTGAATGTTCATATTATTATCTGTAGTAATTATTATGTATTATGGGTGTTAATGCTTTCCATAAGTTATATATTTTTCCTAGCTTGTAATTTAACAGTAATAATATCTCTTATACAAATACTTCAAATTTCAGGAAATAAAATCCATAAATTTATTTTTATATTGTCTTAAAAGTCAAGTCACCATATGCTATAATTCATTTTCACTTCTGGAAAATATCATACATGCGTTTGCCAACAAAAAATTAAAACTTAATACATTAAACCCCAATGGCTTCATGTAATTTTGGTCATTTGAGTAGAGCTGGAAAAGTATTTATTTCGGTATGTCCATTCTTTACTGATTCTTAGGTCATACTAGTGAAAACTTCCTAAATTACTTTTTTTGGCAGTCGTTTTTGGCTGAAAGTCTCAGCCTAAACTTATTAAGACCTGAGAGAGTATAAAGTAAATAAATAAATGCAGCGTGTTCACAGATTTCTAACCTGGAGTTCACACTTTTACTGCACTGCACTTTGAACTCTAATAAATGTGATAGATCACTATTAAAGAAGATTATTCTTTCAAACAGAGTTGGAGATTCAGGAAGATTCTATGCAGCTCTTGTGAAAAGAAAAGAGGAACCACGCCAGGCAGGTCAGTTTGATCTATGGTGATAATTAGTGGAGGGGCAGATACCATGGTCCTGTTGTCTTCATAAATAGAACAGAATCCAAGGTCAAGTTAGAGTCAAAGAATCTTGAAATATTTGCAAAGACACCTCGTTTGTTACTTTTTTTCCAAATCTCTTGCTACCAATGATTATTTAAATTACCTAAATTTAGACAACTCTCAGTCAGAGATAGGAATGTTTTTTTTTTTTTAAGATTTTTTTTAATGTTTATTTATTTCTGAGACATAGAGACAGAGTGTGAGCAGGAGAAGGGCAGAGAGAGAGGGAGACACAGAATCCGAAGTAGGCTCCAGGCTCTGAGCTTTCAGCACAGAGCCTGACGCAGGGCTCGAACTCCCAGACCACGAGATCATGACCTGAGCCTAAGTGGGCCGCTTAACCGACTGAACCACCCAGGCGCCCCAGGAATGTTTCACGATAGTAGAAATTGCAGTTTATCACGAGAGTATGTTAATAAATACTAAAATGCACACAGTTTCAGAAACAAAATATTTCCCCAGTGGTGCTAGAGCATAGAGGACACCCAAGATGTCCATCTGAAGATAGGAAGGATGGCAGCATAGAGAATGGAAAGCAGACACTCTAGGGGGCTCTCTGTGCTAGGAAAGGTCAGCTTCAGGAAAAAAATAACAACAGGAACAATTCCCACCAGAAACAAGACTTAAGACTTGTCAACCACTTACTCCTCTCCCAAAAGACCATCAGAATCATCTGTGATCAAGCAAGCAAAGTTTATTAAAGTTATTTCAGAAAGAGTGAACAATATCTTGACATTTTTAATAGTATCTCAGAAGAAAGCGATCAGATAAAGATATTTCTAGGATTTTAGGTTTCATCTCAGTGGTTTAATTCAGGTTTAATTAAACTTTTGTTTGATAAGTTAGCTGTTCGCTCAGGTGAGGAAATTATTTGCCAAAACAAATGGATCTTCAGGAATTTCCTGAAGCTATTTATTATTTTATGGCATTGTTGTCTTGGGTAAGAATTTCTGGAAGAAATGTTTACATCAAGTTGACACAGGTGATCTCATTTCCAAATCTTGACAATTAGATGCTCGGGATGCAATTAGTCTTAATGCTAAGATTTCTAAAAAAAGAATTACATGGGAATCAAGTCCCTCTGTCTTCTAGCTCATTGTCAGTCCATACCTCATAGCCATCCTAATCCTCTAGAAGATTCATGTTAATTGCTACGGAATAATTTCAGAGACCTGCCAGCCCCTTAGAATACCATGTGTTATGCTTGACGATGTTCACATTTAAAATTAGACAGGCTTACAAGACAAACAATTGGTTGAGTTCAGCATGGCTAAAACACCTTGAAATGAATGTGTGATCAGCCCCTTAACCACCAAGTTTAAAAAGATGAAATAAATGTCTCCTCAGTTTCGAAAGGATGAACAGATAGAACAGAAGCACTTTACCATCTAAAATCTGGAGGCGATGGACATGCAAAGTAGAAGCCAAAGATGGAGACAGAACAAACGAGAACAGGGCTCACTATTTTGGTGTAGCTTATGCAGGCCACTTTAGTTCTGTTTGTAATGAATGTGAAGCATTAACTAGATACATGGGTAATCTAATGTAAAATACAGGTTTAATCATGTTAAACTTTCAAAAATAAAATAAATCTTGAGCTTGTCCCTTTTAACTTTTTTAGAAAGTATTCTATTAATTTATTTTTTTAATGTTTATTTATTTTTTAGAGAAACAGAGGCAGAAAGAGGGAGACACAGAATCTGAAGCAGGCTCCAGGCTCTGAGCTGTCAGCAGAGCCCAAAGTAGGGCCCAAACCCACAAATCGCAAGATCATGACCTGAGAAAGTATCTGAAAATACAGAGTCAGTTTGACCTAACTGTTCACTGGCCAAGTGAATCAAAATACAATATGACACATTTTTAGGATGTAGAGACAAGTAATTTTAGGGTATATGATCCAAATCTGGATCCAGATACAAAATATTTACCACCATATGTAACGTCTACTGTAATTTCCTTTTGACCTTTTTTATATGCAAAAAGACATTGAAACATTATCTGTATGAAGTCAGAGCCATTAGATGTTAATACCAGGTAACTTAATTTGTAAAAAGTACAAAATAAATATGCTGTTTGGGTGTCACTTTTTTTCAGCATATGTTTTATCCTCCTAGAATTACTTGTCTGACAACAGGTGGCCTCCTAAGAATACAGAATGACAGTTTCTTAGTAACTAATCTGTAAACATTTCTTCCTGGAGGACTAGCAATGAATGTAAACAAGTCACAGTTTTCATATTACCAGATTTGAAGAATAACAGCCAAAAAATAACTATTATAACTAAAGCTATCTTAAGTATTGCTTTTATCATGCATAATTAAGGCAGGACAATGCACAGATTTTGAAGAATTTACAAATAAATGTGTAAACATGGTCATTCTGTTAATTAAATTTATTAAATGTCATATATATAACTAATGATTTTGAGATATTGAACATAAATCATTTCTTCCGATCATAGGTATACCCCTCTGGGATATTAAATTCATGTGGAAACTTTCTGGCACAGGAAAAGGATAGGAAAGATGAATATTCTTATTTACTGTAGTGATTATGGATGCTGACACTGACCTCCACTATTTCATGCTCTGTAAAACAGCGATGACTAGAATAGGCAAGATTATCATTATAATTTTGAACTTTCAAGATAAGAACTCTACTGCCCAGGGTTTTTCTGAAAATTAAGGCAATGGATTCACTCTCCTCTTTATTAAAAAGAGCATGTCAGCTCTATTAACGATTACTGGACTACATCTCTTCCCATAATCATTAATCTCCTTCCATTTTATATTCTTGAATAGAAAACAATTATGTACTCAATAGTCCTTATATAATATTCTGACTTACAAATAATTACAGTGTGCAAAGAGATGGTTTCTCTATTTCCAAAAACTGAGCTAATAGGAAGAGATACAGTTTCATTGCTTCATTACCAGAACCTAAAAGCTCTATCAACATATATTTTCAACAAATCATCCCTTGCATTTTTTTCTGCTGCATTCTTCGGTCAAACTTAGGACTTTTAATAGGAGGTAAAAAGAAATCTTCCTGTTTGGAATTTCAGACTGAAGTAAACAAAGAAGAAGATGTGCCCAAAAATGCTCACTTTCTAAAGCATCCTGAAAGGCTAGTGCTCTCTCCACCTACAGGCTACAGAAAGAAATGCTGGAAAACACCAGAAGGAAGAATGCCTAGGGAAACTTCTTGAAAACATCACTCAAAGGTTGTCTTCTTTTCCCTGCCCTTCTACTCAGAAAAGGGAGCAGTTTCAGTCTTTCTCAACCAAATTGGGTCATGCTCAAGAGAACCCCTTGGAGAACTTGGAAGCTGGTGTCCACAATAACTAGTATCTTCCTCATGTGTAAACAATTGCTAATGGTCAAAGCCTGGCTGGAGCTGCCTCTGTAAGAAGAAAAATGAGGAATCTGCCATGGGGATAAGCCATTCTTTACCGATGACAGGGCAGAGGTGCTTCCAGGGGCCAACTATGGCACCTGCACAACTGAGTTAGAATTCAGTTACCTTGAAAGGTACCCCATGGACAAGGCCTAACTGCACAGCCAAAGTCCATTCAACTGAGAGCATCTTCTGACAACAGAAGTCAAGAGCTGAAGAAGTCAAAAGTAGCCAGCTGGAGAAAGGTATCACCTGTGAAGAGCAACTCTACTTCGGGAGGTCACAAGAGGGTGGAACTTTTAGTAATCACAGAATCACCCCATAAGAAAGGTAGCATTTGGGCACGTCACAGGGAGAACTCAGAGACAAATTTAGAGAGCATCATTCAAGTTAGAAATGGATAATCCCCTGCTTGCAACTATGGATGTGCAAGCCAGGGAACTAGCTAGTAGAAAAGATGATACAGATCCTCAATGAAGCAACCTTTTGTGGCCCTTCCCTGCAGGCTTCCGAGCCCACCAGGCCTGGGGTGGTGATGGTGGAAATGAAAGCTTTCGATCAAATGAGAGAGTGAGAATTTTACTTGGAATAGATATTTTCTATCTTAAAAATGAGATTATGAATTCTCGAGAATGTCTGGAAATTCTAAAGCATCTGAGACACAACATGCAGATGAGAGGAAAAGGATTTGACAAGAGTTTTTTGAATGGAGTGATGAAAAAAATGATAAATTCTTTTTCTAATGTGGCCCATGCTGCATTCTTCCCACCAATCCAAGGGTAAATTGGATGCCAATTTTTAACCATTCACATTCATGTGGTATATTTCACAGCGTATAGAATGACTTGATGGAATTATCAGATTTTATCATCATACAAAAAACTTCATATGCCAGAGTAGATATCATTGTTCTTCTCTGTGAGGTGAAGAAACCAGGCCCCAAATCATGAGTTGTCTTGTCCAAAGCTGTATAACTAGAACCAGCAAAGGCAAGATGCTACGTAGTACTCCTCCCTCTGCTCTTTGCTCTCAAACGGAACTTGCCAGGGATGAGTAGACTCGGAATTTACTCATTCACTCGCTCATGACCGCCACCTACCCTGTTCCTCCTCCTGTTTTTGTTGTTCTTTTTCTTTTCAAGCTACATACAGCACTGCTTACTGAAGTATTTGAGTAAAAACTTAGGTCAGTAAACTCACTGCTCACATAAGAAATCTATGCCTAACCTAGGTCACAAAGATTTTTCTCCTTGTTTCCAATCAGTTTTGTAATTTTAGGTTTCATAGTTATTAAATTTTTGTAAAAGGTGAGGCGTTTGGAGATCTTCCTTTTTTCCTCCTTCTTTTTATCATATAGAACTATAACTGTTGACTCACCATTAAAGAAACAGACAAACTAATTAACCGTTCTTCATTGAGTCACCTTTTCACCTTTTCAAAATTCAATTGTCCAAATATATATGGATTTATTTCTGGATTTCTTGTTCTGTTTCACTGATATATTTGTCAGTCTTGACAATAAAACCACACTGTGAAAATTACTGTTAATTGTCTAATAAGTCTTAAAATCAAATGGTATTAATCTTTCAACTTTGTTCTTTTTCAAAAATGTTTTGGCTATACTAGGGGTTCTTTGAATTTCCATATGAATATGAGAATCCACTTATCAATTTCTACAAAAAAATCCTGCTTGATTTTTGATTGAGATTGCACTGAATCTATAGAGCCAATTGGGAGAAATCGATATCTTAATAACATTGAACTTGACTAGTGGAAAAAGATGATTGACTTAGCTCTTCTAAAATTTATCTCGGTTGGGGCACCTGGGTGGCTCAGTCAGTTGAGCATCCAACTTCAGCTCAGGTCACGATCTCACTTCTCGTGAGTTCGAGTCCGGCATCAGGCTCTGTGCTGACAGCTCGGAGCTGAAGCCTGCTTCTGACTCTGTCTCCATCTCTCTGTCCCTACCCCTCCCCTGTTTGTGCTCTGTCTCTCTCTCTCCCTCAAATATAAAATTAATTAATTAATTAAAAATAAATAAAATAAAATAAATAAAATATAATTTATCCTGGCAATGTTATATGTCTCTGCCTCTCTCTCTCACTCAAATATTAAATAAATAAATAAGTAAATAAATAAATAAAATTTTTAAATAAAAGAAAATAAAATAAAGTAAAATAAAATAAAATAAAATTTATCCTGGCAATGTTCTATAGATTTCAGTGCACATACGGACGTTGTATATTTTGTCAGATTTATCCTTATCCATCTGTGAGACCACATAAAGTAAAAACAAGTTTTCCAAGACATGAGAACTGTAGGCTCCACTTTATAGAAAGGCACGGAGCTACAGTTAAGCACTCACACAAATAGTTGTATATAAAATTAGACAATAGATTCCCCCACAAAAATAACTGGGTCATGTTGATAGAGTTGTTAAGTGTAGCAATGATGGGTGATGGCAGGCTTATGGTCAGAATGACCCTTCTTGAGAAGGACTTAGGATGAGATGACCGTCAAAGAGAGAATAAAATCTAGGACTCTATTGTACACATAACTGTTAATTTTTTTAGTGATTAAATAAAAAAAAAGTATTTTTGGGCTCTAAAATGACCATTCATGTCCCCTTGGCAACATCAGATAGATGTGTCACTTACAGCATTATCACAGAGTTTAACTAATCAAAAAGAAATAACTGCTTTGTTCTCAAGCTGATCAACACTAGATCAGGTTCTGTTCGATGTTAGTGAAATCCCCAAGTCTGGCTGCCTTTAAAAATTGAATAGCTAATAATGTGTGATGGATGATGTAGGCATTAACTTCTTTAGAGTCAAAGGTTACATGCCTGTAGAACCTTCTATGACAGCCTAGAGCTCTATGTGCAATTAAATAATAATATTAAATGAGAAGACACATGACTCTAAGAAAGAAGACCATTTAATTTCATGCCATAAGTGTATTTCTTTCCCTCATACACACCCTGGCATCAACAACACTGTAAGGAAAACGTTTGGTATTGAAATGCCTTGCAGCTACATTTGCTCCCTTGAATGGCAGTTGACAGTTCTGAAAGGCTATGGCCTTGGAGGTCGATGAGTCTCCTACCCATCCTGAATTCCCAACAGAGAGTTATTTTTAACTCCACTATCAGTGCATGTGACTGTCCTTGCAGGGCAAGGGAGCCACACTGATACGTTGTTTCTATTGCTGAGGTGAGAGAGTGGGGTGAAGCCAGTGGCTTCACACTATCCTTTCCAGTAGTGGATAGCTCTGAAAAAAAAAATGATAATTCAAATAAAACAAATAATAAAAGAAACATTTTATTGAAGTATTCAGGAATACCAGATGTTCATCACCAAAGCAAATGAAAAGTCCCAGGGACTTTCTAGATTGATTATTCTAGCCACATCTAATAATCCAACTGTTGATGGGATAATGGTGACAATCCAAAGACCAATTTAAGGAGATCTCTTGACACTAATTTCATAGAGTATTCTTTAAAGACAAGTTTAATCCTGCCAACACTTTTATTTCCATGGAGAACTTCATACAGCTTACACATTATCACACTCTTCATAAATCACTCAGCTACTGACTTCAAACTTCAATTCACTCAATTCAACACTTAACTGAGCAACTAGCATCTGCCAAGCATTGAATTAGGGCTTGAGGGCATTCCAAGATAAATAGAACATTGCCTCCACCCTCCTGAGGGATCACAGTCCAACAGAGAGGAGAGACACACACATTGATAATTTTAAAACAAGGCGTCATGGTGCGCCTGGGTGGCTCAGTCAGGTAAGCATCCAACTCTTGATTTCGGCTCAGGTCATGATCTCACTGTTCATGAGATCAAGCCCTGCATCAGGCTCTGCACTGACAGCCTGCTTGGGAGTCTGTCTCTCCCTTTCTCTCAGCCCCTCCTTTGCACACACTCTCTCTTAAAAAAATTTTAAGAAATAAAATAAATAAATAAATAAATAAAACAAGGGGGTCTTTGATGAGTGTTTCTACTATTATGTTGTAGACAGATGAATTCTGACTGTGTGCAAGCATCTAGGAAAAGCATTTTCTTTTCTCCCATTGATGACTTTTCCAACCTCCCCATAGAAGACAATCTACGCTCACCATGCTATGACATATTATCAAGTAGAACAGTTACAGTTGCAAGTACAATAATAATCACCTAGCCTTAGCTTAGTGAAAAAAAGAAATCCTACACACAGAAAAGATAGCTTGACATACGTGATTTCTAAGTGACGTCCAGTAACTTAAGAATATCATTAAGGATCTGGGCTCCTTCTAGGTCTCCACTCTGTCATCTTCAGTGCTTGGTTTTTCATTGTTTAGTTCATTCTTTGCTGGTTGCAAGAGGGCTACCTCAGCTATGAACATCATTTGCTATCCAATCTATCCAAAGTAAGAAGGAAGGGGTATGATTTCTCACTGTTTCTTTATAGCAGGGACAAATATCCTGCCTGCTAAGCATCCCAGGACTTTTCTCTTACATCTACTTTGCCAGTCCTGAGTCATGTTTACACATAAAGGAATTACATAGCAAAAGGGAATGCAGTCCTCTTACTTTCTTTGAGCAATCATAGATCATATTCTAAATCTGTGGAGAGGTCTGCTTTCCCTGAGTCTGTCATTGTCCAAACAAATCCGAAACTGCGTTGAACCAAAAAGGAGAGGAAAAGAGAATGGACAACTAACAGAGTCTTCCAGAACACGTTCATATAACCAAAGTCTCAGCGATTACACCATCACTGAAACTGAAATGACTACCCCATCACCAAATCTAAAATAATTTTTGCTGATACAAAACCATGGGGACAAGAAAGGTGAAATTGTGGAGGATGAGGAATAGATTCATGGCTCAGTCAGGCGGTCTTGGCGTGTGACATTAAGGCATGAGCACCTGCACACTTGATTCTTAAGCCACATTCTAAAAACCTAAGCTGCTTTTAAAAGTACTGACACCTACTTTCAATACCTCACTTAAGTGGAATTATGCAGTGTTTGTCCTTCTGTGGCTGGCTTAGTTCATTTAGCATAATATTCGCAAAGTTCATCCATATTGTAGCATTGGACAACAGTTCCTTCTCTTTCGGGCTGAATAATATTTCATTTTGTCTATATACCACATTTTCTAATGGCTTAGAATTTTAGTCATGCAGGATGGAAAAGTTCTAGAGTCCTAGAGATCTGCTGTGTAGCAATGTGCATGTAGTTAACAATACTGTATTGTATTCTTAAAAACTTGTTAACAGGGTAGATTTCATGGTATATGTTTTTTTACCACAACTACACACACACACACACACACACACACACACACATACACACACACAACACACACAAATATCTATCTCACTAGAGATACTGATTTTCAGATTTAATTTGTATGGGCTAGGGCCTGAGATTTTCTTGGTTTGGCTTTTGGTTGGTTAGCTGTATATTACCATGGTAATTCTAAAGTATAACTGACCAAGATAGTCTTAATGGTCCTCTTAGCTTGACTAAAAACAGATTTCTTCCTCACTGTAGACCCCTGCCCCTCCTTTTCTTAGAGCATTTACTTTAGGAAACTTGAAAATTTTCTCTCTGCTCCTTTGAAATGTATGCAAATCTTTCCCTAGCCTCTTGCCAGCTTTACAGACCAGCAAGTATCTTTCTCAAGGACCTGCTTACCACTCCCTGAAATTTAAACATCATGGAGAGAGCCACCCATCTCCCAGTCCCCGTGGGAGGGTAAGAGCCTAACTTGGATGGATGGGACCCCATTAGCAAACATAGATGGTCTACCCCAAGAATAAACTCAGGAATAACTCAGTGTGCTTACTATACCCCATTGATGAATGTTTTTTCTAATGTCATCCAGTACTTTTTAACTAGATCGCTCCAGTCCATAAAAACCTTCCTGTCCTTTGTCTCAGTAGAGTTGGCTGTCTACGCTTGACCTGTGCTCACCCCTACTGCTAGCAATAGCATAGAATGAAATCAACTTCTGTCTGCCCACCTTGACCAGTGTGACTTTTTCCTTTAGCATCACCACAGTTAAGAGTATCTAAGTGCCTTTGGAAAATCTTTCTTGGGGCCCCTGGGTGGCTTAGTCAGTTAAGCATCTGACTCTTGATTTAGGCTCAGGTCATGATCTCGCAGTTTGTGAATTCAAGCCCCACGTTGGGCTCTGTGCTGATAGTGTGGAACCTGCTTGGGATTCTCTCTCTCCCTCTCTCTGCCTTCCTTTACTCATGTGCACGTTTTCTCTCTCTCACTCAATATAAATAAACTTAAAAAAAAAATCTTTCTCTTGCTTCTACTGAACCTCAATGGAGCTTCATTTCCCCATATGTAAATAGCACATAAATGTGCTCATAAAATGGCTGTAGGGATTAGATGAGATAAACACACTCCCTGACCTGGGGTGGGGGGGCACTCAGGAATTTCTTCCCCTTGGCAACAATAGTTGCATGGATAAGGGCTAGACAAGCTGACCTTCATAGACTTCAGTTTATTTACTGTAAGTCCGAAGCGTTACATTTCTCTATTTGTTAACACAACCCCCCAGAAAATAATTTTGCTTCATATCAACTGCTATGATTAACCAATGTCATCATTATTCAGATTTTAAGAATACAGAGGAGCTAAAGGGCTGGGATAAAGAGTTAATCGATTTGCATTTTAAGGGCAATGAGAAGTGATTATATTCTGGGAGTTAGCCAAAAAAAAGAATATTCAAGTAGGCTGTATCTCTTTCATTGTGTCTCTACTCTAATCTTCCTTTATATCTGAACATAGAGTTAAATTCTTCCTGTGGACATCACCCTCTACTCCAGTTTGTTTGTTTCCCATCATGTTACTAATGCTGGGCTCTCTTTCTCTTATTGTCTTCTGCTCCTTATTTTCTTCTTTCTGTTCTTTCTTAGCATTTAACTTTACATGTCCGTTTGTTTACAACCCTCTCAAGCCTCACACCTTCTCTATGACTAGGTAAGGCCACATAAACCCCATCATAAACTAATAAACTCAAAAGGTAACCACTGGAAGCAGTTGAATGAAGTCCCCATAATCTGACTCTACGCTCAGTACATTTTCTATTTTGCCATGCTAACATTAACTATGTGATCAATATACCGTAATATTCCCAGCTTTCATGAATATATCAGGTTAAATATCAATACCCAGGCCCCTAGGGCTTATGAATAGTATTCCTCTTCCTTAATTAAGCCACCTGCCCTTCTGAATTTTTGAATAATGCGAGCACTGCTGGTTACCTGGGTACTGAATGGCATATTTACACTCTTTGGATACACTTGAAGAAAACTGCTGAATTAGCTTAAGGGCTATAGGTGAGCTCTTTGGTGATTCTGTTCCAGCTGCCAGGCTGCCATGGCTGCATGCCCCCACACCATAGCTGGTGCCAGAGCTTTCATCCCCTCAGTCTGTCTGTTCGTGTTGGGACCCTTTACCCCAAGCCTGGGCATGGTGAACTACGATAGATATCAGGTCTGTGTAAATGTAGTTGTCAGATAAGTGCATCCTTGACTATAAAATCCTTTAAGGAGAGGAGTTCAGTAATGGACTCACCAGGTCCTGGCTAAATGATCTCTTTCATGGCCAAGGCTAATAAGGAGAGAGAAAGTTTGCCTTCTGATGTAAATCAAGGCCTCAGATGTAGACCTCTGGGATTAAAAATCACAAATGATTTACCCACAACTGGATAAAGGAATTTTAATACTTACCTGAAACTTTTATTATTGGCACTATGAGAAAATTTAATTCCCCAAAAAGAAAGTCAAAAGTTATTACTAACAATTAAGGATTGAGATAGTTATCTAGGGATTTGTTTCTTTAAATTTTGCTTAAAATTGTCCCTTTCCTTATATTAAAAGGCTTTTATATTTTTAAAAATTAGGTTTGTAGATTTTAAAGTCTAACAATTTACTCGATCTTACATCTAATAACTAATGCTTGTCTTCTTCCCTTTACTATGACTTGAGTGTTACACAATCAAATGGAATAAAAGAACCTAGCTTGAATTGTGTGGCTCAAGTTTTTCTCCCTGGAAATCACAAGCAGAATGACTTTTTTCACATATTTCTTCAATCTGAAGTTCATTTGGGCTGTCAGTTGTTTTAAAAAGAAATTTCTGACCCCCCATTACCATTGTCTATCACCCCTTACTGTGAATTATTAGCATCAAAATAACATCTACCTTGTCAAGGACTGAAATAAAGGGACTTTTTGCCTTAGAAAGGGAAGAAATGATATAAAACTATTTGGATGGCCAGAAAGATGCAGGAGAACAATATTTAGATGCCAAACACTAAGAGGCTCCTAATTCCCATAGGGAAGAAGGAAGGATAAGAGATGGAGAAAAGAGGGTGACGAAGATATAATTTTCAGGGTGCCTCTGAAAATTCTTGGTATAGACACTGCTGCCCAAGGTAAGAAGACATTAAGACTGGCTTAAAGGAAATCAATGCCTAAGTCACCCTAAGTTAAGTACCAATTTTCTGCATTCAAATCCTTCCCTCCTTGTAGCAGGAAGGGATGGGGTAAAGGACACTGACAACACTGAAACCTGTATGGTCCTCCCTTCTTCAGTGTCAAGGTAGGGCAGCACGTCTGGCACATGTTGACTGTAGAACTGATTGCTTGTGAGTGAGGAGTATTGGCCAGATATGCAGGAACAATTCCCTGGAGACTCGTGAAAATTCAGGTCTCAGACAAGAAGGTATATCTGGAAGTTGGAGAGAAGCTTCGTTCTCTTCCTGCATGGAAATCAACATTGTCTAGAACTTTTACTACCACTATTAAGAGGAACACCATCCTCTGGCATAGGTATTGGCATCCCCATGTAGGTTGTGGTAATGGCAAAATTTCTCCAACAAGATCAGGCAAGACCCAAGAGGGACTCCAAGCAGAATGTGAAGAAGCCATATTGGTACTGAAGCTGACAGAAGACTTGAAGGTACAGGTGAGCACCCCTTTGGTAGTGTTAGAAACAACAGACTTCTCAGTTAAAACTATAATTAAACTACCAAAATAAACTAGCAGAAACAAAAGCATTCAAAAGTTCACTTTTCTTGGGAAGGGCTTAGATGAATTTATTCTATGGTAGTCACTACCATCTCTCAGATAACCAAGTCTGGACTAGCCATCAAGCTGTTTGTCTTTGAAACTGTGGGCAGAGTAGCTAAGGAAGGACCAGGCTGTTCAGGACTGATCTTACAGATAAAATGCATGAGGCAACTTTAGGGATCACATATGTTTCCAATCTTCTTTAAAAGTTCAGAGCCAATCACCAGCCTGATCAGTTTAACCACTTGCTGAGTACCACTGCAAACACAGACTCATTAATTCTTTCTAAATATAATAAAGATCGACTTTTGGGAAAAGCCTGAACATTTTCCTCGATCAGAACTTTCATGAAGACTACAATGCAGAACTATTAATACTATTTCCAGATAAACCTTTTCTCCAAATTTAACACAGGTAAATTTTTTATGATGAGCCCAGGAACCATTCATAATTCAAAATGAATTCACTCATCAAATGTTTGCTGGTTGCACGTGGTGCCCAACACCACAATGGACTAGGGCAACACTGTTGAGCAAAGGGAACACAGCCACAGTTCTGACTAGAATCACAGTTCAGAGAAGGTATTGAGCATTAAGGAAATATGCCCAGTAACAAAAGTGCCCTGCAGGAAAAAAAATATCCCAGTTAGCACTTCTAACTAGATTCCTGTCCTTGACTGAGGATTGGATAAGAATTCCATAAGGAAGTGACAGGAGAAGGGAGAGAGAAGGATGAAAGAAGTTAACCAGATACGATTAGCTCAGCTTTAATTCAAACCAAAGCGACGAGCCACACACCAGAATCTCTGCAGTTTGAAAACAAAAATCCCTGCAGACAGCTGCAGTTGAGCCTTCAGCCACAGTCTGATCTTTATAATCACATGCACTATCACAGGACATGGCTACCAGAATATGGCCAAGTAAAACACTGTTCATGTGGCAGACACAATCTTTGGAATTTTTCTTACAATTGACACTTAAAAAAAAATTTTTTTTATGTTTATTTTTGAGAGAGAGTGTGAATGGAGGAGGGGCTGAGAGAGAGAAAGAGAATCCCAAGCAGGCCGTAGGCCCTATACTGTCAGCACAGAGCCCAACGTGGGGCTTGAACCAACAAACCGTGATATCATGACTTGAGCCAAAGTCGAGTCAGACACTTAACCAACTGAGCCACCCAGAAGCCCCACAACCGATACTTTTATATTAAATATGACTCCCTCACCCCATCCCCCAGTTAAGACTATCAGGCTTGCAGCTAAGCCTAGCATACATGCATGCCACAATGGTACCCCCTTGTTCCCTGCAGTTCCACGAGGAGCAGCAACTACTGTTATCTGTCATCTATGTCCTCATTGCCATGCGATGACAGATACTACCTCATAAGTACGTAGTAAAATCTGAAATATTCTCAGCCTTAAAATTTCATTAGTGTTTCAAACATGCCACTGTGAAATAGTAGAAAGAGCAATCAGAAAAATAGAAAAGCCTCGAAAAGATGCAGACGTGGCTGTGAGGATTTACCATTCATGAAGCTTTAGTCTCCCATTTGTAGCAAAATCACTCTGTGATCCTGAGAAAGTCACTTATTCTCAGTCTACTGAATATCCCTGCCTCTATTAACAGAAGGGGTTTGCTACTTTGTTCTTCCTCTAGCTTTTAAGGGTAGACTAACATGACCTTGAATGAATCCTTCATCCTTTTCTACTCTGTTCTTCTAATTTTCAGGAGTTTTTGTTTGTTTGCTTTGTGTTTAATTAATGACACTTCATTCCTTTGGTTTCACAAAATCTTACTCTCCACCCCTGTAAGAAAATAAGGCTGTTACATAGCCTTCCAGTGACATGTAGAAAACTAAGATCATGTGTGTGAAAACAACTTGAGCTCTGCAAGAATACAATCATCATCATGACCATAACTGAGCACTCATTGTGTGCCAGACCTTTTGTCATTAAATGATAAACATAGATTCTCTCATTTAACTTTCGAGACAACGATATGAAGTGGGTATTATTACTAACCCATTTTACAGAGGAAAAAATCTGAGACTTGGAGAGAATAACTTCTCAAGGTGATACATTTAAGTAAGTGTTAGAACTGGTATGTTTTTCTTGAACCAGTGTTCTTAATTATTGCCTTACCTAGTATAAGTTATGTAACTCTTCATCTATAGCTGGGTTTACCTAAAAAAAAAAAAAAAAAAAAAATTAGCACACCAAGTTGCAAGGTCATTTCTTTGTAGGTAGCATTCCTCTGTGCTTTCACCTTTCCAGGTAAGACAAAGTAACTCAGATAACAAGTTAATACACCTGTTCCCTGGGTGTTTTTGTTTAGGGCTGCCATCTTGGAGGGAATCTCCAGGTGAATATATTCATACTACTCTTAAGATCCTGGGAGGAGGAGGGCCCAACATGGCAGAGAAGTAGAGGGATCCGTACTCCCTCGTCTCTCAAACAAAGAAGGACTGAAGCCAAAGGACTCTGAACATCAAGAGTCTGGGAGGAAAAGAGATTGAGTCTACCAGGGAGTCACTGGGACAACCTGCGAGGCCACAGGTGGGTGACTGCGAACTGGGGGAGATAAATCGGGCCACATAGGCACGGGCACGAGGGAAGGGATCCCTTTCTGCAAAGAGACAAAGGGAAGAGAAACAGCGGCTAGGGAAGGGTAAGACTGTACCTGGACAAGAGAAAACCCTCAGACTGGGACAGAGGAGCATCCCGTCTCTAACTGCGGACTTTCTCAGGACTGGGGCTGTCTGCCCTGTTTGCGCACCTGGGGATGAGGGGAGCTGCCCCGGGTTCGGTGCTAGGTCAGAGGCGCAGTCCGAAGTAGGAGAAAGCAGCAGTCCTCCCTGAAGTGCTGAGGCCCAGGACAAAACCAGCCGGGACCACATACCCGGCGGCATACAGAGGCGCTTCCCCAAAGCCAGGGCACACGGAGCAGGAGTTTACATCGCAGCCAAGCGCCAGGGTGCGGGAGTCGAGGGAGTGAGACAGACTGCCTAGTCTGCGCCCGAGCCACAGTGAGGACAGCTGGAACAAAGTGATCTTGGGACACTGCTTTGCGTTGAGGAGCCTGGGGGTCGCCATTTTTCTCCCCACCCACCACTAAGGCGGGGCCTCAGGGATTCTCCTCGGGCCTCAGAGGAGGCGGGGCCGCCTACACCAAGCCACGCCCCTCCCCGCAGGGTGACTGTGCATCTACTGGAGCTGGATAGACGCTGAACCAGGCTGCCGCCTCCCCCAGACCAGCGTGGCTGCATTGCCTGGATTAACTCTAGGACAATTCTTGTTATTTAGGTATGTTCTCCCTTTTCTCCTCCTTATCTTTTCCCTCCTCTAGGCTGGTTACTCTGGTTGTTGGTTTGTTTAAGCAGACATATTTAATCCATTCTCTTGGTAAAGGTTCTACACCTTCTTCTTTCCTTTCTCTCTCTCTCTTGAATAATCAAGCCATATAGTTTCTCTCTCTGGGTTGCTTTATCTTTCTTTTTCCCACCTCCTTCTTTATTTTCCTTTCTCTCTCTGGATTAAGCTGTTTAGTCTCTGCCTTGTCAATGTCCTCCCACCTCTGTCGTTTCTCTCTTTGTATTTGCTCTTCCATCAGCACCACCCTGCTCTTTACTTGCAGCTGGTGTTTCTGGGTTTTTGCTTTTGGATCGCTTGTTTTATCTGTTTGTGTGTTTATGTGTTTTTGGTTCCTGTTTGTTTTCCTTTCCAGGGGTACTGCAAGGAACAAATCAAAGCCACCTGGTGGAGGGTCCAAAATATCACTACGACTAGGGAAATAAAATAACCAAAGTCACAACAACAGAGAGCAAGTACCACTCTTCAAAAAACACCTCCTGAAGGGCTAGGCCCTGGACAGTATATTACCACCCCCACCCCCTTTAAAATAGCAGTACTCACAGGTGCAGAGCACATAACAAGCTTTTAAAACTCATACAGGTCAGAAAACTAGCCACAATGAAGAAATGGAAGAATTCTCCTGAAAAGAAATTCCAGGAAGAAGTGACAGCTGAAGAATTGATCAAAACAAATAAATGCAATATAACTGAACAAGAATTTAGCATAATTGTCATAAGATTAATCGCTGGGCTTGAAAAAAGCTTAGAAGACAGCAGAGAATTCATTGCTGAAGAGATCAAGGAGCTAAAAACAGTCATGATGAATTAAAAAATGCTACAAATGAGGTGCAAAATAAAATGGAGGCGGCCACAGTGCAGCTTGAAGAGGCAGAGGGAAGAATAGGTGAATTAGAAGATAAAATTATGGAAAAAGAGGAAGCTGCGAAAAAGGCCATGGGGGAGGGGAAGTGGAAAAAAAAGTTACAAAAAGGGAGGGAGGGAGGCAAACCATAAGAGACTTTTAAATACAGAGGACAAACTGAGGGTTGATGGGGCTGGGGGAGAGGGAAAAGTGGGTGATGGGCATTGAGGAGGACACTTGTTGGGATGAGCACTGGGTGTTATATGGAACCAATCCGACAATAAATTATATTAAAAAAAAGAACTAAAACCATTGGAAAATAATTTTTAAAAAATCCTGATGATATGTTTTACTTTCTCTCAAAAAAATTTATTCTAGCAGACTCAGAATATAAAAAATATATAAATAAACCAGGAAGAAATTAATTAGTAGTGCCATCCTTTCCAGCACTTCTTTGTGAGAAATTCATACAGAATTACCAGGGAGGAATAAAAATAGACCAAAGTCCACACCTAGTTCCCTGCCTTTTAAACACGTTTCCTCAAGGGCATTTGATACCATAGTTTCAACTTGCTGGAGGAAATATTAATAAACCCCTGAGAATGTTCTAAAGATTATGACACACTCTCTTCTCATTTTTGTCTCTTTTTAAAAAATGTTTATGTATTTAGAGAGAGAGAGAGAGAGAGTGTGTGTGTGTGTGTGTGAGCACTCAGGAGAGGCGCAGAGAATCCCAAGCAGGCTTTGCACTGCCAGCACACAGCCTGACATAACACTTGATCCCAGGATTGATGTGATTGTGACCTGATCCAAAATCAGGAGTCAGAAGCTCAAATGACTGAACCACCCAGACACCTTTCCCTCATTTTTGTCTTTTAAAGACTGAACCCCATGCTCTTCCCTAACTGGAAATCCCAAAACTTGGTTTCTGAAGCTGACGATTAAAATCCAAAATTATTTAAAGAACAGAGCATAAGGAAACTCTTTTCTAATTTGACCTTAAACAATTCAATCCTCAGGGGCTAGAATTTGCAAATTCTATAATCAGAAAATAAGACCTTATACACTAAACCTCTTCAATTGATATGAAACTAGAGAACAGAGGCAACCATTCAGCTAATTTCAACACAACAGGGGTGTTGGGGGTTAGGTGGGTAATTCTGATGTACTAGCTCAGTAAAAAAAATAAAATAAAAATGATGATTGATGTGTAAATGACTTACTCATTAACAAACTTCTTAGGTGAGCCTGTGACGGACCAGGCTGAGGATTCTACAAGGGCACTGGTACTTACTATACCCTATCTTCTATGGGTTTCCAGAGTAGAATAATAACAAGGAAATAGGCTTCTGGTTAATTTCCAGCCTAGCTTCATACTATTTATGAGACATTACACAAAGTGGTTAGCCAGTCTGAGATTCATTTGCCCATCTGTAACATAAGGGCAAATAATAGTTATTGTTATAAGCATTAAATAAGTAATGTGCATCCCAGAGAGTAAAAGCCTTCTCTTAGATTTCTTTGTGCCTTTGGCAATGTCCAAAATACAGAGATTTACTATTTTTTCTGAAGGTTATCAAATGTCATTTCTGATAATTCATCATTAGAGTTGTCCCCAGAGCAATAATTCATAATTGGAACAGTTCCCATTTACAGAACAACACCAGCATCGTCACCCAAAAGTTTCAATTTATAAGGTACACACACACAATTTTATAATTTCAGGTCCTTCTTTCTAAGGTGCTGTGCAAAGGAGTTAATTGATGAGGTTGACTTTGAGACTCTCTCCTCTGAATTTATTGCCCTGTGAATCATCCCAGATCCCTCACTTTTCTCTAACCCCTCCAAAGGCTTAACCTACTCCATCCACTAAGGGCTTGGATTTCAAATAGTTCTAATCTCATTTTGATAGGGTGTTTCTAAACTATTGGATTGAAAGGGATTCATCCTATACTGGTCACGTATAGGAACTGTTGCTAAGTATGAAAACATTATACACGAGACACGCTATTTTTTTTTTTTTTTTGGCATCAAGGCTCTACCCAGTATCAACCAAATCATAGCAAGTAAAGCCACTTTGATACCCTTAAGAGTGCCTTATTTTATAAAGATTAAATTAATAACGACTCAATCCCAAAGACCGGTGAGAGACAGAGAGAGAGAAAGAGAGAGAGAGCTTTAAGTTCCTCATTATTTAGGGGATGAAGTTTAAAGCAGTAGGCGAGACTGGAGGTGATAATCACTATGCTGGAAGCAAAGACATAGTTGAATATGAGTCACCCTCCTCAGCAAGCTTTAATTAAACGGCTAATTACATGTGTTCTTCTAGAATTGAACAAAGAGAATTAACTCAGCAGATTCTTCATCTAAGACTAATGTGCCTAATGTGGACATGCACACACATTTTGTAATAAAACAATCCAGAAGTCCTCGATCAGATCTGTATGAAGATTACATGGATATGAGAATGTTTGCTTCCAATTTTGATCAAAGTGAAGTACTTTGGGTTAGAAAAATGTGATTATAAATAAAAGTCAGTGCCAGGTTCATTGATGTTTCCCAATTTAGGGTTAATGAGATGTTTTTTTCTTTTTTGATCCAATATTCTGATTTGTTTTCGGGAGGGATAAAAGATCTTAAATCATATTCCATGTTGTGTGTTCTGGAACGTCTTACTGCCTACTAATCCTGTTGCCATTCCTTAAATACAGAAGAAACTTCTTTTAGTAGGTGTATAGCAGAGGTTCAAAAAAATTCCCTTGACCTTTTCATTGTTAGTTCAGGGAAGAATAAGAAATAAAAATGGGTAAGATGTTCTTTTGAGAGCTAAAGAAAGAGATGTTCTTTCTCTCCTCACTTACCGCCCCAGTGAAATATTGTCAAGAAAGTTAATACCCTCAAAAGGGAGTTTGGTCTTCACTCAATTCTAATCAGTATTGGAGAATGGAGGTCTTTGGCATGCACTGTTTCTAGCACTCAGTCTTTCTCAGAGATCATTCTTCATAGTTCAGCTTTTTGAAACTACCTTGTTTTCTTTTTTCCTATTCAAGTTATCATCTCTTCTACTTGTTTAAGAGAATTCCTGAAAATTTTCTAAATCTAACATAAGTGATATAAATCTTGGATTTTTATTTTTCATTATATATTATATGACTCATCTTCTATACCCCTCTCTTACTTCCCATTGTATTTCCATGCCTGATCCCTGACATGCAAAATAGGCGCTGTTTGTTAAATAGACTAATGTATCTCGTTTCCATAGAAATGACCCCCTGTCCCCAAGACAAAGGACCTAAAAATCCTGTCAGCGATATTTATTTCTTGTGAGTTGGAGTAAAATGCAGACTGCCTAAGATTGAAATTATGTACCAAAATGAAACTTTAAAGAGATTAACTGTGACTCTAATCTTAAATGACAGAATTCGCACCATTTTTATATCTGGCGTGGAATGATTATCAAGAACACTTTTCTAGAGTCTTTGGGTTTGGAATCAAACTCTGGCTCCAACATTTACTACTCATGTGATTTGTGTAAATCATTTACACCTATGTGCTTTGTTTTTATCATCTGGAATAACTACCTAGAGTTTCAGGCAATTTAAATATGATTTTCCAACTAAAAGGCATTGGGACAGTGTCTGGTTCATAGGAAGTTGTCTACATAACTCTATTCCATCTTATCCTGCCGTGGAAGCCGTATTTTCCCACACATACCACTGACCGCAGCCTGCGTAACAAGCAAAGAAAAGTAAGAATTGTCTTGACAAGGAAGCATATTTTTCACGGAAGCATTTTATCTCCTATTTTTAAGACTAAGAAGGAAGATCCCTCTGTGCCCCAGCGACAAGGCACTAACCATCGCTTGCAGCCAATGAGGAAGCCTCCGACCTCAAACTTCTGTTCTTTGCTTAAAACAACCCTTCCTTCCCACTTCCCTCATAAAATCTAATAAAAGCTGACCTTCCCTTTGTCTCTTCAGATCTGCCTATGATTCAGTACAGCTCGTATGTCCCCAATTGTTATTCCGCTGCTATTCCAGAACGAACTCATTTTGCTAGTAAATACTGGCTGTTTTATTTTGAAGGTTGACAGCTCCAAAAGAAGGTAGCAATGCTTGCCAACCTTACTGTTTTTCTGCCCCCTCAGTTTGGAGTTAGGCAATTTGGGTTCTAGTTCCAACACTGGCACTAATTGCTGTGGGCAAAAAAATTTCCTCTGTCTGGGCCACTTGTTTCCTTCTGTGAAAAAGTATGAGGTTAAATGAAATGATCTCAGTGGTTCATTTCAGCTCTAAAGTTGCATGATTTTATAAGTCTTCCCTCTGGCACTCTCCTCAGAAGGGATTATTTTGACATGAATTTTATAACCATCAAGATTTGTAACTCAAATTTTTATATTTGCTAATAATTGCAACCTTATAGCTATTTCGTTGAAATTTATAAGCAGTAAATATTAACAATTTGTTCAGGGGTAGTAAACAAGTATACTTCCCAAATGGAAGCATGGTGATTCTGACCACTGTGATTATTTTAATCATCAACATCATCATTATTGATCTCATTAGAATTGGAAAGCATTGCTTGCACAGCATTTTATATGGTTTTGCTGTCTATTAGGGAAACAAGTGTGACTTATATTTAGGACTCTTACCATTGGGTGAATTGTTAGCTACACTTTCGTGAGGATTTTGCTCTTCTGCATTTTATTTAGTTGAGTTTATTTTTTATTTTCATTTTAGAGAGAGTGAGAGAGAGCATGCCCACAAGTGGGGGGTGGGAAGAGGCAGAGGGAGAGAGAGAGAGAGAGAAAATCCCAAGACTCTGGGATCATGACCTGAGCCGTTTCAAGAGACTGATGTTTAACCAACTAAGCTACCCAGGCACCCTTGTTCTTCTGCATTTTAGTAACTCTTTTATAATTATTGGAAATTATCAGACACAGAAATGAAATTATATTCTTGGAAATACACAAAATGTTTCAGAAATTTAACAATACGTATCCTAAAAACGTTAGCACAGATGAGACTGAACTCTGGCCAAGTTTAGGTACGTTGCTTCATTTGGGAGAGAGCATCTCTGCAGAAAATGAAGCCTGTCTTGATGACATATACATCAAGGCTTATTGTGTTTCAGCTCCCAATTTGAAAGGAAGTGTTTCAACATTTCCAGGCATCTCATTATTTTCTTACTTTCAATAAGATTCCAAATGACCTTTAGAAACATTTTGAAAAATATTCTCTGATGCAAACTTTGGAGGAAAAAATAATGCCATGAGCAATCAGACACAGCACACTGCTGTCTGCCAGCCATTAATATACCCCACGGATCTGCAGCAGGAGGGAGAAGCCTGGAGGATATATTTTCCAAACATTTGCAGGGTGAAATCTGCCCTCCTCTAGTGGGTATATTTGTGCAGCTGCTTTGGAAAACATGCCCTTGATAGGGCTCCAGTGAGCAGCTTTTTCAGCCATTTTTTTTTTTTTTTCTTTCTGATAATCGCTTAATCTCTTAGAACTGGGTTAAGCATTCTTTTCTCTAATTTCTCCCAGACTGCTGCATTCATTCATTAATTTCCTCCCCTCCTCTCCCTTGTCCCCACCAAGGAAGCACTGTGGCTCAGGTGGGCTGGAGAACAAAGAGGGCAAACATCAAGCCACAAATTCTCTTTAAAAGAAAATCATCAGGACAGTTTCTTGGGAGAAAGGGGGTTTTGCCAATGACTTGTGCTGACCACTGCTATGTTAGGAAGCTTGACCCCGGTGGCCCATTACCTATCTTAAGGAAACAGGGAATTTGAAATTCTAAATGAGTTTCCCAAACTTAATTAACCTTGAGATTGTGCCAGCATTATAGTATATCCCTATGATTCTGAGTTCATGAGATAAAAATTACTTATTGACTTAAAAGGACACACACTCTCACAAATCAATTGCTAGAAGAAATTATCGAAAGGGGGACATGATAAAAATCTGAATTAGGCTGCTGAAAAGAAGTCAGCATAGTAACTCCTGAAAATTAGTAGTTTTAAGTAATTTTAATTCATAGTTTCAGGATTCTTTTTATGATTTACAAAAGCAAAAGCCTTTTATTCTGTAGCACCGTTACAAAACATTAATTTAAAAACTTTTAAAACCCAAAGAGCGTTTTAATTTTTTTTTCAGTAATCGAATATTAGACATTGGAAAAATATTAGAAATACTGCTGAGTTTGATTCTCACCTCAAGAGCAGCATCCTGCTTGTTATAATACTTTGTTTCCACTATAGAGTAACATATATATACTATGCCTTGGGATACAGAGAAAAAGAAGAAACATGTAATCACACAGTTTTCAGGTTTTCAAAGAGCTTAAATTAGACTGCTCCTAAAAACTTATTTCTTCACCAATAATTGAGCTTTTGATACTTTTAAAAACCGAAGTGTCCAATGTTTAGAAATGTAGAACTCTTATTATGGAAAATTGCAAATGTACATAGAAAAAGAGAGAATAAAATAAACTTCCATGTTCCTATAACCAAGGAATTCAATAATTATCAACATTCTGTTTTTATTATTCAATCAATAATGTTCTTTATTTTCTGTATCTAGTTAGTTAGATACACGTATTGAGTATAGTATTGAGCATCCCATGGCATTCCAGTAAGAGACACATTGTATTGGTTCTCTGAATTTAATATTATAAAGATTCATTAATAGTTTCCTACAGTGTCATCCATTTTTTAAATCCCTGTCAAATCTTCGCTGAAGGATTTTAGCATCTATTAATGTTATTGCCTGGGTATATTATTCCTTTAGTTATTGAACTTATATGACTTTCAAGTTTTAGCATTCCTCCTGCATTGAATAACCATGATTCTTACATAAAGAAGGTCTTAATCAACAATTTGATGACTTAGAAAATCTACTGAAGACAGGGGGATGTTTGATTCTTCCTTTTTGTCAATTCTCAAAATAATTTTGAGTTGGTGCCCTTTCTTTAGGAGACCAACAATTTTTTTCTCTGTTTTGTCATTTATTTTATTTTAAGAACCCGTGCATTTTAGCATACTTTATGATTTTCAGTCCATTACATGTTTTTTTCTTTCTTTCTTTTTTTTTTTTTTTTTTTTTTTTTTTTCTGTTCAAGCTATCCTGTCAATGCCAGGGGCTCCTGGCTCCTCTTTGATGGATTTCTTACTTTTATGTACAGCAGTCTATTTTAGGTTCATCTTGTACATTTCCTGCCCTAGACTCTGAATCAGCCGTTTTCCCAAGGATCGTGGTTCCTTTCACTGGTAAGTCGCATTTAGGGATGACAGTATGGGCATTAGGAATGCTGCTTGCTTCTAGAACTTTTAGGACACAGAGCTAGAAACCATTCAAATTGTAGAAAAACAATAAACCATGAATCCTTACTGATATTTGGAATTAGCATCACAGGGTTTAATGTGTAACACTTCACATGATTTTTAAAATAATGTATATTTTTTCTACAAAAACTTGGGATTCTAAATGATGTTAGCATAATTATGTTTGCTTTATCTTATGCTAATGTGTATGTATGTTACACACAACACAGTTTATACATGTGTATTATATAGTTTCAAAATAGAATTATCCACATCATCATTAAAAATAAACCTGCCCACTGAAAGCAGTTTACAGTCTGTGTTGTTCTTTTCAGATCTTAGAATACGTACTTCTACATTCTTGAGTCAAGTACTGTTTTTAAAAGTCATTTCAAATAACTTCTGTACCTGGTTGTCCCACCGAGTTTATATTCTAACAGGCTCATTTTTGTTTTATTTCCATTTTAAGGATTACTTTGGTTTTTCTCTTTATTTTTATTTTATTTTGGGTTTTAATTAATGAAAAATATTGACAGGATTTCAAAGTCAAAACTATGAACTAAAATACTTTCAGTTTCCAGCTTCATCCTCTTCCCTCCTTATTCTCTCCTTCCCATGGAGTAACCAATTTTCTTACTTTCCAGATTATCTTTCCACTTAAAAAAAAAGTTAGCATACTTTACAAACTCTTCTTAAATCTATTAGGATTTGACCAGCGAAGGAGAACCACTATGAGTGATATAAAGGATTTGTTGTAGGGATTAGACATTATGCAATCAAGAAGGCTGGTTAAGCTGTCTATGTAAGCCTGGTACCCCTGGATCGGGTGCTGGGCTTAAAGTCAGCCTGACCAGCAGTCAGAATGATTGTCGCACACAAAGGGAGGAGGATAGGGACAAACCAGAGCCTGCAAAGAGGCAGAAGAACCTACATCTGTCTCTCATTGGCACTGGCAATGGTGTCTCGGCATCTCCAAGCCTCTGACTCTGATGATGTGGATTCCCTGCAAAAGAGCTGGAATGCTTTGCCACAGTGTTAGCCCCCAGCATAACCAGTATTAGGAGAAGCTGAAGGGGAATCCAGGGGAATTTAGAGGAGCGCCTGCTGAGCTGCTGCCCTATGCAGAGCCATCACAGTGACATAGGCTGTATGAGCTGCAATGGTGCCTGACCTCACAGCGATCTAACTATATGTCTAGCAGTTGATTCCAATCGGTCTTCAAATCCCATGCAAATTTTGCTTGTGACCAATCCTAACCTAGAACTATGCATGGAGAACTCTAGAAAACTTAGCTCCAACTAAGCTGACACCATAGAAAGCGACCACAGTCCATCTTTTGTCAATTTGTTATCCAATATATCTCTCTCTTTTATTCATACTTAAGTGCCTCCCAAAATTCAATAGCAAAATTATAATTCCATCTAACATAATGCAACTATACCTCATTTAACCAAAAACATACCACCCTCTTCTCAAAAGAAGACACAAAGTTCTTTCACTCATCTTGAATAATGTTCGTTTCTTTTCTTGCTGAAGCATGCTTTCCCTGTGGGGTTCTATAACTTAAATACCGACATGATGCTTCCTACTATTAACACATTAGATGGTAGAAAATGGTAGAGAATAAGAAAAAGATGACTTACATATATGTGTGTGTGTAACACACATAAACACATCTATATGTTTATGCATTTATATCAATGTAAGCAAGAAATATTCATGACTATCCATTCATTTCTTCAATTTGACAAATGGTCATTACTGATACTTACGATGATCTTCCACTACACATTCCATATCCTAAGGTCCTATGACCTTGGCAAGCACCTTAATGGATGGTGGTTCCTTGCCTAGCGGGTGACATAAATATTCATTCCTGAAGGTCTGAGCCATTGGAATTTCTCCCTCTATTGATTCATTCTAGTTACCACTGACTTTAATGACAAGACATGGGAGTTCTCAGAGGTACCCTAGAGGATCTCCTGAATTTAGCTGTACTCTTTCTTACTCTCATAGTATAATGGTAACTCAATTTTCCCTCGATATTTAGGATCAATCTAACCTATAAGTGCAGTAAGACACTTTGGGCCTACTGATTCCTGTTTAATGATTCATTCCTGTATCCTCTGGTGGAAGCATTTTGCCCTTGTAATCTAAGACCTCCATATGAGCACAGTCCAACGTTATAGATGTAGAAAGCAACTACTATACCCCTGGGATTATAGACAGAAAAGCCACCCCTAACCCCACTCCTTGATTCCCAGACCCATAAATCCTAAGAGAGAAACCATATTATATATTAGTCGTTCATTTAGAATATATACTGCATCCTGGAAAATATACACTCTCACCCCCTCAAGGTATAGTGAGCAAGCTGGTTCCATTACTGAGTCTTCAAAGGACAATCCACCCAATAAGCATGAACTCATTGCTTCATTTGCTGAAAAATTAGTTTCTGGGTCAGAAGTTTCTTGGTGGAATATCATGAAAGTGAATAAGGCATGTTGTAAATCCAAGGATGGTGATTTGGGAAGTATTGTGGGAAAGAAGGCAAATCCACATCTAGAATTAGTGTGTGTTCCGCTGAAAATAGAATGCTACTCTATCCACGACGAAGATAGTCAAAACGAATCAACCTGGTGACTGGTGGAAGTTAATTGCCATTTATAACCTACTCTTGCATGTGACATAATTCACTTTCACCATATAATGAGACAGTCAAAAAGTCTCCCATGTTTCAAAGTGACATATGTATCTTTATATAGTCTATAAATACTTTATACACTCCTCTTGAAGAAGTAACAGGGTTCTAATAAACATGTTAAAGTTGGATGAAAAATATGTTGAATAATTCTTGGAAAATAGAATCTGCTGTTCAATAAACTGAAGTTTTATCAAGAATAGGTATTTGAGATCACTATAGAGTAATATAGAGATTTTTTTATAACTGCATAGTATTTCATTATGTGATTATACCATAGCTCATTCAACTAGCTCGCTACTGATAGATATTTTGGTTTGGTATAAAAAATAGGCTTGTTAAACAAAACTAATTGTTATGCAAGTAATGATATAATGAAAAACTTTATTCAAAAGTCATTCTTTTTTATTTTTATTTTTTGTGTGTCTTCAGAGTTAAAAGTATACATTTGTAGATTTTCTGTTTTTTGCTTTTTAATTCAAATTCAGTGAGAAACAAAACATCCTATTCTTTTCTTGAGATGAGTCCTTTTTATTCACAGATTCTTAGAGAAATGCATTTGTGGACTATAAATTAAAATTGTACAATAAGAACCAAATAATATCCCAGACATATTTTGAAATTATGATACACATTACATAACAAAGAAGCAATCCTTGAATAGACAGTGTATTAGAATATTCATTATGCAGTATTATGTGGTTTGTACCTTGATGAGAAAGCAAATTAATCCTTCTAGCTGCTCAAACAAGTCCACGGGAAGAGAAAGTCTTTAAAAAAATGCCAATTATTTGTTATATGCCAGCATGACATTTTTATGACTACATGGGATGCTGCAGAAAACAGTGACCCATGCTGTTTCTGATCTATTTAAAAGCAGAATTGAATTTTGATCCAACTAAGACTGTGGGGATTTCCTATAACATCACACTACAGCTTTCTCTGTGAAAATGAGTTTTTTTTTTTCCTACAATTCAAGTAAAGAAAACTGATTCAGTCTGTCAATTGAAGTCCACATGCACCAATTCCATTAAACTTTTCATTCAAAAATACTGTATTTATGTGAGATATAATTCAGTTCTAAGAATCGAAACTGGTGATTTTCTTTGCTTTTTTTTATATTCTTAGACATGTTAAGGTGTGAAGTAATCTAAGAAGCTTAAAATACCTGAAGTAGAGGGTTCTTTTTTTTTTAATTTTTAAATTAAAAAAACATTTAGAGAGAGAGAGCATGCATGTGAGTGGGGAGAGGGAGAGAGAGAGAGAGAGAGAGAGAAAGAAACTTAAGCAGGCCCTATGCTCAGCACAGAGCCCAGCATGGGGCTGGATCTCATGACCCTATGATTATGACCCGAGTCAAAATCAACAGTTGGATACTCAACTGACTGAGCCAACCAGGCACCTCCTGAAGTAGAGTGTTCTTAAGCGGGTATGAAAGGATGCTGAAAATAAAAATTTAGAAGGTGATAAAAATTCAGAATTACCATGGAAAAAGAAATGGGGTATTGAGAAAAGATGAAGGATCAAGACTCAGGAGACTGGATGAGCCAAGCATTTAGGATCAGCGGGCATGAAATAATGACTTTTTGTTGGCAGGGGCAGGACGAATAAGATGTGTTAGAGGCACTACACCAAAGGTTGAACGACTCAAATGTGACATCCATTGGCCTGTGGTTGCATGAGAAATTTTCATTAAAAGGGAATTATAGATGGATTTGAAAAGAGATGAGAGCATTTCATGTGGGTTTTGCAACTCATTACTTCCCTGGCCCCTTTTACTTTCTCCATCACCTTCTATTCAGATTTCTCTTCTCATGGCTTTTCCTTACTCGTCCCCCAGTTTTATTGTCACTTTTCTTTGTTTCTCACTCCTCATTAATGCTTTGGAAACTTTGTTACTTGTAATAATAAATATATTTTATATTTTGATCCAGAACATAGATGTACATAACTAAAAAAGTAAAAGTTTTAAGACACAATACTTTCCTCCATTACATTCAATATATGCTCATATTTTATATTCTATCTAACCCTAACTACTCTATTACTATGTCACCAAAACAAACAAACAAACAAACAAACAAACAAACCACATTGATTTCAACCCCCTACGGTGATATAATATCTAATATTGCACAATGCCTTAAAGTGCTTACTGTACACTAATGATTTCCAAACCTAAAACTCCAACCTAGATCTCATTCTTGAAGTCTAGACACACATATACATATATTTATCGGGTATCTTTGTTGGGAGCCATTTTGGGCTCACAGGTTGAGACCCCTCTCTGTGTGGAAAAGGCAGTTGAAGCAAAGCTCCCACCGGCCAAAATGGCACCTAGTCTTACCTCCTTCTAAATAATTTTTCAGGCTTGGATTTCTTGAGCTACTGTCCTTGGCCCCAAGGAATGTAATACTCGTGTTTTATGGCATTTAGATAAAAGGGAAGGACCTGGAGCATGATGCTTTGATGGATTACATCTGAATGAGAGTAGCCTGGCCAGAAGTAACCTTAAAGTTGCATCTTGAAGATGGGTTGTACGCTCCCCATTGTAGTTGGAAGAATATTCAGAATGACTCCTGGCCTGTTTATAGATAATTAACATTAAGGCCTTAGGAAACACCCTGTTCTCTCCCCCCCACCCTAAGTTTATATGTTAATTATCCTGAAAGCAACATACAGGATTGAGGAAGTTGCCACCTTGCTGGTAAAAACGCATTATTGTTAAAGAGATCAAACTATGGAATGTCACTCATTTATGTAATGTCACTCACTACCTTTAAAAATAAAGACACTGAGACCAGCAGGATGGAGACACCAGAATTGCCAGGGCTGCCTGCTTGGTCATCAGACTACATCTCTCTCGTGGCTCTCTCATTTCCTTTCACCTGACCGTCCATTCTTCGGGGACCTCTAGATTCACTGGAATTGGACCCCGGCATATCTTTCTATAGATGTCATATATTTCCCACAAATCCACCTACCTAAAAAACCTTCTCTCTTCTATTTTCTGTCAGAACCAACGTCAACCTTGTCATTGAAAGAAGAAATTTGGGAGTTGTGCTAGATGGAGAAAATAAATCATTAATTAATGTTTTTTGACGGCAGGTAACATAAATCTTAGCTCAAACTGATTTAAACAAGGATATTTATTGGATCATTAAGTTTGGTTTAAATCCTGGCTTACTCTTAAGAGCAAAAAAATTCTTTCCTAGAAACCCACAGAAAAACTCCCCTGTCATCTCATTGACCTGAACTGACATGCTCATTCCTAAACTGACCACAATGTTTGGGGAAGTGTCAAGTACTGATTAGCTTTGGGCTAAGTTCATAAACCATTCCATTTGCAAAGGTGGATTGGATAACCTATCATGAATATATACTGAAGTTTCCTTATGTGATCAACTTTTCCCAAAGAACATGAATTATATCCCAGAGTGGCTGTCTGGAAGAAAATTAAAGTTCTTGAAGGAAGAGAGAATGGGGAAACAGTTCCTAGTTAGACAACCAATAATGCCATTTTCACATGACAAATGTACCCATCTCTCCCCTCATGCCAACCAGCTATGTTTAATCCATCACTTTTCTAGAACATGCTCAAATAGCCCTCCAATTGCTCTGAACTGAGGACTCCCGACAGGCACTTTAAATTCATCAGAGTTATCACTCTTTATTGAAATCTATTCGCTATTCCTGATCTGAATTCTTCCTTCTACTTCATCCCTATCACCTATTAAGTCATACAATTTCATTTCCAACACAACCCACAAATCACTAAGTCACAGCCCTATTTCAAGGTCTAATCCTTTCCAGCCTAAACTATTGCAAAAGTCTCAATTTCTCAACTCTATCCCATCTTCTGATTTTAAAGAGGTATTTCTAAAATGCAAATATAACCATAACGCTAGCATCTTATAATCCTTCAATGATTCCCCATTGCCTATTTAAAACAGACAAACAAACGAAAACCCAAAAAACCTCCAAATTTTTATCAGGCATACAGAGCTGTCCATGACCTGGCCCATTCTTATTCCTGTTTGCCCCCATATAAACCCTCTGCTCCTGTCACAGTAAACCTCATACAACTCCTTAATTGCACCATCAAAATTTACATCTTTATGCATTGCATATATTCCTCTGCTCAGAAAGTTCTTCCTCCTTACCTACCAACTCCCTCTCACAAAGACATCCCATGGTTCACCATGATAAACACCTTGCTGTAACACATTAATAAACTCAATTTCGTTTGACAATGGGTGTGTTTCTCGTTGTCTTTGGGCACTGTGCTTAGGAGTATATGGCAATGCTTCATGGCACAGTCTGGCAGCAAAAACCATCACCTGTCTTAAAGACTGAAGTAGGCAACATCTCTATACCTTTAACATAACATCCAGTGTGAAGAGTTCTAACAGGAGATTTAGGGAAAATGATGACGAGGTAGAAAAGATTACTTCTGGCAACAATCCTGTACATAAACTCCCACCAAGCAAATCAAAAGACAGCATCAGAACCCCTTTTCTTGGGGCGCCTGGGTGGCTCAGATGGGTAAGCATCTGACTTCAGCTCAGATCATGATCTCATGGTTCCTGAGTTGAAGCCCCATGTCAGGCCGCTGTCTGCTGTCAGCACAGAGCCTGCTTCAGACCCTCTAACTGTCTCTCTCTCTGATCCTGCCCCACTCTCTCTCTTCTCTCTCTCAAAAGTAAATAAACATTAAAGTTTTTTAAAAAAAAAAAAAAGAACCATTTTCCTTTTGAAGAGCAGATATTTACATTGTTACCAAATGTCTAATCCTTCAAGGAAGGAGATTCACCTTGTTTCACTTTCAACCCCCCATCTCTTCAATTAATATATTTCACAGAATAAGGAATAAAAAGGACAGCTTTCTTCATCTTACCACATTCCTAGAGAGATTTCTCCACTATAGGGATACGGCAATGTTTCTTATTTCAGCCTGACTTCCCTGGTAATTAATGGAGTCATGTCCATGTAGAAGTTGGAACCATGTAAGATGAGAGCCGGGTCAAGTGGAAAGCTTGAGAATAACATTGTGTACTGTTGAAAGCCAGTGGCCTTGAGTGGTGTTTTGGGAGCCCGAGGCCTTTAGAGATGTTGAGAGTCAGAGACCTTGAGCGGTGTTGGGAGCCGAAGGCTTTGAGTGCAGCCTTTGTCCTTGAGTCGGGACCGCAGCCAGGTCGTGTGGGGAGATTCAGAATGCCTTTGTAAAGTTTGATATAGCAAAAAACATTTTGCCTGCTGAGAACTTGTGAGAGGAGATGTGCCTCGCAAGTACACCACCCTCAGATTGTGGATAAATACCCGAGTGAAAATAAACTCGGGGCTGGTGACGCTTGGGAGCGCCAGCCCTCCCTTAACAACTGTGCCTTGTGTATCAGTTCATCCTCGCCCCCCCCTCCCCCCCCCCATCAGGAACCGTTCGATTCTGTGACGGCTGGTCCGCCGCAGTGTACCTCTTAAGGTTTCTTAAAGAAAGTTCTGATTACTGATCATCAGTACTTGTGTAAAGGAGGTAGGGAATAGGGGAGAGTATTACAGAGAAAACGTGTGAGTATAAAACAATATTCAGGGGTGCCTGGGTGGTTCAGTCGGTTGAGCGTCCGACTTCGGCTCAGGTCATGATCTCGCTCATGGGTTTGGCCCCCACATCAGGCTCTGTGCTGACAGCTCAGAGCCTGAAGCCTGCTTCAGATTCTGTGTCTCCCTCTCTCCCTGCCCTTCCCCTGCTCATGCTCTCTCTCTCTCTCTTTCTCAATAAATAAAGGTCAAAAAATTTTTGAAACAAAACAGTATTCATGTTTTTGAAAGAAAAGGGGGTGTGGAGGGAGGGGGCAAAGCACACATAAGGTATAGAGTGTGGCTAAGAATGGCAGTAACTGAAGCAACGGAAGGCCTCCATGACTTCCTCAACACTCTTGTTTTTGTGAGCAAGCTTTAAAGGAAGAGGCAAACCTTAATTGGCATGGGTTGGATTGTGTCTCCCCAAAAAGATATGTTAGAATTCTAACCTCCGGTACCTCAGAATGTGGCCCTATTTAAAATAAAGTCTTTCTAGGTGTAAGGGAGACAAAAGAGGTCATTAGAATAGGCCCTCGTCCTATACAACCAGCCTATGAAAAGGAGACAGATAGGAACAGAGAGGACAATATGGGAGAAGATGGCCATGTGGCTGGAGTGATGCTTCTCTGTAAGTCAAGGAACACCAAGGATGGCCAGAAAGCACTAGAAACTGGAAGAATCAAGGAAAGATTCTCACCTAGAGCCTTCAGAAGGAGCCTCGCCCTGCTGACACCTTTCTAGCTTCCAGAATAGTGAGAGAATAAATTTCTGTTGTTTAAGCTACTCAGTGTTTGGTACTTTGTTACAACAGTTCTAGGAAAAGAAGGGGTGCCTGGGTAGCTCAGCAGGTTAAGCATCCAACTTCGGCTCAGGTCACGATCTCACAGTTTGTGGGTTTGAGCCCCGTGTCGATCTCTGTGCTGACAGCTCAGATCCTGGAGCCTGCTTGGGAATCTGTGTCTCCCCTTCTCTCTGCCCATTCCCTGCTCAAAGTTCTGTCTCTCTCTCTCTCTCTCAAAAATAAAACAGTTCTAGGAAAAGAATACACAGAGAAAGCATCCTGAAGGCAGCTTGAAAGAGAATGGCGGCCTTGGCAACAATGGGTTAGATTAACTCTGACAGGAAATCTTCACAGAAAGCCCCGCTGTTCTTCCCACCCCTGCTCTGCTTATCGGAGACGGCAAAGGTGCCTTGAAGCTTTTTCTTCTGAAGTTTAGCAGAAGACTGATTTCAGAATACCCAACTTTAAACTCCAAGCCTGTTCCATGAAACCAAGGGGAGCATAGCAGACTATTTTTAGCCCGGTTTTAAGCCTATAAGATATCTATTGTTGTTTTTTAACACAAGACCTCTCTACATACATACACAGACACACATGTGCATGCTATACTGGATGGGTGATTTTGAAAGGTTTCTCTTCCATCGAATTTAAGAATATTTTTATGATTTATAATTTTGTGTATTGACTTTAGGCCTACATTTTATAACTATTAAGAATCTTGATTTCAAATCTTTATTAGGAAAGCCAGTCATGAAAACACTTGCTTTGGCCTCTGAAGGATTACCTTTGAGGTTTTATTCTTGCTTTCACAAAGCTACTTAGGTTTCAAGCACTGACTCAATATCACACCTTTCCAACAGACGATATACTAAATGATATTACATTACTAGAATACTGCATATACTCTATTATACTAGACAAAATTGCAAAGTTAATATATTCTCAGATGACACATGAAGGTGAGCAAGCGTAGCAGTAATGTTGATGTCTTTTCATAATATCATTATTTAACTCTCTTACTTATAAAAGTCGTAGAAAGTAGAAATTGGGTCTATTAAAATCATTCACAGAGTATTTAGCTTTAGTCCTCAGAAGATAGGTGCTTAAAAGTAATTTAAGTGATGAGTATTAATTTTCATACTATTAATGTTATTCATAGGACTATGCATAATTTAAAATAATTTATGATGAATGTTACTTAATATGCATATTACTCATGTTAATCATGTTACTGCTGGTATTATTTGATAATTTGAGTGATGAAAACATTCACCAATTTAATCAAATACAAAGCGATTTATCTTTTCCAATGTAAATTTCATCATTGCTATGACCCAGTCATATCCCTTGTCACTCGTTGCTATAATGAAGACACTTAGTTGTGTCTTGCTTTTAAAAAGACTTTCTTGGGGTGCCTGGGTGGCTCAAGCAGCTAAGTGTCCCAACTCTTGATTTAGGCTCAGGTCATGATCTCACAGTTCGAGAGTTCAAACTCTGCATCAGGCTCCATGCTGACAGCGCAGAGCCTGCTTGAGATTCTCTCTCTCCCCACTCTCTCCCTCTGTCCCTCCCCTGCTTGTGCTCACTTGCTCTCTCTCTCTTTCTCTTTCTCAAAATAAGTAAACTTAAAAGAAAACTCTGAAAAGACTTTCTTAATAGATGCTACTTATTTAGAGGATCTATTTTATGGGAAGCAGTATTATAATGGCTTCCTTTATAATAACCAAGGGCATACTTTAACAGAAGTGAAGGTTTTGGCTATAAAGAGATAGAATTATAAGTTATAATCACTGTACCTCAGATGCTATTTAATAAACACATTTTTACACTTCAAGCCATTACATTTTAAAAGTAGCTAATATAGCCCAGAAGATATTTTTATCTTTACAAAAACTTTAAAAAATCACCAGGATCGAGAGAAATTGTGTTATTAAAGCCCACTTCTTTTTTCTAAAACACTTAACATTAAAGAAAAAAATCACTGTCATTTAGCTTAAACTGTAGGTACGCTAATGGTCTATAAGCATGTCACTTGGGTGTATAATAAATAATATCTGTTGTACATGCTCTTTTTCTTTGGTATGTTGAAAATAAGAGTGGATAGAAAAAACTAATTTCTTTTGTATACTCTCTTAACTCACATACAATTGGATGCTTTGCATAGATCACAATTTGTAAGAAATATATGACATGCAGGGTGTCTGGGTGCCTTAGCTGGTTAAGCGTTGACTTCGGTTCAGGTCATGATCTCATGGTTCACGAGTTCAAGCCCTGCGTTGGGCTCTGTGCTGATAGCTCAGAGGCTTGATCCTGCTTCTGATTCTGTGTCTCCCTCTCTCTCTGCCCCTACCCGGCTTGTGCTCTGTCTCTGTCCCTTTCTCTCAAAAATAAATAAACATTAAAAAAAAAAAGGAAAGAAATATGACATTCATTTTATCACTTACACTGTACAAATATGGAAACAGGCCCAGCTAGTTTATGTGATTAGCTAGCATAATCTTTCATGTGCCTAAAAGCTAATCTAAACTAGTTTAAGGCAAAAAGGCAGTTATTGATGCATTAGTCAAACCAAAGAAAGGATGAGGGTATGACTGGATTTAGCAATGTTTGGATCTATGACCCTAAACTCCTTAAAGTCTCCCTTTCATTATTCTCTACTCTCTCTTCATAGTTTCTTTCAACTCATTTCTGCATGAGGCTCTTTTCATTGATTCTGAGAGAAAATGAGAATATTTCCCAATGGGTCCAAATACAACACTTTAAAAAAATTAATTGGCTCAGCCTCTGTCACAGTCCATTTCTGGAACAATCACCACAGTCAGGGACAGAGAGTTACAATGGCTCATTCTGGATCATGTGTTTGTTCCTGTTGTCTGGGTTTGTGCTCTCTTATCAGAAGACGGTATGAGGTAGGGATGGTTGGTGGTGGTTGGCCCATGAAAACAAGATTTTTAAGACTTTTCCAGTGCTGCCACCATCAATTCGCTTGTGATCTATCAACCTCAATGGTGTCTTTCAAATACACCACATTATTGTAAAACACATTTACTATAATTATGGAGGGTTAGGTTAAAATCGATTCAACTATATTTTGAAGAAACATCGCAGACATTCTCTTTTGACTATACAGCTTTGACGTAGAGGGGACACTTATTCTCAAGCAATAAATAATAGTTACAATAGGCAGGAAGTCACTAAATAAGTTAACATCACAGTAAATGTGTATTTCTCTGTCTACCCATCTCATCATCACCTGAATATTCAAACAGCAGTCTCCCCACAGAACATCCATCAGACACTAGATTTATCTAATTATATGTTAGCTCAAGAGCTTTAATTTGAGAATGATTTTCTAACCATGTTCTCTAACCATGAAATACTAGCATACAAGCATAAGGATTCATGTTAACATATCCTTCTTGTTTTCAGTGCACTTGTGTTAGCAGACCACAATTTTCATAAGTTATGCGTGTTATTTTAATCAGAGCAATATTTTTCCTCACAGAGATTTATAAGAATTTAAGTTTTTTTAAAAAAAAAATTCTCTCAATTTTCCCTTCAACTTCTTTTTTTTTTTTTTGCCTTAATCCCACCTTCCATTGCCTCAGATCTTGGCAGATTTCCAGAGGGCCAAAAGGACACCATCCTTCTAATTGTGTATTTGGTTGGCAGGTAATTGGACGGAACTGGTTGGGAAAAGAGGGGGAAATCAGATCAAAACATTATGCCGGAGTGGAGAATTAAAGGATGAAGACAGTTCTGCTTTACTTGGGCCTCGTACCTTTTGTGAAGCTTATGACTTTCATGAGTCAATTTAAATTTCACTGTTAGAAAATGCAGATGGATGCTTGGCACCTTTCTTTAATTTTTGGATAGTGACATTAGATAGGTAATCATGTAATAACTGCTGTTTGAGATTTAATTTTAATGAAAACTACAGGTCCGCACACAACAAACTGCAATCACTTTCTTCCACAAAGCATTCGAATGCTAAGCTTCCTAGCAATATTCAGAGCATTAAAAAAAAGAATCAATAAATTTTATCCTTTCAGGGAATCTGGCAGTTGGCCAAAACCAAATAGTTTCAGAATCACAAACTGTACCTGTAGTCAAATGTTTCTGACTTGGTGATTTCTCTCTGTAAATTGATTAAATTTAAAAAAAAAATCAGAAAATATTCCAACAAGTCATTATGAGGAAAATAAATGCTTCTAATTTTCGGTGCTTGATGATAGTTAATGATATTTTTAAGTTCAGTGCTACAGGCAACTTCAGCTTCTCAAGTCAGAACTAATTTATATAATGACTCGTGTACAGGCACATGTACAGTACCTTGAGCTTCGCTGATAGTTGCATCTTTTAAAATCAAAGCAGCAATAACTCTAATAGCATTTGATATCTTTTAAAAATATCTATCAGCAGAACCCAGAATCAGGGATTAGTAGAGCTTATCATAAGGAGTTTCAGAGTGAGCCTGGGTGGCTCAGTCGGTTGAGTGTACAACTTCGGCTCAGGTCATGGTCTCGCGGTCTATGAGTTCGAACCCCACGTTGGGCTCTGTGCTGACAGCTCAGAGCCTGGAGCCTGCTTTGGATTCTGTGTCTCCCTCTCTCTCTGCCCCTCCCCCACTCATGTTCTGTCTCTCTCTGTCTCAAGAATAAATAAACATTAAAAAAAAAACAAGGAGTTTCGTATTTCGGTAACTACTGAGGAACAGCTAAAAGTTTTTGCATTCTGGGCTTCTGCAAATCTACGTTGCTTCTTTTCAGAGTAGCTGATCTGAAGAGCTTCTTATATAAAGTTCCTAAATTCCAGAATGAATCTGCCTCAGGGTGCTCTACGTTAAATCCTACCCCACTGATTGTGGGGCCACAGGGATAAACACAGGGCTTTTAACTGCTTATTGTGCAAAACAGAAGCCTATTTCTAAACACGGTGGGAAAATGAGACATAAGTGAAGTATGAAATGCTTGGACATTTTCTATCCATCAAAAGGATCCTTTGTGTCAGCTATTCTTCTAGGTGGAGGAATCAACAATGGGCATGCCGGACACAGCATAAACCTGCCCTGTGTACCTTGTATTTTCTTCAAGAAGCATTTACCTGAATCATTGCTAGCCCTCTCAAGTGCTCTTAAAGGTATGCCCTAGGTGGGAACATTGACTGATAAGGACTAGGAGATTTGCAGCTTTGCAGATACGTGGCCCAAGTGACACGGTCGTATAACTCACCTGGTTTCAAAATCTGTATTCTTCCTATTACACTCTAATTACAGGGTTAAAAGGTCAGGGCTCATTTCAACGTAAATAACTGACTTTGTTATCTAAACAAGAACAGCTCTTCTGGTGCTCGACTGGTATTAAAATAGAATTCTGTCAGGTGAAAGCAGTTGTCATTAGATCTTCAGAGTCTGCCTCCAATTCTGCAGTTAACAAGAACCTATACTTCCGTCTCCTGCCAAAAGTGACAGAGTGGTTAGAGCTTCCTGGATCTGCCGGGGGCTGGTGGAGAAGGAGAGAAAGTCCTAGTGGAGAGGTAACACCACTTCAGATCCGGGAACGCAATAGTGAGCAGCCCATCTACTTGTCCAACTCCAGAGACATGTGTCCGTACATTTTGACCCTACTGAAGGGCACAGGAGGTAAAATTTAACTTTCAGTATATTTAAAATTCAAAATGTATAAATTTATACTAGTGTTTTTCTTTAAATGCATAAACATACATATTTAGAAATGTCTAAGTGTATGTGTGCAGTTTTCAGAAACAAACCTTAGAGGAGTGCCACCCTTATAGTACACCAGTAGAGGGGAGAAAAGACGCAGATTAATTCGATACTCAACAAATATTTGTGGGATGCCTAGTATGCGGTAGGCATTGTCCTAGATAGATGCAACGTATTACAGTGATGTCGAGATCCCTGCTCTTTGGTATCTAATATTCAAGTGCTGATGCTTGGTATGGGTGGGAGTTGGAGAGAAAGAGATAATAAGAGCATTAAAAAAAATAAATAAGTAAACTAGATAATATGTGAGTAGGTGATAAGTGCTGTGGAACAGAAAAAGTGCAGCAGGGTTATGGACTGGTTCGTTTGGTGAGAGAGGGGAGGTAGGCCAGTGCATTAAAACAAGTGGGAAGGGAGCCCCGGAAAACGTAAGTTGGAGTCAAGGTGAGGGAGTTTGCGTGTGGATATCTCCACATGTATTCCAGGCAGAGGCCCTGAACTGAGCGCACCTCTGGCTTGTTCAAAGAAATGGCAAGGGGAGTGACTGGGATGAAACAGAGGAGTAGGAATGGAAGCCAGAAAGTTAACAGGGGTCAAAGCAGGCCCCTATCGAGGGTTCTTGTGAGGCCATAGCCTTTTGTTCTGTGTAAAGTAGGACACCACTAGGCAGGGAAGGGGGTTTGAGCAGCACAGAGGCAATCAGGGTTGCATCTGGCACCATCATTCTGGTTCTCTGTTGAGAATAGATGGTGGAGAATGCAAGGGCGTAACCAATTAGAAGAGCAACGTGATAACCACAATGATGACCCTGAGCAGTGTGGGGTAGCACAGGTGTCAGGAAGCAGTCAAACCTGTGAAATCTTGTGAAGGTGGAATCAATAGGATTTGCTAATTGAGAAGGAGGTACCAAGGACACCGGTATTTTTGGGCTGAGTCACTGGCAGAAGGGAGTTGTCACCAGTTGAGATGGAAAATCTCTTTGATAGAACGACATTTGTAGGGTAAAGTAAGGACTTCAACCTCAGACACAGAAAGTCTGGGGTGCGTGTTAGTCACCCAGTGGAGAAGTCCAGTAGAAGGTTGGATTTCAAAGAGTGTAGACCCGGGAGAGACATTTGGTAGTGAGCAGCCTGCGGCAGGCACAAAAATCCACGGTTCTAGAAGAAATCTTCAAGGGAATGAGTGTAAATAAGAGAAGATGACCAGGGCACCTGGGTGGCTCAGTTGGTTAAGCCTCCTCCAACTCCGAATTTTGGCTCAGGTCATTATCTCTGGTTCGTGGGTTTGAGCCCTGCATCAGGCTTTGGATTCTCTCTCTCCTTCTTTGTTTGCCTCTCTGCCACTCATGCTCTCTCTCACAAAATAAATGAATTAAAAAAAAAAGTAAGATGACCAAGGATTGCACTCTGGAGTGCCTCAATAGTAAGAGATGAGAGGAAAGAGGAGGACTGCCTGGGCAGGAGCTGAGACCACAGGTGCCACTCATCTTTGTGAAGGCCATTTTCAACTGTTAAGACAGCATTGAACTCTTAGTCTCTGCCTTAAAAAGTAAGTCATCACGTGGTCAGCAAAGGGTGCTTGCAGTGCCACGCTCCTGCGTCTCATTGCAGAGAAAATTGGGAACAACTGTTTGCATGTTTCTCTAGGGTTCCACTCCTCAAAATTGGTGAAGAGATTTGTCAGCAGAAATTGAGTCAACTCTCTATCTGCCAACTCTTTCTGATAGTAGAAGCTGAGATTGGTAATTAATATCCTCTGTCATGTGGGAAAAAATAATTGTTATGTCAGAAAAGAGGGAGTTAGCAGAGGCCAGCAAATAGCTCCTCCACTGAGGAGGCAGGAACCTGAAGTTCTTGAGCAGAAGAGTTCGCATTTTGTTTCTACCAGGTGCTGAAGAAACACAAAACAAAAGGTAAGGTCCAGGACTGACTACCTGCTGTACTAGGAGCTGCTTTGTTAGGTTAAAATAAATGATAAATTCTCCAAATCATGCACATTTTAATGTTTCTATTTTATATATTTTTTTTGCTATCAAAATTGTAGTAGGATCACAATATTTTCTTACTGCTAAGAGATATCCATAGGCACTTAATCATTTATTCAAATAATCTACTGGTGCTTGAAATGCAAGGCTGCACTGCTGGGCAAGAGTAAGAGAACAGAAAGAAAGTAGGTGTAACAAGAAGTCCCTTCTGGGTACAGAGAGCCAAGAAGGGACTTAGTGCATGTGAAACACACAGTCTAGACAACATCCTTTACTCTTACTGACAGTCATAGAAAATTTTTGGAAAGTCAACGAGATATTTATGGTGTTTGCAAATCCTTAAGCTTCCGAATCATGCACACAATATTTTAGGTGAGTTTTCTTACAAATAAAATAAAATATGAAAACAGTGATAGAATCCTCCCACCCTCCTCCCTTCCTTCTTGCCTCCTTCCTTTTTTTTCTCTTTTAGCTTAACAAATGAAATATTCTATAATTTTCTCCCTTGAGTGTGTGCGTTACTAGGATTGCAGGGTTGGTCCTGGCTGATACTGTCCTTGGAAGGGATAGCCTCTTCCTCCTTCCCCTTCTAACCCTGACAGATGGTTGTCTGGGATTCCGGTATCAGAAGTAAGAAATTGGCCATGAGTCACAGCAGTCTGAAGAATAATTTTTTTTTAATGTTTTATTATTTATTTTTGAGACAGAGAGAGACAGAGTGCAAGTAGAGGAGGGGCACAGTGAGAGGGAGACACAGAAACCAAAGCAGGCTCCAGGCTCTGAGCTGTCAGCACAGAGCCTGATGTGGGGCTTGAACCCACAAACTATGAGATCATGACCTGAGCAGAAGTCGGACACTCAACCAACTGAGCCACCCAAGCGCCCCAAATTTTCATCACATAATATGAAACATTTTAGCTTTCCTGTTTCATTTTTATAAAACAAAAAGAAAAAAATATCAACTTCAAATTATTTTAGAAGAAAAATAAATAAATGATAAATTCTCGAAATCATGCACATTTTAATGTTTCTATTTTATATATTTTTTGCTATCAAAATTGTAGTAGGATCACAATATTTTCTTACTGCTAAGAGATATCCATAGGCACTTAATCATTTATTTAAATAATCTACAAAATGAAACATAAGCATAAAACACTGAATTTCTTTGTTTAAAATGCCAACAATTTTTTTAAAAAAGACAACATATAGCCAGAAAAATTAAATTGTTATTTTTAATTCTACAAAAACGTATAAATATTTAAATTTATAGCAAAAGAACAATTATACCATTTAGTAATGCTTACAATATTTAAAACATGTAATTCTTATGCATAAGCTACTTTTATAAATGTTAAAGGATCATGTGCCAAGCATATATCTAAACCATTTTTGAGATTATTTCACTTTAGCTGCGGCTACACTGAACAAAAAAAAAAAAAAAAAAAAAAAAAAAAAAGGCTCCAAAAATAAATAAATAAAATAATAAAATCATATAATCATTAAGTTCTCTTTTTTTCACTTGTGCTATTTTTAGCAGAAAGGAGAACTGAAAGCAAGCAGCAGCTTACCTTCATTTTTACATCAAATTAAATGCATGAGGAAAATTTCATTTTTTAAACCATTATAGACCTAGGCTTAATCATCTAATGCTCCACTTTCATTCGAACTCATTAGAAACCGAATATTAAGTGATTTGTTCTCCCTAGCTAAAAACGAAAACAAAATAACTCTATATGACACTGGTTAACACAGAAGTGGTCTTTACCTTAAAAGATGGTTAACGAAAGAGCTGCCCTGCATCACAAGTAATTCAGAGAGATTTTGTGAACAAATACAATGAAAATTGCCTTTAGAACTTATTGAACAATATAAAACAAAAGTTGGACACGAGTGCACACGACCTATTAAAATACATTGCAGGTGTCCATTCAATGCCTTCAATTCCTACAATAGATGATACTTAATAGCGCTTCGAACGTGGTGTAGTCACACCAGATGTGTTCATGTGCTTATAGGGAAGAGTCTGATTTTTACCAATTCCATACTTTGACATATTGGGGGAAAAAAAGAAAAAGAGTGGTGGGTAGTGGCTGAATCCTGGAACACCGTGCTTTAAGACCTAATTGAATTTTTGCTGCCCAACTGAATTAGAAATTTATCCAAGATGTGCCGATCTCCACTTTGCAGAAAGACAGTTTGTGGGTGATGCCACATCCATTAAGATCTTAAATTTCTTAAATCTTCATATTTGTTAAATGAGTATACTTTATGACTTACGACTTTTGCCTCCTCTGAGACTAGACGGAACATCTATAAATAAGATAAAAATAAAATGGTTGTGATTCACCTACGATCATCATTTCTCTAGTGGTAAAAAAAAAAAAAATTAGGTAGGCAGCCAGTATTTTGAAGTTTACTGAACCAATTCATACCATTCTCTTAACTTCCCACTAAGAAAAAAAATATATATATATAACATCATTCCTGTTGTTTTATGGTTGTAGTTATTCATTTTCTTTCTCTCTGCTTCCCTCCCCCCTTTTTATTTATTAGGCTCCTTCCAAGAACCGTGGCAAAATCGAATTTATGGGTTGTGTTTACTGGAGTCTAGAGAGCTCCACTGGGAAGTCCAGAAATCTCTGGTGATTACCCTGCAGACTTTACACCTGCAGAGCTTAGAATCTTCCCAATGTTCACAGTAATAGATGGTCTAATTCTCTGTGCAAGCTGTAGGCCAATCATTTTTAACTGGAACATAATTATAAGGAAAATGGAAGTGAGGAGAGTCTATGCTCTATTAGTTACTGCTTAAGAGGCTTGCTTCCCTGAAACCCATTTTGCCCAGTAATGTCAGGATGTTCTGTAATCATGTCGTTTCCTGTTAATTTCTTTATTGTTGCTACAGGTCTTTATTTCCTATGGTGGTACTTTATAGAGCTAAGCTTATTTAAATATGAAAGGTAGTGAAAAGTTCTATATCTCTAAGGAATAATTGTACGTATCACAAAATGTTTAATGAAGACATTTTTCTCATTGTTGTGCCCTTTCTACTTTATTTTTGAGTGCTTTTTAATTGAAGACAATAATAGGTTACAGTAACAATGGTGAGTCCTAGCAACACGGCTGATAGTCATCTGATCCCTGGGTGAACCACATTACATATCTGGATGTCAGTCTCCTTACCTGTAAATGAAGAAGCTAGGAATAGCTCATCTGTAAATTCTTCTTAAAGTTACTATGTTTGTTTTGTTCATAGACTTGCACTGAGAAAATAAATTAGTAATAGGTTCTATGAAACCATGAAAATTCATATGACTTTTAAAAGGATGATACATCTCTACTCTAAAGGAAAAAGGTCTCACCCCTTCAGGTAGCTATTGAATACAACCAAAAAATAAAAATAAAAATTTTATCTTAATAAAGCAACTTACATAATATAGCAGCATGTTTATAAAATGTTTCACTTTCATATTTCACTTCCATAAGGCAGGATATTTTACCATAGAGAACAAAATATGGTTCATACTTTAACGTAAAAAATATTAGGAAGAAAATTATCGTTTGGAGACAAAGTTATGCAAATCTTGTCTAAATATATTACTAGATTTTATTTTAAAATTTAAAATACTGTGCAAAAAATATACAGTAGCACTTAGCAACTTTAACACACATTTTTCAGTTCATTAATTCAAGAAATATTTAAAGAATACTTACTTTGTGCCCAGAGCTATATTAGATGCTGGGGATACCACAGTGAATAAAACTGGCAAAAACTGGCCTTATGGGGTTTATATTCTAGGATGTGCGATGAGAACATTGGGGCGTGGGGAGAGGTGGAAGGGTGGACAGAAAATAAAGAAGTAAATTTAGTTAGAGAACATACAGGGGATAGGGAAGGCACGAGAGAGAAGGGTTTGTGTTACTGATGAGATAATATTTGGACAGACACTTAAGGAACGTGAGGTGGAAGAACTCTAGGGCAGAGGGAGCAAAACAATAACCCAGACACTTGCTTGGCAGCCAGAGTGGAGCAAGTAAGGGGCAGCGTGAGCAGATGCAGTCAGAAATGAGTGCTCCTGGGGGACAAGGTGGGGGGGGGGAGGCAGGGAGAGCAAGCACACACATGCATGAGTTCAGAGGTGTCATTCACCAAGGGACTTGAAGAACACTACAAGAAATTTGATTAGAGAGGTATGGAAAGTCGTTCCATGTGACTTCCATGGGCAGGGGTGAGCAGAGAAGTGACACAACCAAATTTATGTCTAACTAAATCACTATGGCTGTTGTAGTTGACAAAGACTGTTAAAAGTAAGGGCTGGGAAATCAGGGAACCAAATTCTAATCATACTGCCATTTAAAAAGTAGAGGTTGGTGGCACACAGTAGATGTGGTGGTAAGTCATTGGTTTCTGGTTATATTTCAAATATAGAATCAAGGGAACTTGCTGATGGATTAGATGAAATTTGAGAAAAGAACAGAGGAATCAAAAGTGACTTAAGGGTTTTGATCTGAACATCTGGAAAGCTGCAATTGGCATTCACTGTTGTGGGGAAAACGTTAGAAGGGGAAGTGTGAAATCATTTGAAATATCTATTAGTCTAGCCCCACAGATAAAATGAATGCATTGTGAATCCAATCATCAGTTTTAACTTTCTGTACTGAATACAATAAATATTTTTGTTTAAATTGAATGTTAGTCATTGTTTTCTGGGTTTTGGTGTTTTATAACATTTTATGCCTTTTTGGTTTATTAGACACTCTAACACAATGTGTTTAAACCGTCTGAGTGTTTTTTTGAAAATCTTCTGTGGCTCGAAACTTAGAGTTTTAATTTTTCCTGTACTGTTGCCATATAATGGACTTTTATATGTTAAAAATATTGCTGCAAGGGTCAAATTCAGTGTCCCTGGAGCAGCTGTATTTTTAAGAATGTGTCATTGTCCACTTTGTAAATAACATAAGCATTTTAATAAATCCATAGTAAGTGGGTCAGATAGTATAATAGAGTCCTTGTCTGTTTGAGCTTTTCAAGTTTAAGGAAGAACACTGTGCAGGGACTTTTTGCTGTATTTTAGTCAAGATAGGGAGAAAAGAGTGAAATAGAAAATGTGATTATTAAGTCAGGATTCGGTTGGTTGCCTTGTGAGGCCACTACCAATTTAAGGCAGTGGTTCACTGGTTCTTGAGAATCATAGTTTCTTCGAAGTTTGCTGAAGTTACAGATTCTTTTCTCAAAACATGCCCTGACAGTCAAACTTTTGTTTATAATTTTTAGGAGATTCAGGGGTTCCAAGACATCATGACGTAAGGGGTATGTATGTACACTTGAAGGAATGAACCTGAAATGCTTCAGGTTGTAGAAATCTTTAGAGTCGTACCAGTACACAGCCAAGAGAGGAAGAGATGCTAGCAGAAGAAAGTCCGACAAAAGTTTACCAACCTCAGAAAGTGTCCTCTTTTCATTATAAAGCAGTGTTTGTGTGTGTGTGTGTGTGTGTGTGTGTGTGTGTGTGTGTGTGAATGAGAGAGAGAGAGAGAGAGAGAGAGAGAGAGAGAGAGACAGGCAAAAAGAGACAGAGGGTTTCTCCGTAGCCAAACTGATTAAAAGTTTCTCCCAGAGAATTTTAAGCTGAAGGTCAAAGATACAGCATCTTCTATTCCCGAGGATGCTTCTTCCATTGTTTTCCCCAAATTTCTTTTAAGCAGCTGACTGCACTTCTAATGAATAAGATACATACGTTGGAGCAACTCTATGGGCATTTCAAATGGTGTCAGGTACTAACACTTACGAGCACAAATCTCAGATTCCCCTTCCTTTTCACGTCTTCTGGTGTATTTTGAACACAAAGAGTTTTAAGATGGAAAAAGAACCTGTGAAGCTAGCCTAGTTACGGTTGTGCTCCTTGAGCTACAATTTATGGCAAATGATTTTAAGCAGTTTAATTAGAAAAAAAGTTTAATGGCTGTGTGTCGAGTTCATTCCCCTGGTGATGAAAATCTTAGGTACTATTGCATGGCAATGAAATTCTCATAGTACTGCATTTAAAAAAACAAAAAAAAAGTTAAAATGGTAATAGCGACCTAACTAGAATCTTCAAAGATAAAAGAAGTAAAACTTATGGATAATACTCTACCCTTCCCCTACAATTCTGTACAGCCTAAGAGACAAGTAAAAAGTGAAGAGAAAAGGGTTTGTATGGTTTATGCGACACAAAGGCAGTGGTTAAGAATTGTTTCTGGCATCAACTCTGGGACCAAAATGATGTTTATGCTCAACCTATGTTAGGAGTGACTGCAACCCAAACAGAATATCTTTTAAAATGATTTATTTTTTTCACCTTTGCTTCATCTTACCCCCCTCAATGCCTAACTAGTTTTCTTCGGATTTCATGTCCTTTAAATTGAACTTTCAAACTCTCCTCTATTTTGCGTAATTGTGATGCTTTTATAAGAACTCTGTAAGAAGTCAATATCCAATTTAATTTTTTTCCTACAAAATTGAAACTTACTTTGTATGATGAATTCACTGCTCAGAAATAATTCAATGTGTGGTCTTGTTGACACAGAAATTCAACATGTTTCCATGAAGGTCCATTAGAAACAGTTTTTAAAACATTTGATAATATATCATAATGAAGATATTTTATAAGGCATTTACATCGTCTCTCTTTCAATCACCAGGACAAGAACAAAATTAAAATAAGCCCCTGACTAATCTTGCAAGATGAGGGCAGTAAAGATTTTTTTAAAGCAAACACAATTTATTTTTCAAGTTGTTTTGATGTTTAATAACAGTTTGCTCTTATTTATATATTTTATGTGCTTCTTTGATCAGGATACAAATTTTAGTAGGGAAATAAGCAAACATTCCTAAAAATGAATTATAAACAACTGTATTTTAGAATACTAAAAGGATTTTAAAACTTTCAATTCAGCAAAGTTAATATTTTTCCCTAATTGAAATAATGGAAAAACAAAAGTGTAGACACATTCATGGCTTTGGGGAAACGATCTTCATGCCCCCAAGGTCATGTTCCTTAGCAGCCATTGCTGGGATCTGCTTCCACTACAGTCCTGCATGGTAGGCACCATTTTGTCTTCTTCGGAAGGTTCATCGAGGCATTGGTTACTGTTAACATGTCGCAAGGTGAGTCTCTGTAAAAGATGACCAATGATCAGTGCAACCTATTTTATTTTTAACCTCACTCGCTGATCAGATTAAATCTCTTTTAAAAATCCTTTTACGATTTTTTTAGGATAAACACAGTGATATATATGTTTGCAAAACAAACCGTGCACATGGCTCTGAATTATTATACAACTTTTACTGTTAGTTTCATCATTGTCTTATGCACCTTTATCTGCAGATGGTTAAGGAAATTGGCTGACATTTATCATTCATTGCCAAGAATTCAGACTCCTTTGCAAAAAAGTCCATTTGTGAGCTCTCAGTTCACTTGAAGGCTGCAAATATTAACGTGCTTTCACAAAGCCTTCGTTTCCTTAGGCATGTGTTAGTAACCATTTGGTAAACATGCAAAGAGATGTCACAGCTGTGACCCAAATGAACAAAACTGCTAGAGATGCTCCCATTTCAAATACTAAACACACCATAGTATCTGTACCTATGAGACATTCAGTGTAGAATGATTATCATAGCAACAAAGAACTATGTTCCTTGATAGTATGCTCGCCATATTTTGATTTTCATTTTTAAGCATATTTAAAAATGTCAATGCCCAATATAAAAAGGGATGTTGTGGTCATATATTTTAAAAAATTATATCTGTATTTTACTTTCTGCATAATAATGATATTCATTAATAAGCATCCTCTCAGTACCCAAATGCTAAATGTAATTCCAGTAATTGTACCATGTTAACCTGTCATCACAAGTCTTGTCTTTTGAGTTCACATTTATATAATTTTTTTAAAAGTTTTATTTGTTTTGAGAGAGCGAGCAAGCATGAGTGGGGTGGGGGGGGAGGCAGAGACATAGAAAGAAAGAGGGAGAGAGAGAGAGAGAGAATCCCAAGCAGGCTCTGCACTGTCAGCACAGAGCCTGATGCGGGGCTCGACCTCACAAACCATGAGATCATGACCTGAGCCAAAATCAAGAGTTGGATACTTAAGCAACTGAGCCACCCAGGAGTCCTAAGTTAACATTTATACTTTGAAATCATACTTTTGAACTTTTCAAATATACATCTTAAATTCACATGTCTTATGCATATTTATGCACACAAATTCTGTAAATTTCTGCTCAGTTTCATGGGCAATGGCTAGAACCATTTTATATGAAAAACTCCCATCCGGAAAAAAAGTGTTCGAACATACGGCAGGGGATTTGCAGGTATATCTTGAAAAAAGCACACATTATACTTTTGTTGCAAATACCAAAATTAAAGGTAGACAAACCTTTCTGGGGGAAGTGGGGACTGGCTGTTGCTATTACATTGTAAGTTGCATTTAAAAAATTGTAGATGGAGCACCTGGGTGGCTCAGTTGATTCAGCATCTGACTCTTGATTTCGGCTCAGGTCATGATCTCACAATTCCTGAGATCCAGCTGCATAGGTGTCTGCGCTGCATGTGGAACCTGCCTAAGATTGTCTCTATGCCCATTCCCTCGTGTGCACGTGCACCCTCTCTCTCTCTCTCTCTCTCTCTCTCTCTCTCTCTCTTAAAAGAAAATGCAGGGGGGGCACGCAATCACAATGGTGGAGAAATATGGCCTCGATGGTTGTAATTTGTTTGGATTAGGACTGCAAAGACCCTGGACTGCACTGTCCTAAGAGATGGAATGGAAAGTTGGCTTGTGGAGGGAATGCTTAATAGACAACAAGCAGGAAATTAAAAGCACAAAGCTATTAAACGTGAAGGAGATTTCAAGATTGAGGCCTTTGTTGCTCTTTCAATACATGAAATCAAGCTATTAATACTAAAAAAAAAAAAAAAAGCAGAGAGAGGGAGAGAGAGAAAAGATGAAATGCCAAAAGATAGGCAAGAAGATGGTTGGTGACGCCAGGAGATGTCTTATGATGCTAGGAATTATGCTGTTGGCTAATGAACCAGCAACCAACTTGGGAAAAAAATACAAAACATTTTTTTCTAGAAAATTTTTGTTAAAATAAAAAAAATTCTTTTGTTATTTTCCTGTGGTCCTTTGTGTATACACGTCCTCTTTCATAAAAAGCAATTCACCCTTGATTGCTTTTATTAGATCTTTTTTGTTAAATGTGACTTTAAGGATCAGATTGTCAAGTATATAAATGTGATAATTTACAGAATATTAGTATACTTTCTTAAAAAGTATTTTCTTTGAAGGAATTCATTAACAGTCAAAAGACACCATCATCAAGAGAACAAAAAACTCACCAAAAACCTCTCCTTTTTAATGTAGTACAGTAGAAAGACCAGACATTTTAGAGTCAGACCTATGTTTGAATTTCTGTTCCTCTACTTACCAGCCGTGAACACTGGAGCAAGCCACCAAATCATTCCAAGGACTTGATTTTTTTTTTATCAGAAAATGCTTAATTATACTTATGAGTATTTAAAAATGCTCTTTTTCCTTCTGCTTACAAAATTTATTCCACTATGTAATTGTGATTCCCCCTTAATGATCCGATAAGGGTAACAATGTTAACCTGTTTCTAGGCAACATGGCTTATGGTAAAAATAACCTCTGAATGATAAACTGCACCTGTATCTAATACACTGCATTATAAACACCTGATAGGAAACCAAATCCTGGCCTCTCTAAGCGCCGTGGCTTGCAGTGTTGCATACTCTTTGGGGCTCCTCAGAGCTGGGCCTATGGACTTGTTACAGAGATGTCTCAGATGCTTCAAGCCAGATGGTCGCCACACCAGCTTGATACGGTTCTCGTCTCTTCACAGAGGGCTGTCACCTGTGGAAAAGCTAGCTCCCCTGAGGCTATGGGAACTGCTGCGGGGTCTGCTGAGAGAGAAGCAAATCGTCCTAGAATTCTGTAAGTAAACTTGGTACCCCAAGTGTCTGATTAACTCTAAGAAGACCCCTTGTTGGGCATTACACTGTCAGGTATGCTTTGAAAACTAAGATAATAGATGTAATTTGCCTTGTACACAAGTTCTCTGTGCAAGACGTCCAAACTTTCCCAGCTTTCTAAGACATCTCGAACGTAGTTCTAATGGAAACAGTGCACCTTCTCTTCGCTCCTCTTCATACCTCCATTCAGCCCTGTCACTGAGCATTCCAAGCTCCGTTGTGTCCTCTAACTTTAACTAGTTCATTTGAACCAGAATGATGCCCTAATCTCCCAGGTGTTCTCATAGGAAGCTATTGCACAATGTAACATCCCTTATTTACAGGACAATAATCCCCTTAAAATCAAGAACTAGGACGTGTTCTTATTTGCACTCTTGATAAGAATTTCATACCAGGTTTTTGACTTAAACTGAATAATGATTCCTTTTATTGCTTACTGAGAAGATATTCACAAATCACACAAGTGATAAAAGGTATAATTTTTAAAAAGCTTTTATTATTGTATCACTTAACCACAAAGAAAATTTTAGGTATAATTTACTTTATAAAATTATTGAAATTACATTAGTCTTAAAAATGCATTAGCTTAAAATTTCAGGTTAAAATAATAAATTCTAGAAAGCCTACCCTATATCTGTACACAATGGAAGTATCTGAATAAAAAATTAACATTAATTTTAATGTTCCCGAAATAATCCATATTTTTGGCTGTTATTTTTTTAATTGATTATTTTTAGCTCTAATGCAATATCTGTTATATAAACATGACTATAGTTAGCCTATGAAGAGCTAATATGTCATAATGTATTCCATTAATTATATTTATGCATACATAAATATTTGAAATAAAGTAAAAACTGGAAAATGTCTATTAATTAATACTAGACCAAATGCTACTTAATATAGTCAGCCTCCAAATTAATAAGCAGCTAAAAGTAAAAGACAGAAAAATAACTCCATGGGGAAATAGCACATAAAGGTTTTTAAGTACATTTTAAAGAATTTCTAGATTTCAATAACAGAACATAACAAAAATAGTAAAATAAATATAACACCGTCTGCAAAACAAATTGACAAAACTTATTAGAGAATGTAATCAGTAGGATTCTCAAAAATATTTCTAAAAACTTCCATTCTTGTGTAGTTTCTTAGTAGCCATTTTTGCAAAGGGCTATCATTACATGCTTCCACAGTGGGCTGCTGGGAGCCATCAGCTACTTTGCTTACTGAGAGACAGGACTGGGTGATTATATGAAGAAGAGTGTGGGTCTGTTTGACAAAGAAAATAATGAATAATGACAAAATCAAGTACAAAGGCAGTAATAAATCAATCATTCTTGGCAACGTACAATTTCTACTGGATAAAGATGGAAGGCACATGTCATAATAATTGCATCCACCGAACTATGAGCCACATCCTTTTAGATGATGTTAGTATCTGTATTAAGTAGGAGCAAAGAAGATCAGACTGGGAAGACGGAAGACTGGGAAAAGGTTGAAACATTTTGAGCAAAAGGTTATTTTGGACAGAAAAGGTATATTCTCAATGTTCACTTGATTGATAAAATTATTTCTTTTAGTGCTAAATGGGTTATTTTGTGAGTAGATATTCAAAAATGTTGAATACCCAGAGTTTTCTCAGTTACGGTGTTGACTTCTGCACTCCTGTGCCCTAAACTTGAGCAGATGCCAGGGAAGAATCCAGGGGAGAGTTTATCGATTTAATGCTTTGCTTTACTTTGTACAGTATGGTACTCAGATTGTTTCCACCATGTTTTCACACAGCTAATCTGTGTTAAAAGTGTTGTACATATGCATTGCCAAAGTCATCTAAATGTCAATTAGAAAGTTAATGAAGAGAGGAAAAAAGAAAAAGGTCAGCTCCACTTGGGCTCTTAATTTGACCCAATTCTCCAAACATAATTTGTAATAAATTAGTTTCTTGTTTTCTGTCTATTTCCTCCTTGGGAGCATTAGTTCCAGGAAGGCCAGGAACACATACATCAAGCCTAGTGCCTGCCCACAGGAAGCCGTTGATAAGTTTCGTTTGAAACACATAGGGAAATGCCAATGCAGAAAATAAATTCTGGTAAAATTAAACTACATCTCTTGTAGCTTAATGGACACAACTCATTGGATTTTCCATTTCGAAGACTTAGTTTCTATAGTAAAACAGTAGACAAATGATGTATAAAGATACAAAGGGTAACATTACATATAATAAATTATATGTAAGATGTATCATTTATATTTAAGATTTTATATTTATTTTTTATAACCAAACTTGAAATTCCTATCTAGACTGTTTAAAATTCCTAAGCTTGATAATCCTCTACCTTTAGTGATGTTTCTTTTCATAATGAATTTTTCTTGGTAAATGTCATGTTAACATTAAAGACCCTAGTGTTAGTGATTGTGAATTTCATCTGTTATTAAAAAGAAAAATGAATTGTAAAGTTTTCCTTGATTTCAAGCAAAACAAAACTTTATTTTATGCTCAGGAAATGTAACTCTGGAACATAAATACCGTACAAAATTTTTCGTTAACATATTTATAATATTTTTATTATTATAAAAATGTGCTTTTCACATGAATGACCATGAAAAAAATTCAAAGAACTTTCACTCCTGGTCCTTCTGAAGAATAATTAAGGCAGAATAAAAATTAGAAATCTCAAATAATCCCATTGAGCTACAAAAGTATTTTTCATTTTAAAAATGCCACAAAAACATTTAGTTTTCATTTGTTTGAAAAATAAGTATAGTTTACTTATTTTTTTCTCAGTATTCTGTCTACAGGAGATAACAGTGATTGATATTTTATGTGTTTTTTAGTTATTTTTACTGATATAATGCAAATTTATGTTCAACCAATTAAATATCCTTCTGCTTCATCATGGTCTTATCATTCCTTATCATTCAAATAATCTAAAAACCTAAGAAATACACAATTTCTACAAAGTAGATTTGCCAAAAGTCATTTCACTTTTCCATTTTGGGGAATATCCTAGCAATTTGGAGCTATTAAAAATAATGCTAGCATAAACATCTCTGAATGTCTCTCTCCACATCTGTAATCATTTATTTAGAAATGATTCCTGGAGTGAAATCACAAGGTCAAAAGGTATGAACACTTTAATATATACTAGCAAAGTTTAAAAAAATCTACAATAATCATTTTGTAATAACAGCAGTAGCAGCTAACATTTCTTATGCTTATTATATGCCAGGATATTGCATGGGTGTCAGTTTTTACCAAATCTACACCCGTGTTGTGTGTTCCATTAAAAACATATCTTGACAGAGACAGAATAGAGAAAGTAATAGATACAAGAACACACATGAAGTGATTTTTTATGTATTTTTGGTAGTTATAAATAGCCAATGAAAATGAAAAAGTTAATTTAAATATTTCTCCTGTGCTGATTATTCAAGACCTTGCATATTTTTTATATTAGGTATATACTTATTTTTCTATTAAATACTCCTTATTTTGCATATTAGCCCTTACCGTACTTGTTGCAAATGCCTCTCACAATTTGGAAGACTGCTGTGTTAATTCAGTTTTGAAGGCAATATGACATATAGTCTGACGTGAAGCATAGTGCCAAGTATCTTTTCCTATTGCTTTATTTAAACTATTTAAAATACAGAGTAGAAAAGAGGGTAAAATGGACCCTAAGCTAGTACTGATTTTTATGACATTACTTAATCATTCTCCTTTGAAGTATAAAGCATTAATATTTCCTGGGATTTACAAAATTTGAATTATACTATTTAAAGATGTATAAGAAAACCATTCCTGTCTTTAAACATATTTGTATGTTTTGCTATCTAAGGATGTGTCATGTATGGAGTATCCCTAAATCTACCCTTTTGAAAAGATGATTATTCTTGAAAGCCAAGTAATATCAGACTAGGAAAACAAGTTCAATGACAAAGTAAGAATTACAGGATTATAAAATCAAGTCATGCTTTTGCATCTTCATTAAAAAGCACTGAGTGAAAAACTTGATAATGAGAAAATAGAAGTGACTGCATGGTCAGTTAAAGAACCAATCATATGGGCTTCAGTTTAAAAGATTTCATCCTAAAATGAAGTTTAGTTTAAAAAGTTAAAACTTTAAAATGAAACTCAATTGATATATATAATGATAAACAAAAACAGACTGTTATATTCAATAGCAAAGGCAATAAAATTTCCCCTATTGATAAAGTACAAAATAATAATTAAACAGCAACATAATTAAGTTGTTATTCAAAATATTAAGTATGATCTCCTGACAAGGTGAACTGTGTTTCATTAGAACAGAATATGAGTACTCTAAAAAAAACAAGTGTAAATGTTTCAGAAACAACTAAAATTATAATACTAAACTATTGAAATTCCTATTCACTAATTGAGTCTACATAAGAAACCACAGCTATGGGTCAATGGGGGTGTGGAAAGGTAACACTAGTCAGATCTACACAGCCTTCTAAAGGTAAATTGAGTCACGGTTTTTGTTAGGAGGGAAATGGCAGGGTTGCCATCATAGATTACTTACCTTGAAATTATATTGCCATTTACCTGCTATCTGATAAAGATAAATAAAAGAGGAGGTGTTAAGTCTAAATATAAGCTTCTGTGATTTCAGTAAATACCAATCCAACATATTTTACCTATTGAAAAAAAAAATCCCTTGTGACTCTGGGAAACATTAGATACAGATGGATACTGAATTCATTTTCTCAGTCAACTTGCTCAGTCGCATGAAAAGCAAGACTTATTTTTAGCATCATATTTTGCTCCCTTATTTTTTTCTTTGTTGTGTAGTGTTTGTTGAGCATAAGTGTTCTGTTCTAAATTTAGATTCTTACACTGTATATAGCTGCTTGGATGTTCAAAAAGAAATGTGATTATGCGCGCTTATTGTCAGAAAATGTAAATTTCAAATGCATTGGAACACAACTGCAATGTTCAAATAGAATATAAGAAAATCTGAATAAAATAGAATGGATGGATGACAACTTTATAAAAATACTTTTGAAAAGGTTTCAGTGCGATGAAATTTAGTTGTTTTTTTTTTTTTTCTTTTTCGTTATAGTTCTGTGGTAATTGCTTTCATAGCACCATAGTGTTCAGGTAATTTATTTAAGAGATTCTAGACCAGGTGAGGATCTTGTAGTTTTGTTGATGATGGCCTGTTGCCCTAAGATTGAACCTGTTGAGCTAGGTATAAAGTGATACTGAATTAAATTCATGGCTGTGTTAAAATATATTTAATTAAGAAAGTGAAAAACTCTACGTTTCAAATTAAAGTTGGCCAAAGACATGTATTTATTACCAACGTGTGCTTAGTTTCACTCAAAAGGAGAAGCAATTAGATATTAATTATATTATGAATATGTATAAAGTTTGTAAGCTATTAGACCATACTGACAAAGTGCTTTTATGACTGTTCCTCTAAATAGATAGTTTATTCCAGAACATTTTTCCAAATATTAGGGAAAGGAGAAATTCTATGTGAATAAAATTGGGTATGGCAAATAATTGATAATATTAATTTCTTTCATTTATAATATACATTTAGCTTATCAGATCAGCATCATTAAAAGCATCAAATTGTTTCTAGTTTTTCAATGATCTCAAGAGGCAATCTAGGGTAGTGGGAAGATTGCTGGATTCAGTGCCCAGAACTTGGGGTCTGAAACCTAGAGACGCTCTATTTAAACACTTTAAGCGTACATTTATTAATGTGAAGAATACAAATAATAATATTATCTTACAGGACTATTGTTAGAATTGCTTGAGAAAACAGATTATAGACACTCTAAATTTCATTCCCTTCTCTTTTCCCTCCACTCACCCAAGAAGCAAACAAACTGGAGAGACTCCATGTTTTGAGGCTTTATGATACTGTTTCAGTTTTTCTCTGGATTTTCTAATAATTCTCCTATTTTGACTTACTTTTTTTTTTTTAATGTTTGTTTTTGAGAGAGAGGAGAGACAGAGTGCAGGTGGGGGAGGGGCAAAGAGAGAGGGAGACAGAATCCAAAGTAGGCTCCAGGCTCTGAGCTGTCAGCATAGAGCCTGATGCAGGGCCTGAACCCACGAACTCTGAGATCATGACCTAGGTTGAAGTCAGATGTTTTACTGATTGAGCCACCCAGGCACCCCATGACTTACTTTCCTAAAATTAAAAGTGCTGTGGTAGATAGGATGGAACATTTCAGCTGTTCACACTGTGAGATTCACAAGTGTACCGGGAACTAGCTTTCTTTGATTACTTAATTGGAACCTAATTCCTGTCCCCACCACTGGTGGTGTGATCTTTGTGCTTATTTTCTGCCTGATAAAGGCTAAAAGAAGAGAATTTGAAGAAAAGTTTCAGCTCTTGTAATCCTGTGATCTCCACCAAGTTTTAGTCTACTTTGATAGTATACCACCCTCAGAGGTTTCTCAAAGGAAACTGATTTTGCCTTTGATAGTGGTAGATCAATCATTGAATTAAAGAAGCAGCAAGTAGCATTTTCTTCTTCCCACAGGTTAGATGCCAGAAGACCAGGGCTACTTGGCAATGACTCCTCTTTCCCAGCGCCTCTCACCCTTTACTCCCTCCCCCTCCCCCATCTCTCCTGAAGGCCCGTCATTTTCCAAAGTGTATTTATGCCTTTTCTTAACTTTGCAATAATTCCAACAGTTTATAAAAAGACTAAGGAAGATAAGTAGATGTTTGGCCACTGTCTAGACCTGTCCTTCTCAAACTTTAATATGTATGTAAATGACCCGGGGACTTGTTAAGATGCAGACTCCGATATAGCCTAGGAAGAGTCCGAATTTCCAAGGAGTTCCAGGTGATGTCACTAGTCTGAGAATCACACTTTGGGTGTTAAGAGTTGGGACTCTTCTGTAAACTAAGTATTCGATTTCAATTTCTTTAAAAAAAATTGTCTCTGTTCTTCTGACATTTTTACAAGTAAAATCAGTGTTATTTCAAAACTGAAATTTCCAGAAAGGTTAGTCATTATTCCAACAATTATTCTGTTCTCTTGTGACTTCTCTACAGTATGATTTTTATACATTAAATTTGCAAAAAAATCTATACTATTACTTAAATATTAAATTTAGACAAGATGAACATCACAATTTAATTTTGGAAAACCTATAGGAGGGTAAAGTATGTTATATAATTATTACTATGATCAGATTTTTTAAACATAAACATTCCTCAATATTTGTGGCCTATTATAAGCATTTTTATGTGTGTTCTGGAAATGAAGATCACATGACACAAAATATTACAATGCTATAAAAATACTATAATAGCTAACTACTAGTCATCTAAAATAGTAAATTTGCAAAAACCATTTCTTTAAGGTGAAGCAATCTATTTTTTTCTCTTTTCTTTCAAAATCCCTTAATATTCAACCATCTTACTGCTGGCTGATAAAAACATAAAATATACACCTAAGCACCAATAATATAGTTATTTCAGAAATTAAAGAATCTAAGTTATGACCAAAGTAGCCATTGCCCACTCAAAAAAAAAAAAAAAAAGAAAGAAAAGCTTGAAGATTAAAAGTGGTACATGAAATTCAATACTGCTTCTGCTTATAAAAAGTATATATACTCATTCCCCTTTCCTTATAAATACATTCTAGATTTCTTAATTTTTAGCACAAGCCCACTAAAGTCCTGGGTTCCTTGTGACAACTAAAGGGCAACACCAATGAAAAGTTTTATTTAAAAAATATTACTTGTAGGATTTCTCCTTTATCTATACATTTATCTGTACTTTTCTTTACAGAAGGAGGGAGCCAAGGTACCAGTTTTACCTCTATGTGTTATTGAAGGAAATACCTTCTGCCATCTTAATATAAAGGGTGGTGGTGATGATAGCTCAAGAGAAACAATGGGGGTCAGACGAAGGTGAACAAGGTACAGAGGAGACAAGAGTCTGAATAGAACACCCTGGTGCATTATGGGAACAATTCAGGATGTTTGCCCTTAATTACGTCCCAGTAGAAGAATATGTCCAAAGATTTTGATTATATTATATAAATTTTAGAGCCAAATTTCAACCCTGCATAATCAGTTTCAAAACATATAAAAATTCAGTAAGTTTTTCTCCTAAGAAACTATAACATCATGCAAATTGGAAAGACATTAAAAAGTTTTTAAAGAGAAGACATTATTACAATATAAATGATACCAACCACTGTAGATTGGTTTTTAAAATGTCACACTTGCAGAATATTTTAGGCTTAGGTAACACACTGCATTTGTGAAATTCATTTACCTCTGGTGCATTATTTATCTCGCAAGAAGTTTGTTTCTTATCGAGTCACCAACCATTTAATAATGAGGAAAATGTAACACAGATGACCCAATTCATTTTGTTAGGCAAAGGGAACAGAAAGAAACGAAGCTGTTTCAAGGCAACTTCCTTATGGAGAAGAAAATATTTCTTTTTTATTAGCTCCATCTGATGGTAGATCTGGTTTTTACACACTGCTTGGCTATAAATTTCCAACAGTAAATTTGTTTTCTCTCCCTCTATCCTATCAGAAAGATGTACTATATTGAGAAAATGCTGCTTGGCTGATTATGTACCTAATTAGTTTATTGAACTTTGCTAAGGATTTACTATTATAAAAAGCATTTGTGCTAATCTTATCAGCTTTTTTTTTTTCCTTTAAGTTGTGAAGCTGTGAAATTTAAAATTTGAAAACTGAAAATATTGTTGATTTTGTCCTATAATATGCATCTTCATATATATAGCTCTCACATAAGCATAGCTGACCACTTGCCTAATCTATGTTAAGCATGCACATGTGATAACACATAGTAAGCACCTAAAAATGAATTTATTTTCCTTATTCACGTTTTAGGCTAATGGACTAGTTTGGCAAAAACCTATTTATATGCTTACCATCCTAACACTAGCAGATAGAGGCGTGCATGCTTGAAATACAGTTCATCCAATGCAGAAAAAATAGCTTAGGATTTAAATTTATTTGAAATATGTAAATGAGTTTGAGCACTAAATACTAAGTAAATTTTTAAAAAATACTGTACCTCAGCATCATATTCCCATAACTGATTTCCTCTCATGTGGTGGCATTTTAACATGATTACAGGTCCGCTGAGTCTAGACACATCCAAGCACAAATCATCGGTTCGGATTTCTTTGTCAGCAGTATAAGAAAACACCTGGAAATATAAAATGCAGCTAATAAAATAATCTTCTTAAGAACAAAAATAAAACCCCACAATATAGCAGATTTCTCTGTGGAAGCGTTCCTATCAATTTGTGTTTTCAAATGATCTCTGCTGTGTGATGTTGAGAAAGCCTCAATTTATTTTTATTTATTTAAAAATAATTAATGTTTATTTTTGAGAGAAAGAGAGATAGAATGTGAGCAGGGGAGGGCCAGAGAGAGAGGGAGACACAGAATCCAAAGCAGGCTTCAGGCTCTGAGCTGTCAGCATAGAGCCTGATGAGGGGCTCGAACCCACAAACCATGAGATCATAATCTGAGCCTAAGTCTGACGCTCAGCCGACTGAGTCATCCAGGCGCCCCTGTGAGGCCTCAATTTAATAAACTAAAATAGTAAATACGTATTATTTGGTGGCACCACATCTCCTGCACTATATTTGTCTCCTATATGTTACAACAACAGGTTCAGTAAAATAAACTTCGTTAACTATATGGGGCTCAGTAAAGGACACTCCTTATTCTCACCATCATACAACCAGTACCCCAGCTCTATAGACATAATGATGTCTTTCCTAAAGACATTTAAATCTTTCTTTCCATAGATACATCATGTAAATTTTATTAAATATCAGCATGTTTCCAAAGTTTGTAGAATGAGCTTCTCTAGAGAGCTCATTAAAGATAGGTTCTCTGCTTATCTTTCTTATATGGTTATAGCTCGAGTTGGCTACAGTTCTCAATATATCCAAGAAATGTCAAGGTGGATTGTGGATTCATTGTTAGCTAACTTAAACTGATACTATAAGAATCTCTACTTTTTAAATTCCTGGTATGAATAATTTATTTATAACATTGATTATTGAAGGTTCATGAGAGTAAGTACCTAATTATAAAAGTTATTTTCTTCTGTTAGCTATGATAAGCATGGTTCAGAATTTTGTGGGTATTTTTTTCTTTGCAATGTCAAGAGGAAATATAATAAGGAATATTATCTGAGGATCTTTTAGTTTTCCAATGCAGTCTGGTAAAATGTAGAGTCAGCTCTACAATTCACTTATAAATTTTGGAGCCTTGGTTTGTAAGCTGAATAAGTTAGTCTTGAAGCGGCTGCCCTCTTCAGCACCGAGACTCAGGACTTCTCTGAAAATTACAAGTCGTTAAGAGGAAAATACAAAGTCAATGAGAAGGAAATTCTTCACAAAGGTTGTACATTCTACTCAACAATATAAAACTTGAGAAGTATATGTTCATTTAATCGAACTACATAAAATATAGATTTCATGTATGGCATTCAGAAAAAAATTCCCTATCTTTAGTACTTTTTAATTGTCATACTTTTAATGGACCTTATGAGTAAACAAGAGAATAAAAGAAATACCTATCAAATATAAGTACCATAGCCTTTCCAAACATGGTATTTATTAATACAATATTTAATTTAATACAAACATGTGTCATTAACTGGCTGAATTTAGTAGGAGACCTTGATTTGAAGGAGGGAAATTTCTAGAGAAATTTCTTTTATCTTTTTTTTAATGTGAAGTATAATTTTCCATACCGAAGTATTTTCTTTTAGTTGTATACAGATGCCAATGTAAATGGAGACACCAAAGCCTTCACATTGCCATTAATTTTGTATGATGAGTAAAATGATGGCCTGAAAAATGATTTTTCCTCAGGTGTCATAGGATAGTTTGGAAACTTTACCACATTCTTTTTCCTTGATTCCTAATTCAATCAGTGGCTCTTAAGTGATTTATATGCATGAAAGATACAGTTGTAGAATATTTTCTGAGCCTATATATATATTATCCGAAATTATGTTTCTTTGGCTGTTTAACTTGAAAAAAAATTAACTGATGTTAAAATGCTTGGTCCACAGATGATTTTTTCTTTAAAAAAATCTGTATATAATGCTTTCATTGCTTTCTGGCACTAATTAATTTGTTAACAAATCCTAATGAATATTATTTTTCATACCTGAGAATCTCATATCCATGCTGGAGCATTTCTGGGATGATTTTTGTTCTCATAATAACAAGTCAGTGTATGTCAGTATATACAGGTCTTTGTTGATTTTATTTGGAGATTATTAGGCTTGATCTCAATTATTTACTCCTTTTATCTATCATCTTTTTACCCATCATTATCATCTTTTTGCTTTTTCATATCTCCTACTGTAGGAGGTTCATGGAATTCACTTTGGGATAGACTAAAATTTTATATGCAAAGTACTTTGCAGAGATCCTGGTACCCAGAAATCAATCAATAATGATGGTTAGTGTTATTATTCCAGTCTTAGAGGTCCTCCCAGGTCGTGGCCTTGTATATGAATTCCTGCCTGGATAGTATGCACAGTGCCCAAAGAATTTTTAGGACAGGAGCCCTGCAGGCTTTGCTCTTACCTATCTGTGCCGAGCCCTCTGCATGCAGTCCTGCGAGAGGCTCTAATACCTGATGACAGACTATCTTGACACTTGCAGTATATATAGCCATCCTTTACTGAGATTCTTATGACTTTGGGGACAGTGTCCTTAGATTCCCTAGGAAGCAGGTGCTTCTTATGGCCATGGCCTGTTGGCTGTGTCAATACCCCATGTAGGCCCCCTCAGGCGCAGTTCCTGGCACGGTATCTGCCCAGTCTGTTCTCCTGCTGTAGTTAACACCTTTAGGCCTGATTACAAGGTAAGATAGTTCAATCCTGAACACATATGAAGCACATTAACTTGAACATCACACACATCGATGACTTTTTGAGATCGCATCCTTCATTAGTAAAGTCTAATTGTATGTTCTTGTACAAATATCGGACGCTCTTCCTCCCTTTCTAGTTACCATTGAAATTGCTTTATCATTGGTTATCAGTGCTGATTCTTACCCAAACCGGAAGTGAGTTACACAAATGCTAGAGTTTGCATATATTTCCAGTTGCTCCAATGCCAGTTCGATTCTAGTAACAATTGGTTAAATCAAAGTCTAATCACTTTAAACTAAGATGACTAAAAGCAGAGTAAAATAATCTCTGTGTCCTTCCATCCATTATAAAAGAGGAATAGGGAAGAAGTTAACATTAACTGAGCACCTATCTGTTTTAGAAACCATGTGTAATATGATTAATGTATGTTCTATTAAATTCACCCTTTTGTTTCATCGTACAACGGCATTCACATTCCTATGTGCTCCAACTTCACGTTATCGCACAGTATAGTGAGTAGAGCTCTTTACATGAACCGTACAGATGCAATAATTTATGGTGCTTTGAAAATTGTGTTTTGCACATAATCTACAAATTTAACACACAACATTACGAGCCATCGAGGATCACACATCTTTTTTTGGAGTCTGTTGGTCAAGCTAGCTCTACAAACAACCACCATAAAGGCCATTTTTTATAAAGCTTTTTTTTTTTTAACGTTTATTTTTATTTTTGAGAGACACAGAGACAGAGTATGAGCAGGAGAAGGGCAGAGAGAGAAGGAGGTACAGAATCCAAAGCAGGCTCCAGGCTCTGAGCTGTCAGCACAGAGCCTGACGTGGGGCTCGAACTCACAGACCATGAGATCATGACCTGAGCCGAAGTTGGCCGCTCAACCAACTGAGTCACCCAGGCACCCCTTACTCATTTATTCTAAGTTCAGCTATCTTATAAGAAGTGATTGATCCTTTGTTCCATTTTGTGGGCCCTTTTAATTATTATGCCTTCCCAAACTTTGATGACTGTAACATTTCAGTTTTTACTGTCTCCCATTATATTAGTTTGCTAGGGCTGCCATAGCAAAGTACCCTGGACTAGGTGGTTTTTAATCTCCTCAGTGTACTGGAGGCCGGAAGCCCCAGATCAAGGTATCAGTGGGATTGGTTTCTTCTGTTCACCTCCCTCTTTTGGTTGTAGATGACTGTTTTTACCCTGTGTCTTCACATGGCCTTCCTCTGTGCCCATGTCCTAATCACTTCTTATAATAACAACAGTCTTATTAGATTAGGGCCCACCCTAATGATCTCATTTAATCCTAATTGCATCTTTAAAGATCCGAATATCCCCAGACGTAGTCATAGTCACATTCTGAGGTACTGGGATTAGGACCTCAGCATATGTATTCGGGGTTGGGGGGAGACATTCAGCCCCTAAGATCTATTAACCCCTTAAACTGAAAGAAATATCATGTTTTCCCCTACCCCTAGATTAAAACTATAGATTTTTCCAATTACTTGTCTAGGACCCCTGGAGATTCAATTCAGAAAGCAGAATGGTCTGTTCAACATCACTAATGGAAATTCTGAATGAAATGTAATCCCAAATCTTCTCCCCTTCTCCTAGGTTGGAAGTCTGCCTTGGGGTGGGACATAGTTGGCTCGTTTATCTCACCATATTAAGAACTTATTTTCTTTCTTATCTCTCCTTTCCACTCCCACATTCCCCCAGGCTGTTAATTGGTTTTTGATTCCACCAGGGTGGTAAAAAGTACAAGAGGTATTACTCGCACTGTCTCTTGGTAACTCCTTCCTGTTCTCTGGCCTGACAGAGATTTAAAGCTCCCTCTCCTGAGAGCATTTATGGTTCTTTAGAGATTCCTATAGCTAAGCACCTCTATTGCTGTGTTAACTAAGTAGACAATGCATATTTTATAAGTGGGGCACTTTAAAAAAAATTATTTTTGAGAGAGAGAGCACAAGCAGGGGAGGGGCAGAGAGAGAGAAAGACACAGAATCAGAAGCAGGCTCCTCAGGCTCCGAGCTGTCAGCACAGAGCCCACACCAGGCCTCACACCCAGGAACAGTCAGATCATGACCTGAGCCAAACTGGGATGCTTAACCGAGCCACGCAGTTACCTCAAGTGGGCCACTTTTTATGGCTTGACCAAGGAGGCAAGCTGACTCAGGTGGTGCAGTCACTTCAATTCAGTTGTCACAGGCCAGCTCTACTTACGTGTGAGTCCAGACACAGCCTGCCATATTCCCCAAAAGCATGAAGCACATAGCAAGGAAGCCCTTAAAATTGTGTTCCCCATAATTTTCAGGGCCCAGTGCACAATAAAACACAGGATTCTTTTCAAGAATTATTAAGACTTTCAAATTTCGAATCCTGCTTGACGGCATGGGGTGCACACCCATAAAACTGCTGTCCCTGCCTTGAGTCTCTTGTCAATAAGGTTTGTCCCTGGAAGCTGGAATCCCACCTCCTCCTCTCCAGCGGGAGAGCACCTACCCCCTCCATAGAAAACCTGAGTCTTCTCTACCCTCTGTTACCTCCTCTCGTGGGTTGAATTGTGTCCCCCAAAGATATGCTGAAGTACTTCTAAGCACCTCAGAATGTGAACGTATTTGGAAATAAGGTCATTGCAGATGAAATTAGGTAGGTTACCATAAGATCAAACTGGAGTAGGGAGGACCCTTAATCCAAAATGACTGGTATCCTTAGGAGAGGACAGAGACTTCCGGAGAGAAAATGTCTCTGTGATGACGGAGGCAGAAATTGGAGCCATGCATCATTTACAAGCCATGTGGATCACAGGCAAACACCAGAGGTTAGAGGCAGCAACAAAAGATTCCCCCTTACAGGTTTCAGAAGGAATATGCCCCTCCCGACACCTCGATTTCAGGCTGGTAGCCTCAAGTATTGAGAGACAATTCATTTCTATTGTTCAAGGCACCCAGTTTGTGGTAGTTTGCTAGGGAAGCCAAGAAACTTCTACACCACCTTCTATTCCTTATGATGGTTGCAAATTTGGCACAGTGAAGTCTGATTTTAGATTTTACATCAATTGTACCTTGGCATCTAGGTCGAAAATGGTAACATCAAGTTATACTTTCCGAAAGCATCAATCATTTTTATAATCATTTTTCTATTTAAGTACATCTTCATAAAGTGGCTTTTTATTGTGATGAGGTGATTACCTGCTTTTATTGTAGACTTTAAAGAGATCAGATTAATTTCTGTCTCTGAATGGATGTACTCCAATGAGTGTAGGAGTAATGCCCAACATATCAAATATTATAGCCAATTTCAATCTCAGTTCCTCTCAATCTTAACATTTTTTTTTAGAGAAGGGAAGTATTTTCACTATTTCACCTCTGTATATGTATATACATACTTATACGTACATATACACCTATGTATATGTATATGGTTTGTTCTGGATTTTTCACTTTGGGAAAAATACATACATACATATATATATATATATATATATATATATATATACACACACACACATACATGTATATATGTATACCTATGTATATGGTTCTGGATTTTCACTTTGGGAAGTATGTTTGAAGGCATTTATTTCATAGTTCTTCAAATATATATATAATTAAAACATTTTAACAATTTTCAAGGACTTTTGTGAGAATGATCTAAAATATTTTGCATTAATTCTTTGTTTCACACAAAGGTTGTGTCTATATACACCAAGCTTAAAATGCTAATGTTATATAGATACTTCTTTAAAACTACTTTTATCCTTACCCCTTCTAAAAATTTGAAGTTTGAAAAATCGCAAGCAAATTTTGCTCAGATTTGTACCATAAGCAGCTATATGCGAAACTGTTCAAGCAATTCAGGTTGCAAAGCAAGTGCACTGTTCTGCGCAAGGGGCTCAGGAACTGAAACGCCCTCTGCTGGCTATGTATTGTTACAGCGTTTCTTTCCTTGTAACGTGAAACATTCTGCAATACACACACTAATTTTTATATATTTATATTATGTTTATATATAGTCTGCGTTTAAAAGGCTCACAAGTGTATTTTATTCACCTTTATTACATAGGTTGTGATTTAGTTTTGAATTTATAAAATTTCCTGCAGAGTTCCTCCTATTTTCTATAAAAGTTCAGTTTGAAGGGACTCTCTGTCACTGTATGCCAACTGCTGCACTTTCTAGATGAAGAAACTAAGCAACAGAGTTACAGGATTCACACAATTTTCCAGAGTCATTTAGTGACTGAGGTCTTTCTGGACCCCAAAGTCATTGCCACTATTCTTTTACTTGAGTACACTCCCCCTTACACCTCCGTCACTTGGCCATTTTGGAAATTTGCGCCTTGTGGGAGATCACTTTAGATATTTCTAGCGTGGCCAGTTTGAGAAATCTATTAACAAGAATTCAGGAGAAATTATTAACATCCTCCCACCAACACTCACATATCATAGTAGTTTTTCTCTCCCTCATTCTGTAAAAACAGTCCAAGTAAATTGTTTAACGATAAAAATTAGACCTTTAGCAATGTGATTTATTTTACAAAATGTCTTCTCTTACTATATGTCACACCATTGTGAAATTAGCATGAAGAATGCAGAGATGGAATTGAATTCATCAATGGAGCTCCCAAGGAAAGAAACATTTGCTTCGAGACTGGATCTTTTTCTGTCTTAACTGATTATTTCAGTCTTCATCTCTAGCCCGTTAGCTCAGTGGTCTGTGTGGAAGAGAGTGCGGAGAGTAGGTAGCTTCTGGCTGTGTGCTCTTTACTTCTACATGCTGAGATGATATCTACGGTCTTTTACAGATTTAATGCTCTAAAACCCTGTTATTAACAATAGAATGTTGGTGCATATCTCGTGTTCAACATTCCCATCCTGTCTTCAACATCATCCACGATGCATTAATTCTTTCCCGTTTTACTTTGATATAACAACTTTATATTTCTGAATTTGTGATCAGTAATTCGCCTCATCTTTCCATCCCTGACTGGGTATGTTCTGATCACTTCATTAGAGCTCTCCTTCCCAGTCCACTTTTCCCAGAAAAGGGCTACTCTCCTTAAAGTTTTAGTACCTTCTTCACTTTCTTCTTGTAGCACTTTGTAAGTACTCTCACCTACTCATCTCTGTTGTATTGCAGGTACGGCAAGTTTTGCGTATATCTTGAGCAGGATAGCACTCAAACAATGGGCTTGGGAAAATGACACACACCTGGGTTTGGGACTTCCTCTACTACTCATTGGAACCAGTTATTGTGAGCCTTTGCCAGAATCTTGATTCATCATCTGGAAAAAGGGATGAAGGTGCCCCTTGTTTTCTGGGCTACTTCGGAGATTGAAGGAGGTAATTCATGTAAACTCTAAACACAGTACTTGCTGCAAATAACACCTCAGTATTCGTTATCATCTGTACAAAATCCAGGTATAGAATCCACATTTGATTTGATCTCACCTCTGTGTTCTATTTTATTTTTTAAATCTTGCATCCTCAATAACAAATCCTAAGGATATACTTTTGAACATCTATGGAAACAATTCTAGGAGAAGAATATTTGCTCAATAACTACTGATTGAATTGAAGTGAAAACAATTTGTCTTTGGAATCTCTAGTCCACTTTGTGGAAAACAGCACAAGAGAGTTAAGGTAATATAAGCAGGATGCACTAACACAATAACAAAATGTTAAATTTCTTCTTTCTCTTCTATTTCTATTTTCCTTCTACTTCATTGTTAAATCTTCCTATTTTAAACACTATTGATATTAAAGTATATGTATGTTTAATACTTTACTGTCTTGAAGGGGTTTAAAGGAAGGCTTCAATGCAAGAAATCTAAAAGATAAACATTAGGCTCCGGGTACTCATAATTTACTGTTGTGTTCCTGAAGAATGTAAGTTACAAATTTAAGCCCACTTGGATATCCCACTAAATATGTTTGGATGTGCAGGTGTTGTTTTCTATGTGACTGTGGTGGAATTCTCAGATGGCCCCAAGGTTCCTATTCCAATGTACACACCCTTTATAAACACCCCTCCCTTGAGTTTGTGTGAAACCGTACTATGACAAGAAGTCACTCCATAATTACATTAGGTTATAGAAGACCTAGAATTAGCCAACCGAAGAGACAGATTTTCCTGCTGGCCTTGAGGATGCACACTGTCTTGCTTTGGAGACAGCCAGCATGGCAGGGGAACTAGAAGAGCCCCCCAGCTTCTGAGAGCAACTCTTGGCAGACAGCCAGGAGAAAAACAAACACCAAAAATCAAAATGATAGAAGCCCAGTTTTCCAAGTGCAAGGATCTGAAATCTGCCAATTACCAGGTCACTTGGAAGGAGGCCCTGAGTCTCTAGTGAGGTCTCAGCTCTGGCCAACACCTTGATTTTAGTCCTGTAAGACTGTAAGCAGAGAAGCAGCCACGTTGCCCCTGAATTAGACCTATAGAACTGTGAGATAAGAATTTTGCATTGTTTTAATCCACAGAATTTGTAGTATCTTGCTATACAACAATAGAAAACTAATACACTGACCATTAGGAGAAAGGAAATACATACAAAAATTCAAATTATTCTTACTATGTGAATACCTTCTCTATTGCTATGTCTCCATCATTTAGTTATTTATTCAATTATTCATCTATTTATTCAACAAATACTTTTGAGCATGTTAAATGCTTCAGGCCTTATCCAAACTATATAGGCTCTTCCTGAAACTGTGAATTCAAAACAAGAATAGTGCCAACATTTTTGTAAGAGTTTCCTCCACTATTCCAGCCTGCCTTGAGCTCTGTTCTCCACGTTCCCATTATGATTTTCTGTAACAAATCTTCCTCTTGATCATATTCTCTGCTACATTTCCCCTGATTATATCATTCCTTATATACATATTCTCTGAAGAATTTGCCCTCACACGTTTAAATTGCAAGGAAAGTCAAATGAATTACTGGATGGGATATTTTCCTTCACCCACAGCCAATTTAATACATGCTTTATCACTAGCTCATTGGTTAGTAGCATGGAGGGCAAGGTATGTGGTCTTCAGGTTCTTACAGATTTATGCCTGCAAAGGTAAAATAGACAGCAGCAATAATCCATATCATTCATGTGACATCTAAATAAACTCGTATATTTGTTTTCATGTTTATTAGCCACAAATTCATGGTGAAAGACTGTGTGCCACCTTTTCTGAATATACTTTTACTGCTATTTTGGTAATATTTCATATCTTAAAAAGTATTCACTTATATTATTAGGTACTTCTTAAAAGTCTGGTATATGGAATAATAATTAGGTAAAAATGATGGAATATATGAAAAGCCTCAAAAGGCAAATAATAATGTCCTAAATGGCACAAAGATACATTTATTGTGTACCAGTTATATTTGCCTCTTATTTGTAAAAGCGTAAGCTACTCTTTAGATTAAATTAGACATAATTTTTTTAAAAAAATCTCCATATTATTGTAGCATTTGCACTGAATGCAAATAAAACTATATTTTTCTAGGTGGTTTCAAGCTTGAAGTAGTCCTTGTGATTTATGGCATTTATGTTGCAAAGATCAGACTCCATTTAGTTTGCAACTCCATTTTTAAAGTGTAAGTTGTTTATTCCTTAGATGATCCCAGGCAAACCCAGTAGGTGAGTAGGGAAGGGAAAAGAGTTAACAAATGGTACATTACAAATTAATTATACTGTGGATAACTGGAGTGTACACCTTTTGTGATCTCTGCACAAAACAAGCAGTCCCCTCAAAGGGTGAAGAATCTGGGATAATACATGTTATCTGCCCCCGGTTTGCTTAAGGTCTGCTTCCAGGTGGAGTTAATTCCCCAAGAGTGACTAGGTGGACAAGCAGGCTCTGGCAGTGAAAACCCTCAGGTGAAAGGACAGAGGTTCTGGCCTTTGGATGTTGGACTGAAAGCAAGTGGAAGGAAAGTACAAGCGATTGGTGTACACGCAGTACACCTGCTGTGTGTTATGCAAGATGGAAGTCATTTTAAATATATCGTATATGGAGGTATGATAGTCCACATATCATACATTATATGTTTCTTTAATAACCTTTCAAGGTAAGCATTAGAATTCTTTTATAAATGAGGGATAGAGGGCTTGAAAATGTTAAATAACCCCCCTAGTCACTCAGTTTATAAGAACCTGTCTTTGATGTATAGTCTTATCAGCCCTCAAATCCCATGTTCTTTTCACATACTTAACATTTCCTTCTTTGATAGTTTAAAAACTAAACTCTCGACTGTTCAGATTTCACTATTTCCCCCTAACGTGTCCATTTGATCACATATTCATTTCTTTCCAGGTCCTCATCTGGGATATCACATTACATTTAGTCATCATGTCTTCTTAGCCTACTCGGACACCTGCTCAGACTCCCCACTTTTTGATGACTTTGATAGTTTTGAGAAGTACTGGTTAGGTATTTTATAGCTGTCCCTCAGTTTGCGTTTTTCTAATGTTTATCTCATGGTTAGAATGTTTGCGAGAGGAAGACCATGAAGGTGAAGGGCCATTCTCATCACTATACATCGAGGGTTCATGGTACCAACACGGCTCACAGCATAGAGCCTCCATCACTTACTCAAGGTAGTATCAGCCATGGTTCTCCACTGTAAAGTTACCACCACCACCAGTTTCCCTGTTGACTGTTAAAAAGGAAGCCGAGAATCACAGTCCACATGCAAGGTGGGCAAGAGAGTTATATTCTACCTTCTGGAAGGGGGATTCTCTACACAAATTATTTGGAATTCTTTACAGGATATCTTAGAGATCAATTTTAACGTGTCTCTAACAACTGGGGGCCCTATCTTTACAATAGGTTTACCTGCAACACACTAAGACTCCCGTAATAAATCTTGTCAGGGGCCACTTGTTTGTTTAACTGGGAAGATGAAGAAAAGTTCTCTTTAGTAGATGGAATTATAGTGTGACCATTTTTGCCAGAAAAGTGGCACTTGCTCTTAGCTGTGTGTAAGTCATAGATTGAACATTCACCATTGTGAAGAGTAGAAGCCACTGTGATCATTCCTTGGTGTTGCTATCACCATAAAATTTACCTCTGAATTTGTAAATTGTTTCTTTTTTTAAGTGCCTCAAAAATTTTTTTCCTGCAAATTCCCACCAGATACACACATTTTACTTCTTAAAAAATTATATATATGTATATATATATTCTGGGGCACCTGGGTATCTCAGTCAGTTGAGTGTCCAACTCTTGATTTCAGGTCAGGTCATGATCCGACGGTTGTGGGATCGAGTGCAATGTTCGGCTGAGCATGGAGCCTGCATGAGACATTCTCTCTCTCTCTTTCTCTCTCTTTCTCTCTCTTTCTCTTTCTCTCTCTTTCTCTTTCTCTCTCTTCCTCTCTCTTCCTCTCTCTTCCTCTCTCTTCCTCTCTCTTCCTCTCTCTTCCTCTCTCTTTCTCTCTCTCGCCCCCCCACCCACTGCCCCTCTTCCCTTCTTGTGCTCTCTAAAAACAGACACACACACACAAACCCAAAACAAAATAAAAAATCCCCAAATGTATTTAGAAAGTTAGCAACTAGAAAGTTTGAGTAGAAGTAAATCTATCTGGTAGGTTTTCATTAGAAGATTAAGATGCTTCGTTAGAAACTGGAATGGATGCTAGGATGTTTCTATGGTAACCTACTGAAGCCTTTTTCTCTTTAATGGAAAGGTGTAATTTCTGTATATACTACATGTGGCTTCTTGCTCTATATTGGATCAAGTCCTTTGATAAAAGAATAAAAGAAGTGAACTGAAAGAAAGGTCTATAGTCTGTCCCTGCTTGGTGGTGAAATTATACTTGGGTACTAAATAACAAGAATAAAAAGCCCTTTTCATTTTGGCTGCATTCACCATGTCATTTTTAATAACAGAAGTTCACGTCCAAGTATTTTCATGAGGTTGTATTAGAAATCGGTTACAAGCTCTCCTTTGACAACCTTTACAGTCTGAAAGCTCTTTGCTCCTTTTGTCCCTTCAAATCGAAATTCCCTTGCTTGACATTTATATTCTATTAGCATCTTAGCTCCCCTACTTAGAAAACTTAAAGTTCCACTAGCCTCGGTCCAGGCCTTCTACTCCACTTGGGCCAGTATCTTCGCCGTCCCTCCGTACACTCCATTCTTTGGGCTCACTGACAGCTTTGCGAAGCATTTCAGACCAACTCCTGTTCTTATCAGACCTTTTTCTGAACGCTGCCTCAGGTATAGCAGTAAGAATACTTTTTGTTTCGACAGCGATCATTTTGTAGTCCCCTCGAAATTGAGTACAGGGATTGTGTGCCTATTTACTTCCTTATATTTCATCTCGTAAAAAGGTGGAAGTGGATTTACACAGTTTTACATAGATGTCTAACATGCACGTAGTAATAAGAAAGAAATCCATCTGCATAAACAGTGGTATGTTTAAAAGATAAAAGTATCCAATGTAAGGTCAATATAAGTATTTTTCCATAGAATAATATTGCTTTCCTCTGGATGGATCAGGTATTTGGCAGTAAAAAGAAAGGAAAAATCTATCCTGGGAGACAACCAACCCTTCTTATTACTCAGTGTAGTATGAAATTCTCTCAGGGATATTCAGGGAAGGATTGTATGTCATGTAACAAATAGCATCTTCGCCAACTTCTTTTATACACAAAATAGTGACTTTTAGGTATGTTTTTGTATTCCTCTTGGTGCCCATACATTGCTGAGTATGTATACAGTGCTCAATGAATTCTTGATTAATTTTGTTTTTTTCTTTAAATCATTAGGTTTTGGTGACAGGTGGCTCACATTTTTCATGTTGTTCTAAGACATTTTCTAAAAACATGTATTTTCTACATGTTTTTTCTCTAAATTCAAGCCGTGTCCCCTGTCATTGGAACAAGGATTTCACAGATCGTCTGGTCTTGCTGCCCTTGCTTATCTAAAGATAAAGACTATTGGAACTGATGAACATCTAGTTCAACCATATCAATTTACAGTACTAGAAACTGAGGGCAGAAAGGAGAAAGGACTTCCATACAGCCAACACCAGGGACTGGATGTTTGTATTTCCACCTCTCCCCAGTTGATATGCTGACCCTAGCATGTGATGGTATTTGGAGGTAAAATCTTTGGGAATTAATTAGAGTTAGATGAGGTCAGGAGGGTGGGGCTCTTGTGATGGCATTAGTGCCCTTACAGGCAGAGGAGGAGACCAGAGCCAGTTCTTTGTGTCACGTGAAGACACAGAATGCAACAGTGTACCAGCCAGCAAGAGTGTCCCCACCAGAACTTGAGTGTGTTGGACCCCTGATCTGGGACTTCCAGCTTCCAGAACTGTGAGAGAAAAAAATGTCTATTGTTTAAACCACCCCGTCTATGATCTTGTGTTATCACAGCCTGAGCAGACTTAGGGCAATTTGGACTCACAGGTCTTCTGATGCTTCCTTGACATTTTAGCAAGGCTGATTCAGATCAGACATAATGCCATATAGTAAGGTATATGAAAAATAGAATCCATTTGTGATACTTTGCTATTCGGGTTATTGTGAGAATCAAATTTTGGCTACATTTAAACCATCTGCTGAAGGTCTACCATAGGACTAGTGTTCAATATATAAGAGTTTCCATGCCCATCACTGTCATAGACTGTTGGACCAAGAATTCATGCTCCACTCTTAAACAGCTTAAAAAATATTAATAACTAAACCATATGATACTGCTGATTTGGGCTTTAATTTAGTGGAGGATGCAATTAATCTGATAAAAACATTGAAAAGTACTATTTTATGCAAAGGAGAAATTACCGGAATACTTCTATTTAAATGTGATTGGTTTTGGGATGCCTGGGTGGTTCAGTCAGTTGAGCATCTGACTTCTGCTCAGGTCATGATCTTGGAGTTTGTGGGTTTGAGCCCCGTGTTGGGCTCTGTGCTGACAGCTCAGAGCCTGGAGCCTGCTTCAGATTCTGTATCTCCCTCTCTTTATGCTTCTCCCCTGCTCATGCTGTCTGTCTGTCTCAAAAATAAACAAGCATTAATAAACATTTTTTTTTAAAGTGAAAGGTTTTAATGATGAGGATAGATTATTAACTAAGAGGACTGCCCAACAGAGGTGAGAAAGAATCATTAAAGGTCCTAAAACCATTAAGACCATTAAACTATGAAAGAAATTTTGCTCATATTTTATCACTATTATTATGTCTACATTTCTAACAAGGCAAAATATTTATGGAATGTATACTTAACGGTGAACAAATAAAATATCTAAAACATTTTGTTTTCTTACATATCACACAGATATGGAAACTTGCATTTACTTACCTAGTTGTTTAAAGTTTATTTTATTTTTGAAAGGACAGAGAAAGTGTGTGCATGAGAGAGAGAGAGAGAGAGAGAGAGAGAGAGAGAGAGAGAGAGAAGGAGAAGAAAAGGGGGAAGGGAGGAGGGGAAGAGAGAGGGAGAGAATCCCAAGCAGGCTCTGTGCTGTCAGCGTAAAGGGCCTCCATCCCACAAATGAACCCGTGAAATCATGATCTGAGCTGAAATCAAGTCAAGGATGCTTAACTGACTGAGCCACCCAGCCACCCCTATGTACGCTGCATTCAATTGGCTTATCTTTATAAGATCTTATATATGATGACTTCTTTTAAAAATCATTTTACGAATGCCTAAAAAATCTTGGTGCTATAAAAAAGTATACCTGACATTTTAGTCGCCTTGCAGATTTTATGGATCTTTCCTTTTCCCAAACTTTGTTTCTTTTCCTGGCATTGGTGAGTCAAGTTTTTGAACATGAATTTTGGTTCCTGAGGCTTTATCGTGCTACCTTTTCTTTCCTGAAAAACCAAGCTCTCATATTTGAAAGAAAAACAAAAACCTAGAAATACCATTTCCTGTTACTTCTCTTCTATAGAATTTGATAACTATGATCGAATTAAGAACAGAGTAGGATGAAGAATATTTTCGGCACAGCAAAGGAAATCAAAATTAAGGACGATTCTGCTTGGCTTCCAGTGAATATAGAAGTAGGCCAGCCAACACTGTTAATTTAGAAATCTTAGACATTGTTACCTTACTTAGAAACTAATAAAGTGGCCTTTACTACTAGATTTAGCCGAGATGAAATTCTTTCGTCATCTTCTATAAACTGCTTCAGATGGTAATTTTAAAAAATTATTTATGTCCGTTGTGAAATTTAGGTATACACATGTAAAAGGGGAGAGAATAGGAAATCATGCCGAAGGACCTTAATATTCTGTATATATAGTAAATTCATGCCTTCACACCATTCGTTTTTTTTTTTTGATATGAAATATATGAAAACGGCAGGAAGTTCACGTGAACAAGGAAGCAGCTCACGGTAATGATTAAGACTCGGGTGTTGAGTCAAGAAGAATATGCACAGATCAAGAGAACAGCACTTGAAGATAAAATGGAGACAGGAATGGGGTTCAGAGGACCGAAGCAGGGGAGAGCTCTGCTGGCACTCCACGGTTTAATGGAGACAAGCCGATCTTGGTAATGTTAGCGGGAAGCTTGGAGTCTGTCTTGTCCTGAACAAGGCTACGGAGCAGATAAACCGGTGAGCCACGGCTGAGCCGAGAAACAGACAGACGGACGCTGCTAAGATTTTTGTGCTAACAGCCTACCCTTCTCAGTATGAAAAGTTCTATTGATGGTGTGAGATAAGAGAAGTACTGTGTGTGTGCGTGTGTGTATGGGGGAGGGAGATTTTATAAAACTAGACTAATATTAAACTTTCCTCCTTTTGAGAATGTGTGATATTTTAACTTTCCAAGGGAATTTTTTAAAAAATTCTGAGAATCCCATTAGTAAAATGAGTACGAATTTACATGAATTATTTCCCAAAGCGCTGAAAGTATTTTAGCATTTAAGCCCTATAGAGATTTAATTTTAAGCTCTTTAAAGCATAGACTGATAAGATGATACACTATAATTAATTGAGTAATCAATAGAATAAATAGTTCTTTTGTCCTGCTGACATACTTTGATATCATTATCATTTCCTAAGATGACTTCTTAAAGACTGTCGTCCGCTCTAGGTGTGGTCTGGTGTCCCTCCTCCTTTCTTCATCAGGATTCACAGTAGAAATTTTTATCATTTCAGTACCAGGAATAATTGAATCTTTTTTGAGAGTGTTTTTTTTTTTTTTTTTTAATTACTGACACAGTGAATCATATAACCAATTTCATACTTCTTAGCTAAAAAGCTCAAAGCCAAAGGTGTGGCTTATTTAAATGAATGTAGGATTTCAGAAAATTAATTTTAAATACTTTACAGTAAAATAGTAAAAGTGTTTGCTAGGTTAATTTGCACTGCCAATTTTTCCATAGCTTTTGAAAAAAAAAAAAGAAGTCATGTGACAGATAGTGATGAGGGAAACATAGGCACGAGAAATGTGGCATAAATTAAATCTCCTTGCAGCCGGCTGACAGACACCTAAACCATGCAGAACGTGAGGTTCCTCAAGGAACTCATGGCTGCCTTAGTTCCTTAATGTGTTTGTTTTATTAAAGACTAAAAGTCACCTAATCTTAACTTAAAGGACCCTCAAGGTCCTGTAAGTCTTGCTTCCAAATTCCTTAGAAAGTTACTTTACGTCTATCCTCCTCCCTCCACAAACCTCAAAATACACAATCAGTCTTCACAACCTCAGTGTGGCTCTTTCTGCCCATGGGTCCTGTCCCCATGCTTTAATCAAATCGCCTTTTTGCACCAAAGATGGCTCCAGAATTCTTTCTTAGCCATTTGCTCAAGAGCTCCATCAGATAGTAATTATCATTATGTAGAGACACATAAAATTAGACTACATCACCTAGAGGAAAAGATAAACCTAAGAAATGGCCAATATTAGTGCTTATTGTTTAGGGAAAAGAAAAAAAATTTCACAATCTCTTAGTAACTCCTACCAGGGAGGAAAGGGGTTGAACACAACAGTTTTGTTCTTTGTTTTTATGCCAGGAAACATTCTAGCCAGGCAGAGTCCCGTCCTATGTTTAAGTTCCTGCAAATTTCCATCAATTTAATTCAAAGCTTACTAGATGTTCCTTTAATATAAATAATGATGCTCTCTTCTAGGTTGCTATCCAGCTCATTTAAACATTTAATGAATGGTTAAGTTCCTTCTTTCCTCTTAGGCTATTTCATTTCAGCTGCAAATTTACCCTGGTGAGTTTTAATTCTAGTGTGCAAACTTTACTAAAAGGGGACCAAATTAATGTAGAAAGGGCTTCTAAGTAATTATAATACTTATAAAAATGCAAACTGTAAAGTCAATTTATAGCTGTTGAATGAATGTATTCATTACAATCTGTGAGTACATTAGAATGCATTACTAAAATAATTAAGCTTTTTTTTTTTTTAGGAGAGGCTCTATAATAAGGAGAGAAAGCATTTGTTTACTCTCAAAATTTATTTACTGTCATAAGGTAAGATTCTTTTTAAATATAATTACATTTTAGAGGAGGAGATATTTGAAAGTATTGATAAGACCTAATAATCTCTTCTTTACCTTGGCAGAAAGCAAGGTTTTAATAAATGGCTTGCATAAGCTTCCCTAAAGGCTTGCTACCTTGACAAATGACTGTGAATCATCTACTACAATAAATTACATGGGATATTTCCATATGCTTTCTAGCTCTCTCCAAATGAGTGTCTCCGGGAGAAAGAGAATCATTAGAAATGCGTTTTCTAAAATGTGAGTATTTTTCCATTATTTTAGATTTTTTGTCTTTAGAAAAATTGAGTACAATATATATGAGGGCTGCTTCCCCACTCCCCCTTTTTGATTAAAAAGGTATTACAATTCAGGGGCACCTGGGTGGCTCAGTCGGTTAAGCATCCGACTTCGGCTCTGGTCATGATCTTGAAGTTCATGAGTTGAAGCCCTGCATCAGGCTCTGTGCTGACAGTTTGGAGCCTGGGGCCTGCTTCCGATTCTGTGTCTCCCTCTCTCTCTCTGCCCCTCCCCACCTCATGCGCTCTCTCAAAAAAGAATAATAAAACATTTAAAACAAAAAGTATTCAAATTCAAAGGAAACATCACTGGATGTTTAAAAATTTTATATTGATACTTGATATTAAAGTAAAATGGTAATTTTATACATATTAATATAATTAGTACCCAATTATATTTTACATAAATTTTAAATTAAAAAAAATAGTGTCAGATACAATATATGACCATTAAAACTAAGGCCTATTTGCCGATTTTGATACTGGCTCTTTTAAGACGATGTAAATGACCTTTAAAAGCATCTCATTAAAAAAGAATAGTAGGGGTGCCGAGGTGACTCAGTGAGTTCAGTGTCAGACTCTTCATTTTGGCTGAGGTCATGATCTTGGTTCTGCTGATGGCTGGAGCCTGCTTAGGATTCCTCTCTCCTCCCTTTCCTCTCTCTCCACCCTTCCCCCACTCACATGCTCCTATGCTTGGGTGCACTTTCTCTTTCAAAATAAACTGTAAAAATTGGTATTTCTACATCAAAAAGAAAAAGAAAAAGTCAAACAATGATTGGAATAAATAAGCTGTTTAAAAGTCTGTACGTGAAAACACACCAGAAACAAAACATCAAGTCGGAAGAATATCAGCAACCTGTATCACAGAAGGTAATAATCTCAATAAAGTATTTTCATAAGTAGACTAGAGAAACAAGAGCTCCCTCAATCAGCAATGAAAATGTAAGCAAACACGTGACTATAATATCTTCAAACTATTGATGTCAATTTTTCAACTGCTTAAATGCATTGATAATGTTAGAGATATGATTTAAGAGAAGAGAAAATGCTTCTCCCACACTAAATTGGCAAAGACGAAAAACAAAGCAAAAATAAAAAACCCGTTTAGGGTTCTCTACTCTGTCCACAATTCTGGGGGAGTGGACTTGGAAATCAATACAAATTCAGTGAACATAGTCTTGGTGGGGAGTGAGCCAGATTTAGGATCAAACTGGCTTTTCCTCCTTATCGTGTTACCAAACTCTCAGGGTTCCCATTGGACTCATGAGTAAAATCAGGAAAATAACACTATGTATCTCATAGATTGTTGGGGGAATCAAAAGTGGTAATGCAGGTAAAATGTTTAACATAGTACCTCTTCCTATTTTAGTATTAGTGCCATTAAACTGGTAAAACCTTGAAAAGGACAATTTGCCACTGTATATTAAAGCCTCATACTGTTGCATCAGGTTTGACCTATGAAATTTACTTCTAGAGGCTATTTTTAAATATGTGAATATGGATGCTCACTAGATTTTAGCTACAAGGTTATTGGTGAGCCTGATCTATAATGATAAAAATTCACAAATGGTACTGTGTATTAAATAATAAGGGACTGATTAAATAAATTATAGCTATCCGTTAAAAATACGCCTTGTTCAGGTTAAGAAGTTGTTAATTAACAGCTGAAAAGATGCTAAATTATTTGGCTTTTAAACAGTGAGTATGTCTCAAGTCTGAGTGTAGTATGTGGTCAATAGTGTAAGCAGAGAGAACACTAACAGTGAATTACAGATATATGAAAATGCACAGGGTACAGATGGAATAGAGAATTATCAGACATATGTCCAGAGCACAAAAAAAGCTATTAGAACATCAAGGGAGATAAGGCCAGAAAGTCAGATGGGGATGAATTTATATGGGATTTTGTAAATATCGTAAGTAAGGAATTTTTATGTTGTTCACTGGGCAGTGAAGAATCACTGGAGATTTTAAGCAGATATCAATTCTAATGTGGCGTATGGAGAATGGATACATGGAATTCCATATGATATATGGAAATAACGTCTTCTGACCACACAGGTGAAAGAAAATACAGACTAGGACAAAGATAGAGGCCCTAGTTAGAAAGGGCCTTGGAGAAGTCAAGGAATATTATTTTCATGGAAATACCAGGATTTGGTGACCAACCAAATGTCAGAAGTGTGTATGCTGGATTTCAATTTTGATGCTTATGTGAAAGAGAAGAAAGTGAGTTCAGTCTGGAACAGATGAATTTGAGATGCCTGTAGAGATTCCCAGTAATTAATTGGCAACGGGTTCCAAAGTTCAGGAGAGAGGCTGGGGAGGCAGGTATAAATCTGAGTCATTAGCATTGTAGGGGACATGGGGCTGCCTCCAGGAATTAATTTCATCTTTTCAGAAGTATAGAGAAGACAATCCTATAACTTTTAGTATGTACTTTCAACCAGAAATTGTTTTTTCTTTCACTTGTAAAAATCTGTGTTCAAGTTTTAATCAAATTCCTTATTTCCATTCTTTTGAAAGCATTTAATGACATCATATTATTTGTTAACGAAAGCATTTCAAGAACAAATAGGAATGGGTTTTCTAATATTGTCATTATTCTTTGAGATAGAAGATTTTTATTATCAAGGTTCTAAAAGAATACCTTGAGATCAAATACTGAATGTAATAATCATCTACGCTGGATGTCTTGTTTTTACACTGTTCGGGCGACAGAAACTTCAGGCATTCTGCCATTTACTTGGCTAGGTTTTATTAGGTGCCTCCCATATCCCAAGCCCTGCAGGTGCTACGGGTAAGAGCATATGCTGGATATTTGAGTGTTTAAGAAAAATATTTCTAACAACTACTGAAAAGAAGTTTCTTTCTGATATCTCCAAGAAAAGTAAACAAAACTCCTGTGCAAGGAGAAATGGTTAAGGGATGGTTGTCAATAAACATAAAGCACCTTCTTATAGAAATACAACGAGCAGAGCATCTGGATGTCTCATTCAGTTAAGCATCCAACCCTTGATTTCAGCTTACTTAGGGCATGATCTCGGGTTTGTGAGTTTGAGCCCTGCGTGGGGCTCTGGACCGTCAGTTTAAAGCCTCCCTCTCTTCCCCTCTCTCTTCCCCCTTTCTCTCTTTCAAAAGAAATAAACTTTAAAAAAAATGCTAAAAAATGTTAACATTTGTTATGGATTTTGTGTAAAGGCAGGAGTGAGAAATTTGAATATTTTATACGGGTCAGGGCTACTTTTAAAAATTTTCAGCTAAATAACCATAAAAATAGATACTGTGCTTCCATGGTAACATAAGAGAATAACAATGAAAAACAGGGAAGGTAGCCCTGAGAATAAAATCCTAAAATCCGTTCTTTTTAAAGTCAAAACTGTAAACATATGCCTAAATACAGACTAACTAGGATTGATCATCCAAGAAATATTGTGTTCCATCTAAGTACAAATCATAGTAGGGTTTATGTGATCATTTAATTTTTTCATAATATGTATTAAAACAACAGGAGAGGCAGTTAATTAGGCTTAACAATACCATGGAAGTGCATTTTATCTTGCCTCTGGTGTTAGCCACTGAATGAACAGTTTACAAGAGAACAGAAATGGAAATAAGAGAATAATTAAGGCAATAGATGAATATATATGTACTGAGTGTCTAGTATATGCCAAGCTAGTGTTAGTTATTATGGAAATTTTACTAATCTTTAGAGGAAAAAAATTGGGCGAAAGTCTTTCTCACTTTGTAAATATTAAAGGTAAAAAAATATTAAGTAATTTACCATGAATGACCTAATTAACCAGGTCAGACCAAGGCTCTAAAATGATACTCTTTTATACTCAGTAGTTCAATTTTCTCCATTTTATTTGTTTAATTATATTATTAAATAATACATACAGAAAAATATGGGGTAAAAAGTAAAATTTCCCATTCCAATTCATTCTTCTCGGCAGAGGTAACTATAATCCAGATAGATTTCTATGCATTCTTAATAGATTATATTACATTTATAAATACAGATATTATAGGTACTATATTGAGAAAAGTATCATATATATTTTTCATAAACAAAATCATTCAAGGTAGGTTTATTCTGGATTTTCCATGACAATACATATAGACCTCTCTTACTGCAGTGGCTGTATAGTATTCTATACTATGGATGCACCACAATTTCTTTAAACATTCCTGTCTGGGTAAATATTTAGTTGTATCCATTGTTCGTATTAAAACAAAAAGGGGTCCTTTATAGACTATTTCCTATGCATATTTGTACACATGAATTCGTATAGATGGAAAAATATTGGTTTTAACTTCTACCTTGCCATTAAGTTGATAATATAGAAACATTAGAAAACATGTAGGTATGGGCTTTTTAATTATTATTTGTTCACTTTATTTATTTAAAAAGAAAAATTTTTAATGTTTTATTTTTGAGAAAGACTGAGTGCGAGAAGGGAAGGGGTAGAGAGACAGAGACACAGAATCCAAAGCAGCCTCCAGGTTTCTGTCAAAATAGAGCCCAATGATCTCATGAGCCGTGCGCAAGATCATGACCTGAGCCGAAGTCAGATGCCCAGGTGACTGAGCCATCCAAGCACCCCTGTTTGTTTAGTTTACTAACGAATCCCTAAGATTGGTGTCTTGATATACTTTTGGTTACTATGACAACAACAGCATCTTATGGCAATGTCTGTTCTATGGCATAAATCTATTGTTCTGACCATGAATTTTTTCACATGTTTACTTGACTGTCAGTTGTTAGGTCCCTGCCATATCCCAGGCACTCAGCCAATTGGCTGGGGATGAAGAGAGGCCTAAGACATAGTCCCTGCCAACAAGGTTATGGTAGCGTGGGATAGCTTATTTCAGCATATTTGAACGCTTATAAATAATATTTAACATTTATGATCCAGGTGTTTTGTGTATTTAGACAAACAGATTTATGACCCATTATCCTTTTTAATACCATGGCAACTTATAAAACTTAGGGAGGATAATTCATCTAGGTTATCTTTCTACTTCATTTTCATCTGCATTAGAATCAGAATGTCGTCTAAATAGTGTGGCTCTTTGGAATTCTATAGATCATCATGATCCAGATGATTGGTTGACTTTTTTTCACAAGCTGCTGAAACACATGATGAGAGACACTTCTATGGACTGCCACATGTCCACTCAGAATCCAGGGTAAGTTAACTGTATGGAGTAGTTACAAGTAAGTATAGTAAAATATTCAATGTTTTTGCACTAGAGGAATTCAAGTAACACATTTCTGGCCAAAGAGACTTACAGGGAGGTATGTAAAACCTTCAGGGAGTCTTGTTTTTCCTGATAAAAGGATAGTCATGGTTACTGCAGCTCTTCTCTATCCCTATTTCTTCCTGCCTTGAATGTGGACATGATGTCTGGAGTTTCAGCAACCCTCATGTGACTAGCTGATGATAAAAGTTAACTTTAAGAATTCAAGAATGGAAAGAAAGTTTTTGATTTCTTGACAAAGTCACTGAGGACCCAAACAAATATTAAGAGTTGACTACTTTTGAATTTCTTACTTTCCTATTATTTATTTATTTATTTAATTCATACTTTAAAAAAATATAATTTATTGTCAAATTGGTCTCCATACAATACTCAGTGCTCATCCCAACGAGTGCCCTCCTCAATGCCCATCACCCCCTCTACCCCATCCTCTTTGAACCCTCAGTTTGTTCTCAGTATTTAAGAGTCTCTTATGGTTTGCCTCCCTCCTCTCTGTAACTTCTTTTTCCCCTTCCCTTCCCCCATGGTCTTCTGATAAGTTTCTCAAGAGCCACATGAGTGAAAACATATGGTTTCTGTCTTTCTCTGCCTGACTTATTTCACTTAGCATAATACACTCCAGTTCCATCCACATTGCTACAAATGGCCAGATTTAATTCTTTTCTCATTGCCAAGTAGTATTCCATTGTATATGTAATCCACATATTCTTTATCCATTTGTCAGTTGATGGACATTTGGGCTCTTTCCATGATTTGGCTATTGTTCAAAGTGCTGATATAAACATTGGGGTATATGTGCATCACTCCTGTATCCCTTGGGCAAATTCCTAGCTGTCCTATTGGTGGGTCATAGGGTAGTTCTATTTTTAATTTTTTGAGGAACCTCCACACTGTTTTCCAGATCGGCTGCACCAGTTTGCATTCTCACCAATGTGTATGAGGGTGCCCAATTCTACACATCCTCGCCAGCATCTATAGTCCCCTGATTTGTTCATTTTAGCCACTCTGAACAGCATGAAGTGGTATCTCAGTGTGGTTTTGATTTGTATTTCCCTGATGATGAGTGACATTGAGCATCGTTTCATGTGTCTGTTGGCCATCTGGATGTCTTCTTTGGAAAAGAGTCTATTCATGCCTTCCGCCCATTTCTTCACTGGATTATTTGTTTTTCAAGTGTGGGGTTTGGTGAGTTCTTTATAGATTTTGGATACTAGCCCTTTATCTGATATGTCACTTGCAACTATCTTTTCCCACTCCATCAGTTGCCTATTAGTTTTGTTGATTGTTTCCTTCACAGTGCAGAAGCTTTTTATCTTGATGAGGTCCCAATAGTTCATTTTTGCTTTTGATTCCCTTGCCTTTGGAGATGTGTCAAGTAAGAAGTTGCTTCGGCCAAAGATGTTGTTTCCTGCTTTCTACTCTAGGGTTTTGATGGTTTCCTATCTCACATTCAGGCCCTTCATCTATTTTATTTTTGTGAATGGTATAAGAAAGTGGTCTAGTTTCATTCTTCTGCATGTTGCTGTCCAGTTCTCCCAGCACCATTTGTTAAAGAGGCTTTTTTCCATTGGACACTCTTTCCTGCTTTGTCAAAGATTAGTTGGTCATACATTTATGGGTCCAATGCTGTGTTTCTCTATTCTATTCCATTGGTCTATGTGTCTGTTGTTGTCTTGATGATGCTGTCTTGATGATTAGAGCTTTACTATAGAGACTAAAGTCTGGGATTGTGATTCCTCCCATTTTGGTTTACTTTTTCAATATTAATTTGGCTATTTAGGGTCTTTTGTGGTTCCATATAAATTTTAGGATTGTTTGTTCTGGCTTTGAGAAGAATGCTAGTGCAATTTTGATTGGGATTGTATTGAATGTGTAGATTGGTTTGGGTAGTATTGACATTTTAAAAATATTTTTTTCTTCCAATCCATGAGCATGGAATATTTTTCCATTTCTTTATGGCTTCTTCAATTTCCTTCATAACGTTTCTATGGTTTTCAGCATACAGATCTTTTATATCTTTGGTTAGGTTTATTCCTAGGTATTTTATAGCTCTTGGTGCAATTGTGAATGAGATCAGTTTATTTCTCTTTCTGTTGCTTCATTATTAGTATATAGAAATGCAACCGATTTCTGTACATTGATTTTGTACCCTGCGATTTTGCTGAATTCATATATCAGTTCTCACAGATTTTTGATGGAGTCTGTCGGGTTTTCCATGTAGAGTATCATATCATCTGCAAAAAGTGAAAGTTTGACTTCACCTTTGCCAATTCTGATGCCTTTTATTTCATTTTGTTGTCTGATTGCTGATGCTAGGACCTCCAACACTATGTTAAACAACAGTGGTTAGAGTGGACATCCCTGTCGTGTTCCTGATCTCAGGGGGAAAGCTCTCAGTTTTTCCCCATTGAGGATGATATTAGCTGTGGGCTTTTCATAAATAGCTTTTATGATGTTTAAGTATGTTCCTTCTATCCCGACTTTCTCGAGGTTTTTTTTTATTAAGAAAAGATGCTGTATTTTGTCAAATGCTTTTTCTGCATCTATTTGACAGGATCACATGGTTCTTTTGTTAATGTGACATATCACATTGTGAATTGATTGATTTGTGAATATTGAACCAGCCCTGCAGCCCAGGAATGAATCCCACTGGATCATAATGAATAATTCTTTTTATATCCTGTTGAATTCGATTTGTTAGTATCTTCTTGAGAACTTTTGCATCCCTATTCACCGGGGATATTGGCCTGTAGTTCTCTTTTTTTGCTGGGTCTCTGTCTGGTTTGGAATCAAAGTGATGCTGGCTTCATAGAATGAGTCTGGAAGTTTTCCTTCCATTTCTATTTTTTGGAACAGCTTGAGATGGATAGGTATTAACCGTTTTAAATATCTGGGAGAATTCTCCAGGGAAGTCATCTAGTCCAGGACTCTTATTTGTTGGGAGATTTTTGATAACTGATTCAATTTCTTTACTAGTTACAGGTGTTCAAGTTTTCTATTTCTTCCTGTTTGAGTTTTGGTAGTGTGTGGGTGTTTATAGGAATTTGTCCATTTCTTCCAGGTTGTCCAGTTTGTTGGCATGTAATTTTTCATAGTATTTCCTGATAATTGTTTGTATTTATGAGGGTTTGGTTGTAATAAATCCATTTTCATTCGTGACTTTATCTATTTGGGTCCTCTCTCTTTTCTTTTGAGAAGTCTGGCTAGAGGTTTATCAATTTTATTTTTTCAAAAAAACAGGTCTTGGCATGAGAGACTCTCAAAGAATAAGAACTGAGGGGAGAGATGGGTGTGGGAGGGGGAAGAGTGGGTGATGGGCACAGAGGAGGGCACTCGTTGGATTGAGCACTGGGTGTTGTATAGAAACCAATTTGACAAAAAATTATTAAAAAAAAACACAAAAGTAAAAAAAAAAAAAGGTCTTGGTTCTGTTCTACCAGTTTTTTTTTTTTTTTGGATTCTATATTGTTCATCTCTGCCCTGATTTTTATTATTTCTCTTCTTCTCCTGGATTGGGGGTATCTTTGCTGTTCTGTTTCTAGTTCCTTTAGGTGTGCTGTTAGATTTTGTATTTGGGATGTTTCTTGAGATAGGCCTGGACGCAATGTATTTTCCTCTTAGGACTGCCTTTGCTGCATCCCAAGGGGTTTGGATTGTTGTATTTTCATTTTCATTTGTTTCTATATATTTTTTAATTCTCTAATTGCCTGGTTGACCCATTCATTCTTTGGTAGGCTGTTCAATGCTTTCGGAGGTTTTCCAGACTTTTTCTTGTGGTTGATTTCCAGTTTCATAGCATTGTGATCTGAAAGTGTGCATAGTATGATGTCAATTCTTTTATATTTATTGAGAGCTGCTTTGTGACCCAGTATGTGATCTTGGAGAATGTGCACTCAAAAAGAAAGTGTATTCCACTGCTTTGGGATGTAGAGTTCTAAATATATCTATCAAGTCCATCTGGTCCAATGTGTCATTCAGGGCCATTGTTTCTTTAGTGATTCTCTGCCTAGTTGATCTATCCATTGCTGTAAATGAAGTATTAAAGTTCCCTGCAATTAGCACATTCTTATCAAAAAGATTGTTTATGTTTGTGATTGTTTTATATATTTGGGTGCTTCCAAATTCGGTGCATAGACATTTATAATTGTTAGTTCTTCCTGATGGATAGACTCTGTAATTATTATATAATGCCCTTCTTCTTTTCTTGTTACAGCCTTTAAAGTCTAGTCTAAGTATGTATACTCCAGCTTTCTTTTGACTTCCAGTAGCATGATGGATAGTTCTGACCTGAGTCCTTTGTAGACAGCAAAGAGATGGGTCTTGTTTTTTTTATCCATTCTGATACCCTATGTCTTTTGATTGGAGCATTTAGTCTATTTACATTCAGTGTTATTATTGAAAAATATGGGTTTAGAGTCATTGTGTCAGCTGTAGGTTTCATGCTTGTAGTGACGTCTCTGTACTTTGTGTTCCTTGCAACATTTCCCTCACAGAGTTCCCCCTTAGGATCTCACGTAGGACTGGTTTAGTGGTGACAAATTTGTTCAGTTTTTGTTTGGGAAAACATTTATCTCTCCTTCTATTCTGAATGACAGACTTGCTGGATAAAGGATTCTTGGCTGCATATTTTTCCTGTTCATCACATTGAAGATTTCCTACCACTCCTTTCTGGCCTGCCAAGTTTCAGTAGATGGGTCTGCTACTACCCTTAAGTGTCTACCTTTGTATTTAAGGCTCATTTATCCCTAGCTGCTTTCAGAATTCTCTCTTTATCCTTGTATTTTGCCAGTTTCACTATGATATGTCGTGCAGAAGATCGATTCAAGTTACGTCTGAGGGGAGGGGAGTTCTCTGTGACTCTTGGATTTCAAGGTCTATTTCCTTCCCCAGGTTGGGGAAGTTTTCAGCTATGATTTGTTCAAGTACCCCTTCGGCCCCTTTCTCTTTTCTGGAATTCCTATGCTAGGGATATTGTTCCATTTGATAGCATCGCTCAGTTCTCTAATTCTCCTTTTGTGCTCCTAGGTCATTTTATCTTCTAATTCACCTATTCTCCCCTCTGCCTCTTCAGTCCGTGTGGTGACTGCCTACATTTTATTTTGCATCTCATTTATGGCATCTTTAATTCATCATGACTATTTTTAAGGTCCTTGATCTCTGCAGCAATGGGATATCTGCTGTCTTCTGTGTTTTCAAGCCCAGTGATTAATTTTATGACTATTATTTTAAATTCTTGTTATGTTGCTTATATCTGTTTTGATTAGTTCTTTAGCTGTCACTTCTTTCTGGACTTTCTTTTGAAGAGAATTCTTCTGTTTCATCATTTTTACTAGTTTTCTGTGTCTTATGAGTTTTAAAAGCTTGTTATGTGCTCTGCACCTGCAAGTACTGCTCTTAAATGGGGGGGTGGGGGTGGTGGTATCATACACTGTCCAGGTCTTGGCCCTTCAGGAGGTGTTTTTGGGAGAGTGTTGCTTGCTCTCTGTTGTTGTGACTTTGGTTATTTTATTTCCCTACTCGTAGTGATGTTTTAGGTGTGCTTTGGTTTGTTCCTTGAAGTAGCCCTGGAAAGGAAAACAAACACAAGGAAACAGATACAAATGCACAAATAAATAAGCAAACAGACTAAAACAAAAGACAATCTAAAACCAGAAACACCAGCTACAAGTAAAGAACAGGGTAGAGGCAGTTCTGATGGAAGAACACATACAAAAAGAGAAATGATATGGGCGGGGAGAAAGAGAAAATGAATATTAACCATGCAGAGAGACTGAAAGCCTTAATCTAGAGAGAGAGAATAAGGAAGGAGGTGAGGAAAAAGAAATGAAGATAAAGTTACCCAGAGAAACTATATGGCCTGACTATTTCAGAAAGAGAGAAAAAAGGAAAGGACGAGATGTAGAACATGCATCAAGAGAATGGATTAAATATATCTGTTTAAGCAAACCAATAACCAGAGTGACCAGCCTAGAGGAGGGAAGAGATCTAAATAACAAGAATTGACCTACAGTTAATCCAGGCAATGCCTCAGTGCTGGTCTGGTGGGGGGGCATTCTGGTTCCACAGCGTCTATCCAGCACAGAGAATGTGGTTTATCGTAGACGCCTCTACTGTGGGCTCCAGAGACCAGTCCCTGAGGCCCTCCCTTGGTGGTTGTGGGGAGAAAAATGGCAACCCCCCAGTCCCTTCTTCACAGACCAGGTGTCCCGAATCACTCCGTTGGATCTGTCCTCACTGTGCGATGAGGCGGGCTGTCTCACTCCGCTGTTTCCTATGTCCCATGCTTAGCTGGGTTTTAAACTCCCGCTCTGTGCGCGTTAATGTTGCCACCCAATATGTGCTCTGCGGCTGTGCTGCAGCACTTCAGGGCAGGGGACCGTTTCTCCGGCTGCCGAGTGCGCCCCTGCCGTACAATCGAACCGGAAGTGACTCCACTCTTCCCCAGGTGTGCGAACAGGGCAGCCTGCCCCAGTCCAAAGAAAGCCCTGCAGTTAGAGATAAGATGATGGAATCCTTCTCCGTCCCGGTTCGAGGTTTTTCTCTTGTCCAGATACAGTCCTATGCTTCCCCAGCCGCTCTTTCTCTTCCCTTTCTCTCTACACAGAAGGGGATCCTTCCCCTCTGTGGCCCGTTTTATCTCCCCCAGTTCACAATCACACACCTATGGGGCTGTCCGGTTTTGCCATTCGCTTCCTGGTAGACTCCATCTCCTTTCCTCCCAGATTCTTGGAATTCAAAGTCTTTCCACTTCAGCTCTTTGCTTGAGAGAATTGGGAAGTATGGATCCCCCTACTTCTCCACGTTGGCCTCCTCTTCAAATTTCTTACTTTCATTTGAGAAAAAATGAAACACTGCACATTCAGTCCTCTAACAGTTAAACTTTCACCATTTCCAGCTGAATTCATTGTGATTCCATTGGTTTTGGTAGTAGAGGCCTCTCACATTCATTGTGAATCAGTATATAAGGTGGACCATTTCTGAATCCTTTACCATTGTTCTATTTTGTTCCTATTATTTTGTTTCGTAAAGTAACTTTTCCATGCTGTCATTTAGAACCTATGGTTTAAATACTTTCCTGCTTACATTGAAATTTTGGACACTAATTAGGATTTTAATAAATATTTTTTGGGTTTTAAAAGAAAAAATCCTTTGTTAATGTTCTCCATTGAATCATATGTGTCAACAGGGCTATTACTTTTTCTCTGTATATTCTTAACACATTCAACTGCATTACCAATACACCCATGATGTGCTGGACAGAGTAACTTTTGGTTCCTAATTTCACTCACTGGTGTATTTCTCCTCAACTTTTGTAGACAACGTACCTACTGAGGATTAGTTACTTTAAACTCTATTATAAATTCCTACAAATTTCAAATTCTGCTTCCAAAATGGCCAAGACAACAGGGCTGCCCCACCTGGAGACTCACAGCGAAACAGCCTCCACAGTCTCACATGGCAGAACCCTTTCCAACATTTAAAGAGAGTACAAGAAGCCTTGTTTTAGTCTCATAGGTCTCTAATAACTGGACTTCAACACAAAAAAGCTGTCTTAGACTTTTAGTCAAACATCAACTTTGTTTAAATACTACATTTTTACCTGGTCCAAAGGGCATCTTCAGACACTCAAAATTTTACTGAACCCCATAAATTCATAGAAAACATTTACAAAAGAAATTTAGAATAAGCACCATTGGGAAAACATCATAGTTGTGGAGGGGTTATTTTATACTATTCAGTTAATAACAGAATAAAATGTGGTCCTCACTTGCCCATACATGGTAAAATGAGATATGTCTAAAATATTTGGCTATATTCATTAATTGGGATCATTGAAAATGTTGTCCTGTTAAAATTCTGTAGTGCTTTCTTAAGATCCTCGGGGTAATAAAATATCGTTATTGGCATTTGAGTCATGGTTTGCCATGATCGCTTCACAGCAATATTTCCCCCCAAAGATGAAGCTGATTTAAAAAAAGGAGAGTTTACCTGATTTCCTCCCATACCATGACAGTTGAATATACCCACTTTTTCATTTTCCTTGCGGCCCATGTTGTCTAAACATTGGTTGGTTTCAACATTTCTTATCTAAAGGAAACATACAAAAACATGTCAGAAAATCTTCCTGGCGTTATCAAATTGTATATTGATAATAAGATGATACATGGTTGCAAGGAAATTTTTCCAAAAGGAACACACAAATATTTTTCTTTTTCTATGTCTATTCCTAATTTTGTGTAAATTTCTAAACGCCTACTTAATATAAACTTGAACAGCAATGGCATTGTCATTAACATCTAATAAAGAGGCACTCCTTGTTTATAACATAGTAGCAGAGAACGGGGAAATATCCGCATTTTACAAATTAATCATTTGTCCCCAAATCCTTTTAAAATTAGGGCAGTTGCCAAATTCCACTCAAAAATCCATAGTCTATTCTTGAACTCATGTGATCCCATATGCAAAGGAATTGAAACAAATTGGTTAAATATTTAAATTTATGTGTTTTTAGATTGCTTTACTACTAGATATTCCATCATGTTAATAAAGATGAATGTTTATTTCTGCAACTAAAACATATCCATCTTTTTTCATTCCTAATGCCAAACTTAATGGAAAAGAGTTGACCTAAGAAAAGCTATTGTAAAACTAAATGGTGATTTCGCATTAAAAATCCCTCAAAAACAAGATTAAATTGCCACGTACAAACAGAAGACTCTTGGTTTACACTCAAATACTGCATTAGTTCCATAATTAACAGAATGTCAATTCGTTTTTGAGACACATGTAATTACAAAAGCCATTCATTGAGTTTAAAGAAGCTAAAATTACTAAATCAAGCACAAATGAATAATTAAAAAGGCATTTCTAATAAATGGAATGGGAAGGTTTTTAATTTTTCCCTAAGTCTAAACTACAAGTATGTATTTATACTTGTCCACTCTGCTTCTGAAAAGTTCTTATCTCTGACTCTTACTAGAACCCGCATATCTTACTGTTCACCCATACATTACTTGCAAACCTCTAATTAGTCATCTATGCTTTAGGTATATATTTCTTCAAAAACTTCTAAAAAGGATAGATTAGGTTTGAATGAATCACTTTTTTATATGATGCAGAATGCAAAGGGCATGTAATGGTTTCTGGAATTGGGAAAAGTGGCGTGATTTGCTTTAAGGCCCCAGTCAGCAACTGAGAATAGTGGGGAGTGGAATTCATACTTTGCAAAGGTTGAAAGAGCTGAGCAGAAGTGTCAATGCATTGAGATTTAGAGCAGGATTATAAATCCTTTCATCAAGAACCTTAGCTGCAACACGTTAGGAAGAACAGAACACACCATGAATATTAAAGAGAAAGGATATAAGCTTCAAGAAGCAAAATCAAGTTCCATACCAATAGGTTTAGGGCTGAAATATACTCTCAATCTGACATAGGTTGGTTCAAGCACTGAAGGATACTGAGCCTATAAGTGAAGATTAAAGGTTTCAGGACCTGTAGCTTGACAGGATTGAGAAAGGTAACAATTGATAGATGATAGGCCGCCTATGTTTCATGTAACCTAATCAATATGACATAAAAGTTTATATTTAAATTCTTTATATCAGACTTTCTTGTTAACATTTCATAAAAGGCAGACTTCTTGAGAAATAATAAAATGGTATATTATTTATTATCCGGAAGTATGGAATGGAATAATACTATAACCCTTAGAGGAATAAATATCTTACAGAAGGATTAAGTCACCTTTACATGTAAGCTATGCAATCTGATTCAAAGGACCTCTGCTAGATTCATGGTACTTGAATAGATTCTAGTTAATGGTTACAGGGGCAACAGGCTGAGTCATTTATAAACCTTTGTCTTTTTGCTGGAAACAGAAGATTCGAAGCCATGTTCAGAACCGTACGTACTCTGACAGCATTTTAAAGGGACATACGAAGATGCATATCCTACTCTTTGACAAACTGAACACAGAACTTAAGAATTCTGTATACTTCGTGTAAACACCATTGAAGGTGCTGGGGCTACTGTAATGAACAAAGTGGACACAGTCCTTTCCACCATGGAGCTTATATTTTAGAGAAGAGTGTAATGCATAAACACATTTGTAATATGTCAGAAGATCAAGAACTTCTATATGAAGAACACAGGAAGGGTAGAGAAAGAGATGGAAGGAGTACTATTTTAGATAGGGGACTAGGAAAGGCCATTCTGAGAAAATGATACTTGAAATGATACTTTAGTAAAGTGAGAAAGCGGCCATATTTCCTTGTGTGGAAGAGCATTCCAGACAGAGGGAACAGCAAATGGATGGTCTCTGCAGCTGAGTAAAACAACAAGCTAGCAATGTGGCCAGGGTGCTGTGAACAAGGGACAGAGGAGAGAGGTATCCAAGACTAAATAATATAAGAAATCATACGTTTTTAAGCATGAAGATGACGTATTTATCTGGCTGCTGTGAGGAGAACAGATTTGAGGGACCAAGGAGTAGAAGCAGAGAAACACGTAAGGGGACTCCTGTGGTCATGCCGGCTAGAGATGGTGGCTGTTTGAAATAGTAGGATAGCGATAGAGGTGGATAGGTCACATTGGGGATGTTTTTAAGATAGAACCAAGTAAGACTTGCAATTGAATTGGATATGAGCTGTGAGAGGAAAAAAAGACATCAAGAAGCATTCCAAGGTTTTGCCTGAGCAAATGGACAAATGACGTCTCCCTTTACTGGGAACAATACCCCGAGTTCTTGCATGTTGATAAATATATCTGCAGCCTTAATATTTGAAAATCAATTTGGTATATCTGAAATCCTTGGCTCACAATCCATTTCCTTGAGCGACTTCAAAATGTCATGCTGTTTACTTTCAGTGTAAATAGTTGCTTTTGAAAAGGCTGATGATAATCTGATTTTCTTTGTCTTTTTTACAAATATCTATTTGCCCGAGCACCAAACTGATCTTTTAAATTCAATAAATATACCACCATGCATCTTAACATCATTCACTCAGGATCACTCTTCCAGATCTATAGCACTCCTTTGCAGCAGTTTCAATTTTACTTTCAGGAAAATATTTTCTAATATTATAGGTAGTAGTGTTCATTTTGTTTTATTGCTTTGATTTTTCCCACTAGAAAATCCTATTATTTCGGATCTTATGGATTCTCTTCTCTAGGTCACCTTCTATAAAAAGGGAAATTATTGGAGTTTCTGGGATTATTGACTTGTGTTGTTTCAAGTTTAGCTTTCATTTCTAAATGTATTCGTTCTTTAATTTCTAATTCTTTCCTGCCTTTCAGACCCTTGTTTCAAAGGTATTTCTAAATTTGATTTACAGCATTCTTTTCTACATTTTATCATCATACAATTTCTTTTAGTTCATTTTGAAATATTAGGTCACGCTTTTCCTGTCTATGGGCATAATGCTTTGGTGTCCATCACTGTTTGCAGACAGAGCATTCCCCTTGTTATCTTTATTCTTACTGTGGCCATCCTCTTCTGATTATTATTGCTGTTCTTATCTTTGCGTGAAGCCAATACTCCTGACCTTTTAAGAGAGAGGGTTTGTTTGATCAGGAGATCATTGCTTTCTTTTCTATTTTTGGGAATCACTTGGCATCTTTAAACTCTTCTGTTACCTGGCTCCCAAGTCCACACATTCACATTTAGTTGGTAAAGGGTGTAACTTGGCCATGGGAGGGGGGTGGTTTTAAAATCTCCCCACGTTAATTCTAATGTGCAGCAAAGTTTAGCAATTACCATTTTGGAGGGAAGTATGCAGGGTTTTGATGTTAAATGGTGACATTACTCTTATAATTAGTTTTTCTTTCTTAAGTAACTTCTTTTTCAGTGCTTCCCATCTGGAAAGCTTTTATAATATGCTTCCGCTTGGCCTCGCCCTCATAGATTCTGATCCAAATGGTCTGGAATAGGACCAGCAGACAGCTTAAAGCTCTGCAATTAAGTTGAGTGTATATTCAGGGTTGAAACTCCTCGCATCAAGAGAACACAATGGAGTACTTGCTATCTGGAGGCCTACCTATTTTGTAAGTCATTTTGAAACTCTGGGTGCTGGTGGAAAGAAAAGGTTTTCATAGTAAAGTTGATTCCGTCAGTACGCAGTGGGAAAGTTGAAGGGCAATTGTTTCCAGCTGTCCTGACAGGAAATGTTTATAAGAAGACCACTTCCGACTAACTTCAAAAGTCTGGCTCTTCCATTCCTGTCCTTTTCTGAAAAGGTGAAAAAGTAACCTTCTCTTTTTTGAGATCTCCTGGTTCTGTTCATCTCTCCTATTTTCATCTGGATTTTCCATATCCTTTATCCTCATGGTCTCTTCTTCTCAATTGGGCTTTATTCCTTGAAGTTTCTCCTAAGAAGGAACTTCAACTAGTGAGTTTTAAGATTTCACAATTCTCAGAGTGTGTAAGCCTTTCAGACATTACAAAGGAGACTCTTCACTGACTTACAAATTGGAGTGTATGAAAACACCTCTCTCAGTTTCAACTACTATTATTAAATTGGCCTGAGGCAATTTCAAATGAGTATCTGTTGGCTCTTTTGGGAGTTATTCGGGTATCATTTCCATCAGAAATCCCATTGCTTTCCTTGCTTCCTCCTGCAAAGATTGGAGTATCACATGGTCATGAAATTGACAACTTATATTTTGGGATTTGTGAGAATACCTGCCACCTAATTTGGTGGTCAGTGTTTTCTGTCATTTTTTTGTTTTGTTTTGCTATTCTGGATGCTCTTTCTGATTCAAACAATGTGTCACTGCTGCCACTGTTTATTTTTGGATTTCTAAAATAGACTGATTTGGGGGACTTCATTAAAAGAAACTTGTGCTATTTTTGATACGTTCTAACTACTCCACAAAATGATTTGGTAGTTTCTGAACATGTAATATTACCTGTTCCTTAGGACATATCAAGTGCTAAGAAGATACAAAATAAAAACTCAAGTCAAATCTGATGAGGTTGGCTACATTTGGTATCTGGACTTGAAACAGAGGAATCAGTGGTTTAGGGCAGCTGTCAGAATGAGATGAGATGGGGTGTCTACCACCACCACTAATACCACTGCCACTGTAATAATAATAATTAGCAATCATTATAATTGTATGTGCTATGTGCTGTTCCAAGCACTTATGTGTAACAAGTAATTTAATATTTACAACCAACCTATTATCCCCATTTCATAAATGAAAATATTAAGATACAATGAAGTTACATAATTTGTATAAGGAATTGAAAGTTATTATAACAAAATTGGGAATTGCCCAACCCTGACGTCCAGATAGGTAATCAGTATTTATCAGAAAGGAGATGAGTGGAAGGAGAAAGGAAGGGTTGGGTTCTAGCTAACCAGAGACCAAGGTTATAACAGGTCATTCAGACACTGGTAAAGGCACATGGAACAAGACGCATGAAAGCAAGCTAGGATCAGACCTAGGGGACCAAGTCATGAAGACTGGATGCCACACTGTTGGGCTGAGGTTATGTAAATAATTTCTGGCTATGGCCAGGATGACATTAGACACAAATAGGATAGAACACAGAATGTCAGGAACCAGGGTATCAATAGCCAACTTAAAAGATCGAGAGAGACACATCATCAGGATAGAGACAATATCAAAAGGTTTATAGGTCTCTAAAACCCAGATTTAAAAAAAATCCATGCACCCTTAGAAGGCAGGTTAGCACACATCAGTTTGTTCTCAAGTCAGTGAACCCAACACTATGGGAATCTGCTATATTTTCTTCAAAATATAAAAATGGTCACCAATATGTACGGACAATGCTCATCAAACAAATCTTACTGCATATGATGAGGTATTGGCATACGGGAAAGTTCAATCTATATACCTTATCTTTTGAGATGCAAAAGAAGTGATTTCAGATGATCTTGCATAATTTGTAAATCGGAACCTTTCTAAGAACACCCTGGGGCCTCAAAGAATGTTGTTTAAGCAAACCAGTCAACTTCAGGAAAGACCCTGATCTCATCACTGGTACCATATTGCCTGACGACACCAATTTCTTGGTAATGCCATTAATTCTGAGAAAAATCTAGGCAACCAACCACTTGATGATCTTCATTCATTAGAAATTCCTTACAGATTGTGTTTTATAACCTGTATCCACATAAGTACAGCAGGCTGGTACTTCTCAAATCTGGAAAATTCTTTTGACTCATTCTTTACGGCATGGGACAGCTTTGAATATGTGGCATAGGGCCAGCATAGTTTTAACTTTAATTGTTGTCTGCTTTGAGATTCCTTTGTTTACACATAATCTTTTATTGCTTGAAAACAATTTTTAATGACATAAAATTGAGAGCATTTTCCCACTTGTGTTTTTATGTTTGAAATCAGCAAGCCTTTTTCTAAATGTTTCTACTCAGCAGCAGCCTTGGTAATGTTCTTCCCACTTACATAGTTTGTTCATTAGCTTTTGCTCCCTCTGCTGGATTGTAACAGCAAGCAAAAATGAGAACTCTTAATTCTGGAAAAGAGGCATGTACTCCCCCCTCACCCTCATACCTTTGCATTTTGAAACCAATATGTAAAATCCATTCTAAAGATAATAATCTAAACTTAAACTAGTTTTTTTTGCTTTAATTACTCCAACACATGCTTATCCTTCAATTGTACATTGTTACTCATTATCATTATTTTACATATGTCAACCTCGTTTGGTTTCTCTTTACTTGTAAAGAAGAAAATAGGCCCATTTGCAGTGAATTTCAGTTTAATGTTAACGTTTCCATATTATAATTGCTGTCGTGAATATGCATTTAAGTAGATTTCTCTCTTTACCAAATTGTGCATAAATCAGGAAGATGAGTGCAAAATCTATATATTTAACAAATCCAAGCTGACTGCTTATGGAGACCTGGGTTTAAAATGCCCTGATTTTAAAATTCTGAGCATATGATATATTAACCCTTGTCCACACACACACAATGTAAAGAACATAGAAAATCAAAGAATTTCATTTATTTTGGTGGATAGCAAAAGCACTGAACAAGAATACTGAGAGAATTCAGTAAATGCCTAATTGGCATATAGTTTGTTTTGATTGTTTGTGCCAATACCTATTTAAGTAATACAATTAGAATTAGTTCTAGTCTATCAGCAATGTGTAGTAAAAAAATATTTTTTAGGTGATAAACTCACTTTGTTTGCAGGTGGGTTACACAACCCAACAGTCTTTAAAATTAACATCGGAAGAAGAAGTTTTTTGTTTTGTTGTTTTTTTTCCCGTACATAGGCATGTTCAGTTACCCTGGGTTGAAAATTAGGATCCCAAAGAGTTTTAGAAATATAACGATGGGCAGAGAGAATGTGCCTATTTGTGTAAGTCATCTAAAACTAGGCTTCCTCACTGGTTATCCTATTGAAATGTCAGGAAGACTGTGAATCTATAAATAGATCTGATTACCAACAGAGGGTAAATCTCTAAGCATGTTAGCCTCTGAGTTCAGCAGTCACTGATTGTACCCTCAGTCCCTGCAGCCTACAGCTACATGTTGTCTATTTAGTTACACAAATCTGCTTTTTAACAATACTTATAGAATATGGTACCAGTATGCAACAGGACCCTTAACCAAAGATGCTATGGTTACAGGATACAAAAGGAAAAAGAAGTTGCGAGGTCAGGAAGGCAATCCAAATTGCACAGACTAATGTCTAAACATCTGTGAAGCAACATGCAAATGTAAACTATGAATCCCAAGAGTTAAGTCACTTGGCTACAGAAATCCTTTTCTCCCTGGTGCCCCCCTGATGCTCCTATATTCTACATAGCTCACAATACATTTTTTTCCTCAAAATGCTGGTCTGTCATTGGTCCAAAAACTTGAGGTGAGGCATACGACTTTAGAATCTTATTTTTCAGTCCCATAGTGCTGAAATTTGCCATTATGTTTACAAGATCAGAAACTGACATTCTAAATCCCCATAAGCTAAAGGGCTAGTTAAGAAAGAATTTAATGCTACAAAGAACTTGACTTCCTTATTCCATTATGATATGCTTGCTGAGCCTAAAAGGCACATGGTTCATTAAGCTACTTAAAGGTTTTAGTTCAAAGCAATTGCACAGCTTTTAACTTCCCATTGGGAATTGCATGTAATTCATGGGCTGGGTAAAGTAATATTTCAATTACCTGAGTAAAATTCAAATATAAGAAATTAAGACACTGATATCAATAGTTTTCCTAATGACTATTTTGGTGATGATACAGCATAATGAGAAACTGAATAACACATTTACAGCTTCCAAAATAGCTCAGAAAGTTATAAAGAAAAATTGACAGGAAAGTGTTTATATTCATCAATACACTGCAATATTAAGTAACAGGCTTTGAACAAGTTGAAATTTCAAGAAATTTTAAATTGTTAAATGCTACCCATTTCATTTTAAATTAATGAAATTATTTGTTGTCTTGATAAGTAGCTTGGATATCTGATACCACTCCGAGGCTCCAACTACTTGGAAAAAAAAAAAAAAAACAACCTTCATATATAAGGAAAGATAGCTTTTTACTTTCTTCCAAAAATGGTTAATGGCAGTCGGTGAGAAAGGAAAAGCTTTAAGTAAATGTTGTCCATTAACAGTTCATCCCAAACTCATTATCAAAATGTCCGTCTTAAATTATGTATACATGACTATGCAAAATCGAATTGGGAAGTAGTGCTTGGTAAAATTGCCCTTCTGTTTCCATGGAAACAGATGCTGGCTTGAATCTCTTTAAGGCTTGTTTTAAAGTGGAAAACTACAGCACATTAGTATACCACTAAGTTTAAAACAACATATCTCATAGATTTTTAAGTTTTTGGGGTTTTGAAGCAGAACTTTGTAACATGCCTATATACTTCATATAAAGCATCTTTTTTTTCTCTGAATTTCTTAACTATTTTTTTTCCTTGCCACCTCTCCTGCCCACATTTCAATGGAATGGCTTAAGAGGAAAGGATTTCACTTATTTGACTTTGTATTCTTAGCATGTACGATATAGATTCCAACTACACCTCTTATTTCATGAAAGCATTTTGAATAAATAAACCATAATAATACAAGCTATCTTTTCTTTCTAGTTATAAGTAAAAGTAAGCTTTAATGTCAGACTAACATGTATTTGAATCCTGACTTTGTTAGGTAGCTCAATGACCTATAAGTGAATCACATAAACCTTCTATATGTCAGTTTCCATTTTAAATTGGGATAATAGTAAAACCCAAGTCATGGAGTTGAGATTTTTAAATAATGGAATTGTTATAAAGCATCCAGCATAGTGCTTGACTAAATGAGAAATCAGTAAATGATAGCTATAATAATTATAATAACTGTTACTACGGATACTGCTACTACTTCTTGCCAGACATTATGCTAGAAGCTTTATACCTTCAATCATCACTATAGCCTTTTATAATTATCTTCACACTACTGACCGGCAGCAGAGAGGATATCCAGTGCCATTTGAGTCATAAGCTACGAGTTCAGAAATTTTTTCAATACAACATGCTGCCTTTTCTGGATATGTTTCAAGAACCCAGAAACGTGCAATCTCTCTCTGTCAACCCACTTCTCTACATTAAAATAGGGCCACCTGATCCATCACAGAAGCCGGCTAATTCAAAATTAGTAGGTTGTACAAAGGAATTTACCCACACTATATTTTTAGGTTTTTTTTAGCAAGTCAATTAGGTTTCCTTGATGTAGTACAGGAAACTAAAAAAATTGGATTTAAAAACAAATGTTTTTCATGTTTGTTTATTTTTGAGAGAGAGACAGACAGAGAATGAGTGGGGGAGGGACAGAGAGAGTGGGAGACCCAGAACTCGAAGCAGGTTCCAAGAACTGTCAGCACAGAGCCCCACATGGAGCCCAAACCCTCGAACTGCAAGATCATGACCTGAGCTGAAGTGGGACTCTCAACCGGCTGAGCCACTCAGGTGCCCCATAAAAATGGATTTTTAACCCAGAAGTAAATATCTAGGTTCTGTTTTAGAGCCCTTTCTCAGGGTCACTCTGGTGATCCCAGAGAATTTCCAAAAAGTCTGCCTTACTCATATCTGTTTTGTTATATGTCCTGGTCATACCTCATTTTAGAAAAAGTAATCAATGTTTACTCATTAGCTGGGTCCACTGACTGCAGCCAGAAAAACACTCTAGAACCATGCCTTTCCTTTTAGGGTACAGTCAGGTTCACAATTGTTAAAACAAACTTTTCAGTAAAGAAGTCAAAGTATTAGATACTGGGGATCTTTAGTGACATTAGATCATAATAACTAGCATGCAAACAGTGTTCTAGTTTAAAAAGTACTCATATTTTATGTATTAAATATAAATCACTGTAACATTAGTACTTAAATTGAAATATTCATGTTTGAAAACAATGGCAACAACCCCCCCCCATTAAAAGCCAACAAAAATTAAAAAAACAAAAACCCTGAGGCACAGGACTATTAAGTAACTAGAAAGTCATACATTCACTGTTATTACAGATGAATCTTTGCACTACATTCATGTTAAATAGATGTAAACTGAAAGATTCTATAAAGAGATATTTACATGGCTAGCCAGGAAGAGGGGATCTGACAAATAGTGCCAGAATGCAGCACAGAAAAGCAGCCTTTAAAAAACAATACAGCTAGGGGTCCATCCAGTTTCAGGATTTTTTTTTTCCTTCAATCATTTTCTTCTTAATCATAAATTACGTTTATGGATTAAAGTTACAGCTTTTTATTTTCAGCAAATGAACCAAAAAAGTATTAGATTATATTCTATACATTTCAGATATTCTATCATGACCCAAGAAAGTGGCAGCTTCAACCTAAGGACAGACTTAGTAATTATTTTCCAAGTCCATTGTATCCTTGCTGTCAAAATTCTTTAATTACAACCAGTATTAGTTTTGATTCTCAAATCTCATCCCTGTTAAGTGGGAAACTACAAATTTGGAACATATAATTCGTAAAGGAATGGTTCTTAGTTTGAGCAACTGAATATATAATATGTTTATATAGTCATAATGCAGCCAACTATGTATTTCTAAAGATAATAGATATTTTAGAAAACAGTGGTAAAAGGATCAAGAGTTTTCAGTGGGCCTACACAGAGGCTACATCATACGTGCTTTTACAGTAGACTGAGTACCAAAACAGAGGACTCCAGTTAACTTCTGTTAGGCCAGACAGTAATGCAATTTACACAATATAACTGATGCTAATATTACCATTTTATTTTTCTTTGGAAAATATATTTATTAAAAACTTATTGCTTATATTAACATGTAATGGATAACATCATCATTATTATTATGGAGCCCAATGCGGAGCTTGAACTCATGACCCTAAGATCAAGACCCGAGCTGAGATCAAGAGTCAGACATTTAACCAACTGAGCTACCCAGGTGTCCCCAGAAAACATTTTTAATGAATTAATAAATAGGTTTTAAAGTTATCAGGTTTAGCTTCAATTCATTAAATATTGAGAGTTTTATCCCACTTAAACCAAAGCTCTTATCACAAGAGTTATAAGAGTGTAAGGTCCATAGAACCAAAATATTTCTAACCCGTTGGTAAAGAAACAAGAAAATTCTATTTAGTTTTAAACTATCCTTTACTTTTGCAAATCCCAGTGATAAAGACTTTTAGGTCCTTGAGACTATAAGTGACTTGAGAATTTAGTTAAAATAAACCATTTTATTCATAACATAAAAAAAATATTGAGTTCCTTAGAAATTGCTCCATTTGCAAAATATATTTATAACTTAACCAAAATAAATAATTCATACCTCACCAAGTGAGTAATAACGTCTTGGGATCTGGGAGTCCGGATAGATGTTTTCAAGGTACCAAGAAAAGGGCTTACACTTCAGATTTTCTCTCAGCGTTTTTCTGACTGACACATCTCCGTAATCCACTTTGACAACACCTGGAATTTTTCAGAGAAACACACAAATCAGTTCTATTTTCGTTTAAGTATCGTTTCCCTGTTTACTTTGCTATCAGTTTTTTTTTTTCCTCTATAATTATAATTCCATCAAATTCCATTGCATTTGCAGCTGCTACAACACTGATTTTCTTACTAGCAACCAATTAGTACATGAAATAGATATCAAAAACAGATTTTCTTTCGGTTATGACTTTTCAAATGCAAATATTTATTACCAAGTACTTACACTTCTTAGATTGAATAATTAATCAAATAAGTGTAAATTGGTATTAATTTAGCATCTCATAATCAAAGCTTAACTGAGCTGTGTGATAAGGTAGCTGCTTCTCCTTATTAAAAATTCCAATCCTCAAATTTTCCCAGGGTCTTTTACTCACCACCATAGATTTCATGATAAAGTTATATAAATATGATCCTCACAATGAACACTTAGGTGTTCTAACTCTCTCTCTTGAACTTTTACTCTAAGTCTACCATAGACCTGATTTTTTCTTTATTTTTTTCACCTGTATTATTAATTAATGTAAGCCAGTTCAAATTCTTGGATAAGTTATTAAATAAGAAGCTAACAAACAAATGGCTTATATTCACATATGTACAGTAACATGATTAATTTCACTTCATGTAATAGCACATTATATAAAATTGAGTATTTCCATTGATCATAAAAGATGCTTCTAGTTGAGAATTGAAAACAACAATGCTAATTTTATATAAAAAGAAATCACGGTACTATTATTTGGTCATTACTATCAATATTAAAAATGATTTGACTGAAACAAATAATGATGAGAAGATTACATTTCTTAGAATATTTTGAAAAGGTTTCTGTTTAACTTGTTTTCTTTAAGAGAAACAAGCAACCAGACTTGGGCGCACATGCGCACACACACACACACAAATGGCCCAGTACTTAGTATATACTATCCCAATTAAGCAGCAAAACCTAACAACCCTTCTATAAAGTAATTGTTTAGATCATCCAAAGGTCTGTAACTAATGTCATTATTTGAGTCACTGTATTCAAGAGGTAAGGCTCTTGAAGTTCATCACCTGTTTCCCCCTTCTCCCATTGTTTTCCAAAAATTCTTCACAAGTTTTTTTTTTTTTTCCATAGTTAAATGCCTTTGCATTGTTAGAAAGCATTCTGATGATGCTTAAGCAGCCGAACCATTTCCTTTTAAGAGACAATATTGATTTTTCTAGCTGGCGTTTGGATGGAAAACAACAAGGTCTTTGGGCATTTTAAACACATAAATATTTGCTTTCAAAATAATTCTATTCATAACTTACAATCTGGAGTGTAACCTTCAAAAAAAGAGACTGGAAAACATTTACAAAATAGATCACTAAAAGAATTTCTCTTTGTGTTAAGTGCTACATCAATTGCAATGATCTAATAAACAGTCTTGAAAATCATATAGAGATGCCATTGGACCCGGGGGTGGGGGTGGGGAAGGCACTGTAACTTCAGAGGACTTAATTTAACTATCAGTTTTACTGTTCTGTTTCATTTTTGAGGTGGGTGAATTTAATTAAGATACTCTATTTATATATCAGTATCCTTCCTTTTTCATTATATTGAAATGTAATAGTCCTGACTCCAGAACTTTTTCCTTGGAGGCTTTTAAAAAAAATTGTTTATTTTTGAGAGAGAGAGAGGAGCGTGAACAGGGTGGGGGGTGGGAGGGGAAGACACAGAATCAAGAGCAGGCTCCAGACGCCGGTCTGACAGCACAGAGTCCACATGGGGATGGAACCCACAAACCGTGAGATCATGACCTGAGCCGAAGTCGGACACTTAACCAACTGAGCCACCCAGGCACCCCTTTCCTAGAAGGTATTTATGAGAAGTTTTCTGATTAAAAAGGAGTTTGAAGATTCATTTATATATGTTTAACATTAGATAAGAGAAAAATGTTAACTGCCCACATCAGATTCGGCAAAGATTTGGTTGGTGAAATCTTTATTAGGAGAAGCTACTATTAGGAGAAGCTAAAACCTTCTCAACTTACCACCTCTAAACCACCCTTGGCATTGCTACTACAATGTGCATTCTGTCTTAGTCCTAGATAATTACTTTAAATTACTATTAGAAATGCACAAAAATACTATGGACTTATCTTAATATTTTGGTGAGGATGGCTTTTTCCCTGTGTTTTTAGACACACAGAAATCAGATACTATGAGGGTTAGTCCCCAAAATACATAAAGAACTTACACAACTCAATAGCCAAAAAGCAAACAACCCAATGAAAAAACCGGCAGAAGACTTGAACAGACATTTCTCCAAAGACCTGCAGATGGCCAACAGTCACATGAAAAGATGCTCAACATCATTTATCATCAGGGAAATCCAAATCGAAATTACAATGAGATATCACAACTGTCAAAAACACAAGAAACAAAAGTGTTGGCGAGGATGGGGAGAAAAAGGAACTCTCTTGCACTGTTGGTGGGAATGAAAACTGGTCCAGCCACTGTGGAAAACAGTATGGAGTTTTCTTAAAAAGTTAAAAATAGAACTACCTTACAATCTGCTATGGGTATTCACCCAAAGAGTATGAAAACACTAACTCTAAGGGATACATGCACCACTTTGTTTCTAGTAGCATTATTTACAATAGCCAAATTATGAAAGCAGCTAAGTGTCCATCAATAGATGAATAAAGAAGATGTGGTGTGGTGTACACACACACACACACACACACGCACGCACACACCTTATTCAGCCACAAAACACAATGAAATCCTGCCATTTGCAATGACATGGATAGAGCTGGAGAGTATAATGCTAGGCAAAATAAGTCAGAGAAAAACAAATACCATATGATTTCACTCATATGTGGAATTTAAGAAACAAACCAAATAAGCAAAGGAAAAAAGAAGAGAGACAAATGACTCTTAACTATAGAGAACAAACTGATGGTTACCAGAAGGGAGATTAATGGGGAGTGGGTGAAAAAGGTGGTGGGGATTAGTACATTTGTCGTGATTAGCGCTGGGTGACGACTGGAATTGTTGAATCACTATTATACACCTGAAACCAATATAACATTGTATGTTAACTATACAAAAAATAAAAAATAAAAACAACTATTCATTGATCCCTAAAAAAGTGAGATATGTGAGAGACAGCAGTGGTCACCCAGCATTCATATATTTTTCCACATTTCCAGCCCTTGCAGTTATTAGGCAAGGGCATTGCCTAGTCCTGGGTAATGAACTATAGAGGAAAGGGACAAATGTCACTTCTTGTCTTAAAGACAGAAGATTAGGTATGACACCCTCAGCTCTTTTTTCCTCTACTACAGGGGCTAAGGAGGTGTCGTACCATGGTGGGTACGGCTCCAAGATGGTGAGGACTTTATCAGCCTGTGTCAATGAGAGACTGTGAAGTAGAGCCTGAATTATTCAGTTCCATGGCTTGAATTGACCCTTCCCTCCTACCATCTCGGGTCATTGCTCTATCCCTCTGTTCTGCTTAATCATTCTCCATGTGTTTCCCAAACTCTTATCTGCAACCCAAACTCTCCAAAGTACTTTATCCAATTGTTTACCCAACAATTTCCCTGGGAGCTAAATAGGCATCCCAAATTTGACATGTCCAAAATAGTCCTCTTGATTTTCCATTGATTTTCCAACTCCATTCATCTCCAGGGTTCTCCATTTCAGCAACTGCCACAAATATTCACCCTTTTTCTCAGGGCAATAACATAAGAGTAATCATATTTAGCTCACACACATATATTCAGTTCATTAGCAATCCTTATTTGTTCTACACTCACAATACGTCCTCAGCCCCCTCAAAAATCCCCTTTCCCATGCTGGTTGCACTATCTCTCACCTCTTGCCTGAACTATCATTGAAACAGGCTCCTAAATAGTCCCCTGACATCTTACATTTCTCCATCCAGCCTTTAGTCACTATTGCCTAATCCCTGGACAATATATTTGAAATATAAGTCATGTCACCACCCTGCTCCAAATCTTTCAATGATTTTTCTCTTGTGCTAAGAATAATTGACAATATCCCAGCCATTGCCTAAGATCCTTCATGAAATGAATCTTGATTTTCTCTATGACCGAATCAACTGTATTCACTTCACTGTAGCCACACTGGCTTTTTGTTTTATTCTTTCCTTTTCTTCAAATGCTGAGTTCATTCCCCATTCACAGCTCTACTTGTCCTTTTTCCTGTCTGGTATGGTATTAACTAGGAACTTCCATGAGTTGTCCTTTACTACACTGAGGTAGTCTTCTAAGATTTCACGTCCTCAGATTCATTTTGACCTTCCTACCTCAATTGATCCATCCCTCCCATCATCCAGCATCATTGCTCTATCCCTCTATTCTGCTTAATCATTCTCCAGGGTACTACTTGACATTATATTATAGATTAATTCTCTTTTTGTATCCCTGATAAAAATTTTGGATAAATTACTTAATCACTTGAAGCCCAGGGTATCGAATCTGATAATGTCTTATACGATGTTGTGAATACTATGTAATATCTGAAAAAGGCACAGTACGTAGTATACATTATTGGTATATAATACTTGCTAAGTACATATTGTAAGTACTTGTTAATATATACATAGTATACATTATTGGTATATAATACTTGCTAAGTACATATATGTACATATACATATTGTATATTATAATGGATAGCTCTTGTTTCTGCACACCTGATACCCATTCTGCCTCCTGATAAGAGCATTCAAATTCTTTTTGAGCAATCATCCCTATCCCACTTTAAGTTTGTGTGATTTAATAACCACACTGCCCTTCCCATCATTCCAGCTCCAACTGGGTACATAAACTAAAGGGATATCACTAGGGAATCTTGTTTAAATGCAGATTCTGATTCAGTTGGTCTGGAGTGAGGCCTGAGAATCTGCATCTAACAAGCTCCCAGGGGATGCTGCTGCTGTTCAGGCCAAATCCGAATAACACCCAAGAAAATCAAGACTTTCCATTTTTCCATCTTACATATAACCCATCATGATGAATGGCTCAGGAACAGACCTATGAACCAGCCAGCCTAATAAAAATATATACTGAGAATTTTCTAGGACTATTAGGAAGTTGAAGCTCTATTTCCTCTGGAATTGCTAGCTGTAAAGATGATTTAAGCCTGGAGTTTCTGAACCTACCATATAGAGAATGCCTAAGACAGTGACATAAATATGGGAGTGAAATAAACACATAGATGGAAAAAGAAAGTGGAAAAAAGACAAAGCTACAGAACAGAAGCCAAGCCAAGATTAAGTCAGCAGATATTTATTGTGTCCCAACTATATACAAGGTACATTTTCTAGACACTTGGGATACATCAATGAACAAAACAAATTAAAAATATCTTCCTCTATGGAGTTACCTTCTAGAGGAGAGAGACATAAACAGTAATACATTAGAAGGTGATACATGTTATGACAAAAATACACTAGTGTGAGGGGGGAATGTTGTAATAGAATTCATCTTAATGTGCTATTATTCTTTTCAAAGGCAGCTTATAAAAGTTTCAAGTTTTTAAAGTAAGTCTTTCAATGGGACTTGCACAAACACTGGGAAAGCTCTGACAATTAGATAAAGTTTTATAATAAGTTAAAAAGATTATTTTAATCAATTCATGATTTGTGTGATTAATAGGTAAATGATAGAAATTAAAGGTTTGTTATGTTTTGTTTATAAACCATTCTTTTTTCATCATTTTAAAATCTATTTCAAGGTAGAATTAAATTTAGATAAGTAGAGCAATTGTGCTTTAAATTTTTAAATAGATAATAGATTGAAGATCAATAATCTCGGTTAAGTTCTTCCTTAGTAGATGGCCAAGAAGACTATAGATCTGGTTCCCTATAATCAAGGTACCTGGTGACGGAGTAGCCTGATTATAGGCCGAAGGTTAGAGTTTTATGTGTAAGAATATATATTGGAGCATAGCTTAATGTGGGGAAAAAGGGAAATTATTTCCTATTTCCTTCAATCTGGAATGTGTAAGTAGATCAATAGTATATCTAATTATCAAAATACATATATTGAAACAATTCGGTCTCTATGAGAATATGGAAAAATGTTAATAAAAACTAGATAAATTTAAATATATGTAAATATTTTATTATATTGTCACTATAACAAAATAAATGTGAAACAAACACTGAGAAAAATAAACAGCACATTCCCTTTGCTTCTAAGAGGAAGGAAACTTTTAAAAATCTCCTATTTTGTCCTTTAGAACACTTAAATCTATGCAACTAATTAGTGTTTTTTATATACAATGATATATTAACAATATACTTGTATATTATAGTAGACCATTATACATAGTTTCAGAATTTTTTAATATATTTTCAAAATTCCCTGTTAATACAAAATCACCTTCTTTATTTTCTTATTTACTTTGAAAATTTATCATCAGGAGCTTTATGGATAAAGATCTGCATTTCTTTCTCCTCAAAAGTATTAATGATAAAAATCATTTTTTAAACATTTATTTACTTATTTTGAGAGAGAGAGTGAGCACAAGCAAGGGAGGGCCAGAGAGAGAGGGGGAGAGAGAATCCTAAACAGTTGCTGCACTGTCAGCACAGAGCCAGACGTGGGGCTTGAACTTAGGAACCCTGAGATCATGACCTGAGCTGAAACCAAAAGTTGGTTGCTTAACTGAGCCACCAAAGCACCCCTAAAAATCATTTTTAAGCCACTTAAAGATTATTATATTCTAGAGTATTTAAACACTATATTGTGTCAGAGGGTTAGAAGATTACTTCAAATATTTTTTTAATTAAAATTATTCTTTTAAGTCACTATTTTAATTTTTAATCCATTCTTGATGTACACACAAATTACCCAGGCTCATAACCACTCACTAGGAAGTTACTGGATAGAATTACATTAACAGGCTGATAGCACATGTCAGCTAATAATATATAGTGATTATCTGTTGAATTTATCATTTCCTATTATTACTGCAATTTTATTTTAATGGAATAAAAATGATGTAATGAATTGTGCAAAGATCGTAGCTTCTACTGAGAGAGATATCACATAGAAGCTGCAAATATAAGACAACTTCTCAATTTATTTAAGTCTGTCTGATCCCGTAGTCAAAAGTTTGGGTAGGTCTTGAGGCTACATTTTCTAGGTAATTGCCTCAAACTTCAGTTCAATTTGGTAATAAAAACCTCATTTTCGACTGCTTGCTCCCAGATCAAGGAGAATGCGAGAAATAAGAAAAGTGAATCTTTGCAATGGCCTTTAAAAATAAAGGTCAATTTAGTATCAGTTAAGGCAAATGGACTATAAAATCTATGACTGGTAGGAAAAAAAAAATCCAAGTAAGGATGTTCAAGGCAGTGTTGAGAACACTAGAACAGCCAGATTATGCAGTCATCTGCTCCATATTTTAGGGAAAATATGAAGGAGATATTGAGCCAATAAAAATACCATTGATCTACCTCAGTAGGTTAAGTCCGACTTCGGCTCAGGTCATGATCTCGCAGTTCATGGGTTCGAGCTCCACATCGGGCTCTGTGCTGACAGCTCGGAGCCTCGATACTGCTTTGGATTCTGTGTCTCCCTCCCCCCTCTCTCTGCCTCTCCCCACTCACGCTCTGTCTCTGTCTCTCTCTCTCAAAAAAATGAACATTAATAAAAAAATATATACTACTGATCTACTTGCATGAATTTGTTTCTTATCCCCCAGTAGTAAGGAAAGGTTTGCATTCAATTTATGTGTTGGTCTTTTTAAAACTTCTTATGGGGGCGGCTGGGTGGCTCAGTCAGTTAAGTGTCTGACTTCAGCTCCGGTCATGACCTCGCGGTTTGTGAGTTCGAGGCCTATGTCAGGCTCTGTGCTGACAGCTCAGAACCTGGAACCTACTTCAGCTTGTGTGTGTCTCTCTCTCTTTGCCCTTCCCCTCCTGGCACTCTGTCTCTGGCTCTCTCAAAAATAATATAAAACATTTAAAAATTTAAAAAATGTCTTACAGTTATTTGAGATCTATTCATTGCAGATAATTCTAAAACATGGATAAGTATGAAAAGTAAAATAAAAATCAAATGTAATATGGCTATATTTACCTTATGGTAATGATTTTTCCAGACTTCTATTTATGTATAAGATATATTTCTCACAAAAAATTATTCTGTGATATGTATAATGTAATGTGGGCTTGCAATATAATTTTCTTCTAAAACAGTATGTCATGAATACTTTTCAGGTCAACTAAACTCTTCTATACCTTTGCTTTTAATGTCTCTGTGGTATTCTGTTCCACAAATTAGTAATAACTTATTTAATCCATTTCCTACACTTGAACATTCAAGTTGTTTCTACTTTTGGATTTTAAAATCAATGAATGTCTTTGTACGTTTTTTATTATGCCCTTTATTATTTCATTAGGATAATTTTTAGAAGCAACACATTTTGATAAATTATGTGATTTCAAGACTTTTAAATATACATATATACATGCACACATATATATCCATATATATACACATATATACACACACATATATATACACACATACATATATGTGTATATATGTGTGTATATATGTATATATGTGTGTATGTATATATGTGCTTCTATGTGTGTGTGTGTGTGTGTGTATATATATATATATATATTACTAACCTGCTTTCTAAAAACATTCAAATTTATATGCCTTCTTACAGTATAAGAAGCTAATTTTCCTTCCAGAACACAATTTATCCTTTAATTTACCATTTTTTTATAATGTGGAGGTAAATGGTATTATATCACTATTTAAAGTTGATGACTAGTGACCTCTAGGGAAGTTGGCAGATGGTTGGAGGATGGTAAGCTCATCTCATCCCATAGCTACAACTAGATAACACCTATATTACTGAAATAACCCAGAAAACCACCAGAAGACTGGCAGAACAGACTCTCCACAGCTAAATGTATAGAAGAGGCCACATCAGTGAGGGGAGGAAGGGCAGAGAGGAAGTCAGGAGCTAGATGGACCCATGGGACTGCACACAGGAGGGAGGGAGGGAGGGACACTGTGGGCACAGGAAGGGGAAAGAAACATACCTTCACACCAGGCACCCCAGCCATGGGAACTCACATAGGGAAGACAAATCCCCATAATATTTGGCTTTGAAAACCAGAGGGGCCTAATTTCTTAAGTTCTTACTATCAGGAGGGCTCAGTTGTAACTTTAAAAATCAGCAGGTTGAGCTACAGCATAGAAGCAACAAGTTGAAAAATGCCTGGTGTCTATGAGAGGGAGATTTGTTTACTAATCTCAGAGCTTATGTTGGAGGGGCAAGGATCCTTGGGAGACTCCTTCAAGAACAAAAGATCTGGCAGGTACCATTTTTCTCTTCTGGCCCCCAGTCTAGATACACAGACACCTGTAGGAACCAGCATGCCCAGCCCCTGCATTCTCCTGCAGATATGCCCCCTCCAGTCAGGCCTCAGCTCTAGGCCCCCTCCCACAGCAGACCTGTGAAAACCTTCCTAGCACCCCATGCCCTGTCCTTGCATTCTCCTGTAGACCTATTTTCTCCAATATGCCCTCAGCTAGAGCCCATCCAAGGTGGTGCCACAAGCCCTGCAGTGTATAAGCAATCCTCACAGAGGCGAGCATCGCTCCGATATTAACTTCTGCCCTGGGGAGATGGGAAGACAACCACATGCTCCAGTACAACTGCAGTCTCTGCAGTGGGCTGGGGGCAGACACCTGATCTGACAGCAGGCCCCACTGACCAACAAATACTTCCCAGAAAACAGCACAGTAAGAACACCCTAGAGTTCAGTGCTACTGCACCTCTGGCAAATGCGTAACTTAAGCCCAGAGCGGCCCTAGACTGGCCCACTAACAACAGAGGGACCAAACCCTGCCCACAACAGACAAAAAGAGCCAATGCTATATGTGAAAAACCCACAGCCAACATCATACCCAATAGTGAAAAACAAATTTTCCCCTAAGATGAGGATCAAGACAAGGATGCCCACTTTTACTGCTTTTATTCAACACAGTACTGAAAGTCCTAGCCATAGCAATCAGATAAGAAAAGGAAATCAAAAGCCATCCAAATTGTAAGGAAGAAACAAAACTTTTACTCTTTGCAGATGACATGATAATATATATAGAAAACTGCAAAGACTCCCTGAAAAAAAAACTACTGGAACTGATAAATGAATTCAGTAAGGTTGCAGGATAAAAAATCAATATACAGAAGTGTATTTCATTTCTTTACGTTAATAATGAAGCAGCAGAAAAAGAAATTAAGAAAATAATCCCATTTACAATTGCACCCAATATAATAAAATACCTAGGAATAAACTTAACAAAGGAGGTGAAAGATCTGTGCTCTAAAAATTATAAAACGTTGATGAAAGAAATTAAAGATGACACAAAGACATGGAAATCAACACTAAAAAACAATTCAACTAAAAAATGGGCAGAAGACAAGAAGACATTTCTCCAAGGAAGATATATACATGGCCAACAGATACATGACAAGATCCTCAATATTACTAATCATCAGTTAAAGGCACATAAAAATGTGATGTCACCTCACATTTGTCAGAATGGTTAAAATCGAAAACACAGGAAACTATAAGTGTTGATGAAAATATGGAGAACAAGAAGCCTCTTGCACTGTCGGTGGGAACGCAAACTGCTACAGTCACTGTGGAAAAGAGTGTGGAGGTTCCTTCAAAAATGAAAAATAGGGGCGCCTGAGCAGCTCAGTTGGTTAAGCGTCTGATATCTGCTCAAGTCATGATCTTGCTGCTCGTGGGTTTAAACCCCGCATCGGGTTCTGTGCTGACAGCTTGGAGCCTAGAACCTGCTTTGGATTCTATGTCTCCCTATCTCTCCCCTTCCCCTGCTCACACTCTGTCTCTCTTGCTCATTAACAAACATTTAAAAAAATTAAAAAAAAAACTGATTACTTATGAGAATTCTCCTCCTGCTAGCATTTTTTCTTTTATGAATTGCCTATTCTTTCCCTTTTCTCAGATCTCCATTGAAGTATTCACTTTTTGATGTTTAAGCACCCTTGATATAAATATCTTTGTTGGGGGGGCTTCTGCTTAGGTCATGATCTCACCTTTTGTGAGTTTGAGCCCTGCATCTGGTTCCAAGCAGACAGTGCAGAGCCTGTTTGGGATTCTCTCTCTCTCTCTCTCTCTCCCACTCTCTCTGTCCCTCCCCCACTTGTGGATTGTCTCGGAAAAAAAAAAAAAAAGTGAAGTATGGTAAAACCTTAGATTGTGAGTAACTTATTCTGTGAGTATTCTGCAAGATGAGCAACCATTTCTAATAAATTTTAACTTGATAAATGAGTGATGCCTTGCATTGCTTCATAATCACCAAATGTCACATGATTACAATTGAGCCAATGGTTCTTTTCTCTCTTACTGTGGGATTGTGGGTGATCATCTCCCATGCTGATGCTTGGTCTCAGGTCATGGTGTTCAGCAGAAATCAGTGATTTTTCAGAACGCAGGAAGGTGCCCACAACTGACACTAGTATTTTTTGTCATTCAAAGCACCTACAGACAGTATTTTGCTTTTCTGTACAAGAGTAAGCTTAGGAAAGCTTTCCTTCATTCTAGGCCAGGCTGAGTGCAGCTGTAGACACTTTCCTCGGCTGCCTTATTGCCAGTTACATTAAATACAGTACAAGAGTTTACTGATACTGTACTGTAGTTAACATCCATGGGAGCATATACAATGGCCCCAATGCAGAAAAAGGTTGAAAAGAAAGGTGGTAAGGAGGAGATGATTACAGTGGAAGTTAAGAAGGAAATCATCTAGAAGTATGAACGAGGTATGCGAGTGGCTGAAATTGCAAGATTTTACAAGAAGTCTACATCTGCATCTTGTCTGCACAGGAGGAGAAAAAAGAGGAATCCCTCACTGCAGATGAGATTAGGGAGAGATGTAAAATATGGGAAATGGTGCAAAATTTTGTAGAAAAGCACCACCCGAATGAGGCTGTAGCAGGTTGAGTGGTGAATCTGTTTAAGGACAATGCGATGTAACATTTCCGGGAAATCCTCAAAAGGCAGCAAAAGCAAGTGTCATTGGATAGGTTCCTGTTAAAGTTGGGCAAAAAGAAAAGGATTCCCACTGAGCCAATAGATAGTGGGGATTCCGTGAGTGATAGTGAAAGTCATTCTATACAACAACCCTCCTCTCTCGTCTCCCTCACACCAGCCATGAAGGTTTTCAAAGGTAAGTGCAGGTTAATTTATTTTTCTTTATGTTTTGTATTTTATTATTTTGTATTATATTACAGTACTGTAATCATTTTATATGAATATTTTTGGGTTTTAGAATGTATCATGTGAGTTTCTATTATTAAGGGGAAATTTGCTTTGATATACAGTGCTTTGGATTACAAGTATGTTTCCAGAATGAATTATGCTCACAAACCAAAATTTTACTCTATATTGGAGACATCTCTTGCAAATATTTAAATTTTCAAGGACTCATTTTTGCAGTACAAAAAGTAATCTTTCCCTTTGTGTTTTCTGCCCTTTATATTATGCTTAGAAAGGCCCTTGCTATCCTAAGATGTAACAACAAAAAAAGTCTAGCTGTATCTTCTAACATTCTTAAAATTTTTCACTTCATACGTTTTTTTTCATTTAATCATCTGAAATTCATTTAAGTGTATCTCCAACCATGTTCCTGTTGGCTTTTGTTGTTTTTGTTTCTTAGTGCATATAATATACAGATTTTTTAAATGATTCACTTGTTTTTCCTTCAGTTTGCTTTAATTAAGGACACTAGCTAGCTCTGTAAAATATCTTATTGCTTGAACCATTTGTAGGCCATCCACTTTTATAATCAAAATTTTATCCAGATCAACTTAGTATAATATATAGCTGTGCTTTTATTTTTATTTATTTTGTGAGAGAAAGAGGGAATGTGTGTGTGTGTGTGTGTGTGTGTGTGTGTGCGTGCGCACGTGCACACAAGCAGGGAAGGGGTAAAGAGAGAGGAGAGAGAGAATCACAACTAGGCTCCATGCTGTCAGTGCGGTACAGCTGTGCTTTTAGATGACATTATTTTGACCCCTCTGCAATCTAAATAAGAATTTGCATTATGATATTGGTTTTCATTAAGGGTAAATTAAAAAAAAAAAAAAACAACACAGTTACTTAAACTTGTTATTGTACCAGCAAAACGAATATACTGAGGTCCTTGAGTATCTCATCACATAATGCTGTTTTACTTTGTTTTTAATAAGAAACCTCAGTAGCAATTTCTTTTATGGACCTAAAACCAGGAGCAGTTGTATTTTTTCTCAACATCTGATTTTTATCCTACAAACACCACTAACTTTATAGCTGATAAGGTACCTTTCTATATCGTCTTCAGTGTATCATATGAATTTAGAAGTTAGGAAGACATCTCAAACCATTTTTGGTTTAGGACAAGCATCCATCCATCCAACCACCAATGGCATAGTATGGTTCAGTTAAATCCCAGTTTTAGAATAATAGAAACAGCATTATTTAAAGGACTTCATTCCCAAAACTCCACAATAAACACTTTTGTGTATACTTTCTCATTAAATCTATGTAACTTCTCTATTATTGTTGCCTTTGGTTTAAGAGTAGAAAATAGCAGGAGAAGGATTAGAAGTCACTCATATCTATCTAATATTGAACTCTAGTTCTTACCCACTCTTCTGGAATGGAAGCAAAAAACTAGAGAAACTTTGAAAAAAAATCTATACAGAGATATCATTCTCTGGTTGGTGGTACACAAACATGGTAATTATCATTCCCTGAAGTTTAGAATAGGATCCCCTTGGCAAATCCTCCCCGTCTCAACAGATCAGTGTGATCCAGGATCCTAGACAAACTTGAATTTACAGAGCCAAGTGATCGGTAATGACATAAGTGGAATTTATTCTACTAATCTGACAAATACAAGCTGGAAAGTTTCAGTGTACAATTGAGTGTGCAATCTGTTTCCATAAAGTGCTTCACAAATTGTATCCTGTTCATCACTAGTTCTGTAGAATGCTAGATATAACTGTTTCTTAATTCTCGACACATACTGTGTTATACCATCCCTGAAACAGTGATGTATTTTATAATCAATGTCATCTTACATTTGAGAGAAGACACCTGTAGTGTAGTTGTCACTGCTTGAGCACATGCAAACTTGTTTTTCTCTCTGTGGTGTAACTAGCAAATTGCAATTTAAACAATTAATTAATGAGCATTGAAATCAATAAGCATTTAAATACATCCCGATTATTGCCTGAAAAACTTTCCTTTGATACTTATAGTAAAATTAAAAAAGCACCAGGGCACCTGGCTGTCTAAGTCAGTAGAACATGCAACTTGATCTCAGGGTTGTGAATTTCAGCCCACGCTGGGTGTTAGAGATTACTTAAAAAATATTTTTTAAAAAAATCAAGAAAGTATGAAAATGAAAATTTGCAGAATGGTTTTAGGGACTTGAAAGAAAATCCCAGGGATGATAATGTCTGCAGACATCTTATGTCACCGATCATCTTGATGGCATTGAGAGTAGAATGGATGGAAACACATACATACCAGCAAATCTGCACTGAAAAGTGATTCAAAAGTCAGCCTCCAAATATGAAGAAATTACTTGATCAATTTATTTTGTTCATTAAAAAAATTCTATGTACGAGAATGAGATATGATCAAAAAGCTGTCTGAATTAGTTTGTGTGTGAAAGACTTTAATAGGGACATAATAATTCTAAGTGGTAAGGAGGTTTTACACAATAGTTTAATTGGAAACTTTTTATTAGTGATATATAATAAAATGATCTTTAAATTGATGGCAGCTTAGATTAAATGCATAAGTTACACATTTATTATCTGGTCATATTTTAATAAAAACAATGAGTTAAACACAGCCAATTATCTCTACTACGTGACTTCTCATAACTTTTCCTAGGACGAAGAGTATTAAAAATATCCTAAATGGGTTAATATTTCCCAAATTTACTCGCCCTTTTCCAAAATTTAGAGACCATGCTCCGTTGAAAACCTTTTGAGAACACAGCTTTATTGTGTTTTCTATGGCTAAGCAAATCCATTCGTCATTCACAGGACATAAACTGATCTCATTAGAGAAAAATCTTTGTGGGGAAACAATTCTATACGCCTTTCAAGGTTTTTTCATTAGCAAGTTTCCATCTTAAGATTTTAATTAAACCAGTAAAATGGTATGAAATCCAGATACATATTTGTTAATGTATTTATGTTCACTTCCTAGAACAGTATCTCGCACCAATGGGCATTCTTTAGGTATTATTGCACTATTCTCTGGCACATGCTCTCTTTTCTCCTGTTCTTCTCATCTCATTCTCTCTCTACATATGTATATGTGTGTATAAGAAATATGGCTCTATGTAATTTGCTTTCATGACTTAGAAGGACTACTTTATACACATTGTTTTGACTGATTTATATATACATAAACAGACACATGAAAAGATGCTCAAACACACACACACATATTAGAGATGGAGGGAGAGTGAGTTTATGCAAAGTTAGGTTCCAAAGTACTACTTGGTCTCATTAATAATTATTAGTATTTATTAAAGTGCATTTTCCTTGTTTGTATTTAGTCAGCATTTTTGTCTGCAGAGCCAATAAGGAAATCTAATTATGTTTTTGAATTATGAGTTTTTAAGGAAAAAGAAACTAACACAGCGCAGAAAAACTAGTGTGAATTGGTTATCCCATCTTATTAACACAAGCAATATCTGAGATTATATTGTGGAACATGTTAACCCAAAGGCAAATTAAGTACACATAGTCAATTCTTGATTATCTGGTTTAATAGAATGTAAACCTAGGGTATACAATTTTTCTCAATACAATGACTTCCATAGCATTAGATACTTCTGTTTATGCAGCAAAGGAAAAGGATCCTGATTATATGCAGATATAATTAAGGGAGATTAAGAACACACCAGTGCATTTACAGACTGATTCACACTGCCTGGATTTGAATTCTGTTCTGCTACCTACCAGACGTTTAATCTGGGGCAATATAAGTAACCTCACAAGTCCTCGCGTCTTTCCTCTGTTAAATGGGCATAATAGAACCTTCTTCAGAGTGTTAGTGTGCTTATTCACTGAATTAACATGTAAAGCAATTAAATAGTGAATGATACATAGTAAGTGCTCACTAAATGCTGCCTATCATGTTTGTAGTTTTATTGTGGATATGGACTTTGAGGGGCACATCATCCCCAAATAGAAGGGTAGGTTGGTTATTCTCTGAGCCTGTGCGCTTCTGTTGTTTATTAGATGAATAAAGTGGGAAATCAACAAGTTAACTTTGGCCCAGATGCCCTGTCAGCGAGAAGTATACTGCATATCACTTTTAGGTCTCCTCAGAATGGCACTATTGGAGATACCATTCAAGATCTCAACCTAAGCAGTTTTGTAAACCCAAATTACTAGTAAAATGAAGCGGAAGTGTCACACGTCTCTGCACCGGCCACTTCCCCCATCCACATTTATGCACTGCAGTGACTGTCACACACATGCCACATAAGAAAAACAAATTCCATAATCAGGGTCTTTCGAGTGTGTAAGATACACTAGTAAGTACAGTATGAATTAAGATTAAAAAAAACTGTTCTAGGAGAATACGCTGATTTTATGTTTTGAAAGAAAAATTGCTAAGGTATACTCGGTCTCCTATTGTCAATGGATTTCCCCCTTGTGTCTTGAACATACTATAAATAAGTGAACTGGAAAAGGCTGAAGGAGAACCATTAGTCACCCCCGGGACACTGTGCCATTACTGTGGAACGGCCAATGACAAAAATTTCAATAAGCATGAGCTTGACTTATGATGTTGGGAATGGTCGAGTAACATATTGCTCCTGGGTTTCCCATGCAGTATTTATCTTCTTCCCGCACTAGTCATGTCAAAGACTTGATGCAGAAAACAACACAAAGTTTATTTATTGCATATGTAAGATGCAGTTCACAAACCAGACTTAACATTGGTTGGCATGAGAACTTCTCAGCAGTTACTACACAAGAGCCACATTCAGTAATGATGAAAACAGGCCAAGTGTGTCAGCTGTGCCATTGTGATGCTAAAATATTCGTCTACATAATAGCCTAGTACCCTTTTACACAGAGAATTCTAACATGCCTCTCTTCTTTTTTAGAGCTTTGTATTATTCTTAGGATGTCACTGGGCTAAGTCTGTGCTACCATCTAATTGAAGGAGTCCTCTGGGTCCATACAGAGGATTGGGGAGCTGAAGGGAAAGGCAGAATGCCAACATCTTAAAGGAACAGCATGCTTGCAATGTAGTTTTTTGTTATCTGGTGAGGGTGTGATTTGTCTAGAGAAAGGCAAAGCCTTTTGAATCATAGCTGTGGTATTCAGATACAAACTCTGAAGAATATCACGTGTTCTTTAAAATATAAATGATCTTGCAGATGTTCAGGCTTCTCACATTATATCTCCTCTCCTTACTTGCTGCCAACAAGTTAAAACCTCAAAATCAGTGGTCAAAAAGACAGAGGAGTAGTGACTGACAACTGAGGGAAAAAATCCAAAGCAGTGGACATTTACTGATTAACAACTGTATAAAATCACAAAATTGCAGCAAAATTTTTACTGTTTGAGTTACAACAGACCTCTCATAGATGAAAAACCTAGGTACGGCTCAAAAACGTTGATTGGACCTGTGTGAACTAGCACAGCTGATAGAGAAGAATTTACATTGGACCTAGGTCTCTTGACTCCCAGTCACTGCCCGTAACACTGCTCCTTCACTCAACTTGTTTTCGTTGTTTCTCTGTGTTACGTATTGCACTGGATGACGGGGGTAAAGTGTTGAACAAAAACTAAATATGGTTTCTTCCCTCACGGCTTAATCAGTAATCAAATAATACAAAAGGAAATTACGAAATGTAAAACCACAAATGTATTTGAGAGATGTTCATGGTATAAAAGCAAAGAATAGGCAATTGATCCTCTGCTGGTGAGAGAGGGGCAGGTCAAGGAAGGCTTCTCTGAGGAAGTGGCCACTGTGAAATGGTAATCAAACGTGGGTATTTTTCTTTGCCTCTTACCAAGGAATACTCACTTTCTTATTTCTGTATAATTTTCTATGGCAAATAGACTCTAAGATGGCCTTGATTACCTTGACCTCCTGGTATTGAAGCCCCTGTGTGGGCTCTTTTCCTTGAGTGAAGGCAGAACCTGTGACCTGCTTCTAATGAAGAGAATATAATAAAGATGAGGGGATGCCACTCCTGTCTTAATGTAAGATTGTAACTTAGATCTTGCTGCAGATCTGCTCCCTTATTGGGTTTGGTGACTAAGTTGCCCTGCTGTCAGCTGCCTACGGAGAGACCCATACTGCAAGAGACTGCTGACCTACAGCTGGCAACGAACTGAACCTCTCAGTTTAACAACCTGCGAGGAACTAAATTCTGACAACCGTCACATGAACTTAGAAACATATCATTCCCAAGTCAAGCCTTGAGAGATGACAGGAGCCCTGGCTTCCATGTTGATTGTAGCCATGTGAGAGACTCTGAAGTAATGCCCTGGCTGGACCTACAGGAACTGTGATGTCATAAATGTGTGTACTTTCAAGCCATTAAGTTTGTGCTAATTTACTACATATCTACATTTCAGATATAGTCCTTTTGTGTTATTTCTGATTGTATTTAAAATGTCTTCATTTTTGTACTAGTAGCATTAAGTCCTGTATTATAAAAATCTATAAAACAAAGAAAAAAATTCTGAGAATAGTAAACAATTATTTACATCATTATTTATTTCTTAATATATACATTTAAAAAGTCTTTTAGCGTTGAACATTTAGAATCTCATTTATGAATACATAAAGAAAGACATGCTACTAGGAAACCTGGGTAGCTCAGTCAGTCATAGCGTCGGACTTCAGCTCAGATCATGATCTCACAGTTCGTGACTTCGAGCCCTGCATCGGGCTCTTACTGACAGTTCAGAGCCTGAAGCCTGCTTCAGATTCTGTGTCTCCCTCTCTCTCTCTGCCCATCCCCTGCTCATGCTCTGTCTCTGTCTCTCTTTCTCAAAAATAAATAAACATTAAAAAAATTGGGGGGCATCTGGGTGGCACAATCAGTTAAAGTCCAACTTTGGCTCAGGTAATGATCTCATAGCTTGTGAGTCTGAGCCCGATGTTGGGCTCTGTGCTGACAGCTCAGAGCCTGGACCCTGCTTCGGGTTCTGTGTCTCCTCCTTTATCTGCCCTTCCCCTGCTCATACTCTTTTCTCCCTCCTTCAAAAATAAATAACCATTAAAAAAATTTTTTAAAGAAAGACATGCTACCACTTTTAATTGAAAATGTTATACTATAGTCTAAAAAGCATTAGGCTGAAGATTCAGAGAAATGGAGACCACCTGAGCATTAATTCCAGAGTCATCACAAACTAGACATATGACTTTGGATTTACTTGTGGAAGATGCAATAGACATAAAAATTGTAATGACTTCATAGATGAAATTAATGATAATACACACAAAATACCTTGGCACACGGAGTGAGGGCTCAAAAATTTCAACTGTCAAAAATTTAAATGTCTTTTGTTCAGTTAGACTTTTCAGTAAAGAATTTCATAACCTAATGGCTAACTGCCATCTTATTATTCCACTTTTTGAATTTTTAGATACAAATGAGAAAAAATTTCATGTTTAACTACATTCCTGCTGCTAGACTATAACAATTTTAAAGCAATTTAAACTGATTTTAGTCATATATTAAGATATTTGCTATTGCAGATAGTAGTCATTAATTCTTAATATTTTCATGGGGCTCAATGATCTTAGTCCCTTTTACATTTTTTATGCAATCCATAATCTTGGATTTTTTTTTCTTTCTGCCCAGTGTTCAGTGTTCACTGAGGTAAGAAGTACTCTGCAAAGCAGGATATGAAACAAATGCACAGAAATCAGTTGCATTCCTATACACCAATAATGAAGCAACAGAAAGAGAAATAAAGGAAATGACCCCATTTACAATTGCACCAAAAACCATAAAATAGCTAGGAATAAAAATAACCAGAGAGGTGAAAAATCTATACGCTGAAAACTATAGAAACTTATGAAAGAAATTGAAATTGACACAAAAAAATGGAAAAATATCCATGCTCCTGGATAGGAAGAACAAACATTGTTAAAATGTCAATACTACCCAAACCAATCTACATATTCAATGCAATACCCATCAAAATAACACCGGCATTCTTCATAGAGCTAGAACAAACCTAATATTTGTAGGAACCAGAAAAGAGCCCGAATAGACAAAGCAATCTTGAAAAAGCAAACCAAAGCTGGAGGCATCACGACCCGGGACTTCAAGTTGTATTACAAAGCTGTAATCATCAAGACGGTATGTTACTGGCACAAAAACAGACACTTAGATCAATGGAACAGGATAGAGAACCCAGAAATGGACCCACAAACATATGGTCAACTAATCATTGACAAAGCAGGAAAGAATATCCAATAGAATACAGTCTCTTCAGTAAATAGTGCTGGGAAAACTGGACAGTGACTTGCAGAAAAATGAACCTGGACCACTTTCTCACACCATACACAAAAATAAACTCAAAATGGATGAAAGACCTAAATGGAAGACAGGAAGCCATCAAAATCCTAGAAGAGAAAGTAGGCAAAAACCTCTTTGACTTTGGCTGCAGCAACTTCTTACTTGACACATCTCCAAGGCAAGGGAAACCAAAACCAAAGCAAAAATGAACTATTGAGACATCAAAATAAAAAGTTTCTGCACAGTGAAGGAAACAATCAGCAAAACTAAAAGGCAACCGACAGGATGGAAGGAGATATTTGCAAATGACATATCAGATAAAGGGTTAATATCCAAAAATCTATAGAGAACTTACCAAACTCAACACCCAAAAAACAAATAATTCAATGAAGAAATGAGCAAAAGACATGCAAAGACATTTCTCCAGAGAATACATACAGATGGCAAAAAGACACATGAAAAGAAGCTCAACATCACTCATCATCAGGGAAACAAAAATCAAAACCACAATTGGATATCATCTCATACCTGTCATAGTGGCTAAAATTAACAATTCGGGCAAAAACAGATGTTGGCGAGGATGTGGAAAAAAGGAGAACACTCTTACACTGTTGGTGGGAATGCAAACTGGTGCAGACACTCTGGAAAACAGTATCGAAGCTCCTCAAAAAGTTACTGTACAACCCAGCAACTGCACTACTGTACAACCCAGCAACTGCACTACTGTACAACCCAGCAATTGCACTACTAGGCATTTACCCAAAGGATACAAAAATACTGATTTGAAGGGGCATATGCACCCCAGTGTTTACACACACACACACACACAGGATATTACTCAGCCATCAAAAAGAATGAAATCTTGCCAATTGCAATAACATGGATGGAGCTAGAGTGTATTATGCTAAGTGAAATAAGTCAATCAGAGAAAGATAAATACCTTATGATTTCCCTCATGTGTGGAATTTAAGAAACAAAACAGATGAAAGGGAAGAGGAAACAGGAATGGAAAAAAGAAGAGAAAGAGAAGCAAACCACAAGAGACTCTTAACTACAGGGAACAAACTAAGGATTGATGGAGAGATGTGAGTGGGACGATGGGCCAAATCAATGATGGGTATTAAGGAGGGCACTTGTGTTGACCACTGGGTGCTAATATAATTGATCAATCACTAAATTCTACTTCTGAAACCAGTATTAAACTATATGTGAACTAACTAGAATTTAAATAAAAATTTTAAAAATATTAAAATATTATTTACACTGAAGCATTATATTAATTTTGACTCATAGCTTCATAACCAAGGTCTTCACTCTTAAATATGGTCAATAGTAATATTAACAAATAATTAAGAACATTATATCAAACCTTGTTAATAAAATTCAATTTAAGTCTAAAACAAGGAGAGGAATCTCCATGACATTTTACATGATGGGTTTATTTCATTAGGACATCTTATTAGTTCTTAGCCAATGTGACACACGTGTCATACATAAATAACAAAAACTTTCACCTGTCCTACCAAGAAGGGCTGAAGACATAAAATTTAGATGGCTTTTTAAAAAATAATTGCTGATGCGGTTTTGTTTTCCACTTTAAAAGACCCTAGGTATCATTTATTAAGCTGACATTATATATTTCCAGCCACCTATTATATGTTCTACGAAATACTATTTTTATGGTTTAATTTTCTATAGGAAATATATATATTCTAGGTCCAATCCTCAGGACCTAGAAGAATGCCTGGCACATATTTAAAAAACAATGCATGTTTGTTAAATAAATGAATAAACTATTGCTTTTAAGTCAGATCAACTAATTCTATGTAACTTCTCATTTTTGTTTCATTTGTAAAGTCTCTGTTAAATAACAAGATTAGTGCACAGACTAGAGTCACAGAGTGATTATTTATTGCTAAATTTAGAATATCTGGACTTGATTTTGTTAGAGGAGAAAGTGCAAAAAAAAAGCCAATTTCTGCCTGTCTCTTCAATGGCAATAAATTTTCTGATGCAAAAAATAAAATAAAAAGTTTTTAATGTCGATTAGCATGGGCTATAGATATGTGATAAATGTTGGTCACAAAAGATAATGAGCAGAACATACACAATTCAAAAAAGGGAAACTATAGGACTAAAACAGGTCCTCACTAAAGAGAATTACTGTGACTACATTGTTTATAATTTAGCATTTGTTGAATATACTTATCAAGCTAATGTATACTTAAATATAAACTACAGTTATCTATTATTCTCAGCAAACCATTTCATAGTCTTCAAAAATCCCGTTTTAGGATATTCTTCAGGTTTAAATGTAAGGTCATACTTCAGCTGGGTAGAGTATATTCCAGGTTCTGACACTAAGAGTATTCAAAATGAGGTCCATGGCAACCCTAATGAATTCTGTTTTAGCAAGACTTATTCTTTTTTAGATGTGGAGTTATATATTCGCTAATTTGTAAAGAAAGGAATTTAAAGCCCTAGGGAATTCAGTTGGGAACCTATAGGTATTTATTGTAGTTTAGGAGACAAATCAATGTTCTTCCGCTTTATTTCTTCAACCAAGTCTTATGGGACTGTGGAAAACCCACAGATCATAGTGTCCTAGATATCTAAGAATTTAAAGTAAAATAATTACTTTTCATGACTTTTAAATTTTGTCTTGTCAGATATTCTCCATAGTTATATGTAGACATTAACCTGTAACTTCTAATTCATTTGCATCGGTGTAAAAGATATTCAGTACGATTTAGACATGAATTGGGATTACAAATTCAAGGGAGTGTTCGGTAAGACAGACACCTAAAATTATGCTGCGTGTACATCTGCATTCTACTGACTAAATTTGTTTTAAATAAGAGCCTTAAATTCTAATGTTCTTTAAAAAAAAATCCAACCTACTGGTGGGGGATAGATCTTTACCTCTTTGCACTGACTCGGTGAAAGATAATGGAAAAGGAATATTACACGTGTTGTTTCAAATTGAGTATATACCCTCTAGTGTAGTTCAATGTATGTTCCCTAAAAGGACTCCTGCTATTATCTGTATAATGCAACATTTCAGCAAGAATATTTATCATTGGGGCACCTGGGTGGCTCAGTAGATTAAGCATCCGACTCTTGATTTCAGCTCAGGTCATGATCTCAGGGTGAGATTGAGTCCTGCGTTGGGCTCTAGGCTGACAAAGTGGAGCCTATTTGGGATTCTCTCTCTCTCTCCTGGTCTCTCTACTTCTCCCCAGCTTACGCACACACTCTCTCAAAATAAATAAATAAACCTACAAAAATTGTTTAAAAAAAAAAAAAAGGACATTAAGTAACATGAACTGAACTGAAACTAGGGTCACTGTAATGAAAATGGGGCTAGTTTGTGAAATGATAATTTTTAGAAAAGAAACAAAAGAGGACTATTCGTATAAATAAAACAAAACATCCCATTACCTTCAATCATTTTGATACTCCAAGTTAAAGTTATTTTCATTGCAGATTTTAAGAGAACTTTTTTGTTTGGTATATTACTGTTTCATATCATTTTTTAAGGGAAAACGCAAGTTACCTATTCCTTTTGCCTCCCTTGTGTAACATAAAGGGGGGGGGGTGTTTTGTAAACTCTGGGTGTGTTCATTAACAACTAGAGTCTTAAAGTGAAATGCAGTTTAAGAGAATTATGAAGCCTCTAGTGGACATGCCGGGTTGTACACTGCCATCACCAAAAGAAAATCTAATGTGGAATCACGTAGTCTTTATTACTCAAAGAATCCAGTAGATGGAAGCCTTTCCCTTTTAAACCTCAAACTGCTTCATAAGCTTGTGGTTATATTTGCTCTTCCTGATGAGAGAGTAGCTGAAAATAGCTGGGGGGTGAGGAGAGAGTTTGCTCTCCTAAAAGCCCATCAGAAAGACCACAATTTACCTGTTTTGTAAGTGGTTTGAAAATTGCATTATCAAAGTCAAGTTGTTTTGACCCCCATGAGGTGAAGGAGAAAGAGAAGAATAAATAAATCGATTGATTCCTGAGGCCAGGCTCTTGGTGGCTGCAGTTTGGTTTGTCTTCCTGCATTAGTGTCCGCGTTCTAGTTGCCCTCCCTCAGTGATAAATTCCTTAGGCTAGTGGTTACACCTGTTTCCTTACATTATGGTTCTTTGCTCAGATGAGCAGAGGACAGTCAGAATTAGGCTCCCCTGGGTCAGGATTTCTCCTGACAGTTGACACTGAAGTGCATGGCCTGGAAACTTCTCTCTGTAGCCGTGTATAGTATCTATCTTTCTCTCAGACTGGTGATCTCCGCCAGCGTCCTGAGTATTATCTCTGAGGACATCTATAGATTGTTCTTACACTCAACTGTTAGGAAATAAATGATTGCATTCTAAATGATCAGATTTAATTATTAAGCTGAATTAAATCACTATTTGTCTATGAGATTGGTTGTTCAGCTCTCTGTCTCCTAGAAAGTTACTCAAAACTAGGATAGTTAAAATGTCTGGGTTTGGAGCATTTCAATGTACAGCACAAGCTGAGTATTTTTGTCAGATCAAACCTCAATATGGAATTAACATTTGGCGGGAAACCTACACTTTAATTCTAAAAGGGGCAGTTGAATGGTGTTTTTCTATGTGTTTACCAGTCAAACTAATGAAACGATTATGTACAATGGAAACCTCTGCCAGTGTAGCCAGGGTACTTGAAATCAACATTACGGAGTTTCAACTGAATTGCATCACAATTTAATAATGGTTCCCACTCCTTTTGTTACTTGGTTTTGAAGTTTATAGTTAAGCTTTAATTTAGAGCCTTATCTCTGGTAATGGCTTCTAACTGCTCTAACTGCTCATCAGTTTTCCTTGTACTAAGCAAGAGTCATCAGCTCACGTTTCATTGAAAACTCATTTAACCATCTCCCATATGCTTTTAAGGACAAAAAAGCAATATACTTAATTAAGATTTGAAAAACAACAGCTACAACAACTTCTCTAGGTTAATAGAGAATATGTAAGCATTCTTGAACAGGCAGGGATCTGGATAAAATATATGAATGATGTTTGCTGAATACTGGAAATTCATCATGTATCTAAATGGCTTACAGTGATGCAATTAAATAATTTTCCAATTTGCAAAATGGAGGGTTTCATCTCACAGTCACAAACCCAATTTGTATACTGCACAAGAACCAAGAGAGAAGGAAGCAGGAAAAGAGAGGAGGCCAGAAGTAGAAGAAATATCACTATAACTGGTGAACTGTTTCAGTTGACAAGTGTGAAGAAGGAACTCACAAAAGGCTTTGAGGAGTTACTGCATATTTGAACACAACTTTAGCCTTACAACATGAGACCAAAAATAGCACTCAGATGTATGAAATTTGCCTTATACAAAACAAAGTACAAATCACATAAAACTCACAGAGCTATGTGTATCTTTGTTATTACTCATACCCCATTTAAAACTCTTTAAACATCCTTAAAGCAGTATTCTTGCCACACATGTAAACTACAATTAGAAGGTCAAGGCAAGATTTGTGCCCAAGATGGAAAAGCATTTGTTGTAATCGTGCTGTGATCAATCCCGATTTTGTGTCTTTAACTTAGCTAGTTGTAAGATGAAGTAATTTTTTAAATTAAAATTTTAAAATGTAGACATGAGTTGTTCATTTATTTTAAAAGCAGGTATAGATTTTTATATAAGATGTTGGAGAAAAAGAAAGCCCAGTGATGGGGTACTCTGGTCTATTCATATGGTCTTTGTGATCTTCGACAAAGAAAATATATTTTTTTGTACATTGCTTTTCTTAGATGGGGAGCTAGACTAGATGATCTGTAAATTACTTTCAAGGTTTTTTGAATCATTAGAGACATAGACAAAATCAGAGGAGAAAAGGACAGAAAAATCCTGGTGTCCTTCAGATTCAAGTCTCAATTAAATTTTTCAGGACACACGTGTCATGTGACTTCCATTTTCTCATGTCATTCCTGTATTTACTTTGATGACTAAAACAGCTAAGTTCGATGCTTCCTTTTTTTTTTCCTTTTTAATTAGTGTGTTTCCTCATATATTATGCCAGATGTCTCAGTCTCCGCATCAGCATCTGGTAATAAATTACAAGTGCTGAGGCTTTATTACAAAATGAGAGGTTCTTTTTGCACATTATTCGTTTTTCAAAATGTTTTCATGACTCTAATTGACTTTGGCATTAAAATACATAGCAAAATGTTTTGAATTTTTAAAACCAAATTTAATTTTCACTTGATTCCTAGAAACAGTATCCTTTAAAAAATAATGTTCTTTTAAAAAACTTTATCTTTTAATGTATTAAAAAGGAAAAAAAGTAAATGGAATTCATAACATTTTCATTATTTGAGTTCATCTACAAAAGACATGACTTTGTCTTAATATAGAGAAATATATGCTCACTGTGGAATGTTTCAAATATAAAGAAAAAATAAAATTATAATCATGGACAACCGCCACTACCAAAAAATAAGCAAATTTACACTTTATCCATTTATTTTCAATATTTATTTTCTATGTATTTTTCATTTAACTGAAAACATACTGTATTTTACATTTTTTGTTTGTATATTTTATCATACCTCCTAAGTAATTTCCCAATGAAAAACACTTTATAAATAATCTATTTGATGTACCACTATTTACTTAGCCACAACTGTTGTTAGATCTTATCCCTGTATAATATTACAAGTAACAGTGTGATAAATACACTTGTGCATAAATATTTGCATAAACTTTGTAATAACCTGTAAACTTCTTTCTTAATGGGGCTACAGGGAGCAGAAATCTGTTTCCTATTGCCTCCAGTTGCTAGAAAAAAAATTTACAACTACACAAATATATCAGCAAAGCAAAAGGAATAGTGAATTCTTCCACGCCTTAAGATCTTGAGACTCCCTAGGATTATTAGTCTGAGCAAGTTCTAGTCTCCTCTCTAGATCATCTTCAAGTTAGTTTGACAATAAAATCTCACTCAATTTGATGAATTTTCTAAGTTTTGCATTTTGAATGGATGTGTAAGTTTACACATTCATTTTGTGTAAATCCAGGTAACTTTCCTATAATCCAAAAAAAAAAAAATGACTTATTTGCTTTTTATAAAGCCATTAAGCTTTAGAATCTTCTCAAAGATGTCTGAACTATTCATCAAAAAGTAGCCTTCTATATTCTCCAATGTTGATGAAAGCATCTCTTCCATTCTACTATATTATAATGATGTATAGAATATGATTTTAGGCAACAGATTTCCATTTTGTTACCATCTATGTCGGGTATAAGCGCTATGTCAGGTGTAACCTGCTCTCTTAAACTTAGAAAAGCTCTGTATTGACTACATTGTTCATTCTAATTTAACTAAATATGGGATAGATGAGTATTTCTAGACATGTCTTGCCAAAGCTTTTGATCACAATGACCCCAAAAGACTAATGTTTCTGTGGGAAATAAAAAATTTAACTAAAGCACTAACATGTGTTGAGAACTTTTTTAATTATTAAGAAACACAAAAGATAAAAATTGTGAACGGTTTATAAAATTGTTTTTGAAAATGCGTTAAAAAAAAAACTAACATCCTGTTTCATATCTTTTCCCCACTCAGGATCAGAATACAGCTGCAAGTCAGGCAAAATGAATCCCTTTTGTGACAGAAAACAAAAATGTCTGATCCTGCTAACAGAAGATAAGATACCCAAAAGTACACAGTTTTTAGTCCCTGCTGGCCTCCTCAAGGACTTCCTTCTTGCTATTGTTCCTCTTTATCCTAAATTATTAACTTCTCTCTCTACTAGATCCTTCTCCTTAGAACATAAATATCCTCTAGTATTTCTGGTTTAAAAAATAAAAACACAGTCAAAACTATAATGACAATAACCACCACACCAAATGCTTTTCTTGCCACTGTCACCAGTCTTCTTTCACACACACAAAACAACTTCCAGAAACATTTGACAATAAAAATGTCTCTCAACGCTGGCAGCAAATTAGAATTGCCTGAGGAACTCTTGAAAAATACTCCAAGCTCCCATAATACTTCTAAGCTCTTTCCTTTACTCCTTTCCTCTCTCCTAGAGGCCCTGGTTTATTGGAACTGATTTGAGATTAGACAGGTTTAGGATTAGACACTGGTAATTTTCAAAGTTCCATAGGTGATTCTAAGATGAAAGGTTGAAAGACACTTGTTTCTATTCCCTCTTTGCAATTCCACACCTCCCACTTTGTCTTCAATCTACTCTAAACTGGTCCCATCAACACTGCTCCATTCAAACTCCACTAAGCGAGGTCACCAATCACGTCCATGTTACTAGATACAATAGTGACTTTTTCTCTGCAATTTACCTTCTCAGTAGCATCCCATGAAGATGACTATTCCCATCCTGCCAGCTTACTTTTCTTGGCTTCCAGAACACCACAATCTCCTGGTTTTCTTCTATCTCAACAGCCACTCTAGATTCTCTTTGGTGCCTCCTCTCTTCCTAGGCTTCAAAATATTATGTTCGAGGTTCGATTCTGAGACTCTTTGTTTTAATCTCAAATTTTTCTCTAGGGAATCTCATTTACTCCAATGGATTTAAATGCTAGTTATACACAGATGACTCTCAAATTGTTAACACAACTCCTGACAAATCAAGATTTGTAAATCCAACTGCCTTTTTGACACCTATACTTGAATATCTAGAAGGGGACCTCAAGAAGTACAGAACAAAATTCTGGATTCAACTCTACTCAACCTGAAGCTGCCTTTTCCCAGTTTTCTCCATTTTAGCAAATGGTACCTCCAACCGCTTAGTTGCTCATAGCTAAACTTCAGGTTTTTATTTCTATATCTCTTACTATGCCCCTCCATCCAATCTATTTACAAGCCTGTTGACTCTACTATGGTATACACTAGTTTAGATCACTATGCTGTCCTGCTCGCCCCCGTACCCATTACAGCTACCATGAGTTCTCCTTTCGCCTGTGGGAAGTAGCCTTCAAACTGGTTCTCTTGCATATACCGTTTCCTCTTACATTCAGTATTTCAAAGAGCCACCATAGTATTTTTTTTTTAATGTAAGTCAAATTTTAATATGCTTTACAAACTGAGTTCCTATTACCTAGGATAAAAATCAAACTCCTTAGAATAGTCTAGAAGACCCTGCATGATCTAGTGCCTATTTGTCCATCTATAACAATCCCTCTATCACTAATTGAGCCTTACTAGCTGCTCTGGATCGATATGCACCCCCGCTACTCTCCTCCCCCACATTCATATGTTGAAACTGTAGCCCCTAATATGACTGTATCTATAGATAGGGCCTTTAGGAGGTAATGAAGATTAAAATTAGGTCATGAGAGTGGGTCCCTAATCCAGTAGGATTGGTGGCTTTATAAGAAGAAGAAACAAGCGATGTCAGCACACTCACACAGTGAGGTCCTGTGAGCACACAGTGGGATGTTGACCACCTACAAGCCAAGAGAAGAAACCCCACATAAATTCTGTCTCACCGATACTTTTATCCTGCAATATTCAGCCTCCAGAACTTTGAGACAATAAATTTCTGGTGTTTAAGCCACAGAGTCTATAGTATTCTGTTATGGCAGAGTCAGGGGAATGAATACATTTTTTTTCTTTCTTTTCCTCAGAAACATCAAGTCCATCCTTATCTTACAGTTTTGCACCGTCTTCTGCCTTGACTACTCTCTTCCAGATCTTTACCTCGTTACACCTGTTCAGTGGTTCAGATGCCACTTGCACAGACATTTCCAAACCAGTTATTCAATCCAAAGCAGCCATCTCCTCCAGATGCTCTTACCCTATTTTATTTTCTTCAGAGCACTTTTCTTTGAAATTGTCCTATTTATTTTCTTGTAAATTATTCATCTACTCCACCAAATTTAAACTCTGTGAGCCCTGAGACTGCATGTGTCCTGTTTGCTGGACTATCTCTAGCATTTAGAACAGTGCCTACGTTAATAGATGCTTGTTGAATGAATATCTAAAACTCGTAAGATAATTTAATAAAGCCAAAAGGGCTTCTTAAAAAAGAAGACAAATTCCATCATCTGAGAAATACTTAAGTGGTGTGAAGGAGCTACATGAGGTATTGATAAAGTAGTGGCAAATATGCATTGATCAAACAGAGGTCTTTGATTTCCTTCCTCTCCTGAGAGCTGGTACTGACTGGTAGAAATTTTGCATAGATATTGTACTGTTGCTTAAATAATTTTCACAAAACCCAGGCAAATATGGATTATGATTCCATTTCATTTAAGAAAACCAAAGCTCTGATAAGTGAACCTTAACCAAAGTTACAAAGTAAGCAGGATTTAGCCCAGTCTGCTTAAAAATTTGTGCTCTCAACCATGTCATTCTTAAAGTCCCTTTAGATACAACTAGGCACAATGTTATCTGAAAGAAATTCTGTCTCAGGCTTTAACATCCCCCAAGGATTCTGTGCTGATAGTGCACAGCCTGCTTGGGATTCCCTCTCTCCAGTTCTCTCTACCCCTCCCCTGCTTGTGTTCATGTGCGTGCTCTCTCTCTCTCTCTCAAAAATAAACTTGAATAAAAGTTCCTCAAGGAAAATTTAGTCTTGGATAAATTAAGTACAATCCACAAGAAAATAAACTTGGTGGCCCCTTACAGTCTCTACCAGATACTCTGTAATACTGGAACATAATGGAACTTTCACTTGATGAATTGTGGTATAAAACTAGCAAGATCTAACTTGTGAAGTTAGTTAAGGAGAATGGTGCCTCTGTAGTGTCTTATTGCCACCATCCCTTACTAGCCACCACCAAGTTGTGGAGAATTTTCTGGGATGCTACATAATTACAATAGTCAACATTTATTGAGGATTTCCTCTCCCAGGCCCTGTTCCCATAACTATATTATGCAAGTGTTATAGCCCCATTTTTGGAATGAGAAAACCGAGACTCAGAAAAATTAACTGTGAGGCATCCAACAAGGGAATGGCAGACATAGGATTCAAAGATGGGTCTAACTCCAGAGCTCTGACTCTCTAACCCAACTCAGTCCCACTCCCTGCCTCCCATTAGTCAATTCCTCCCAAGTTAAAACCCAGCCGGTTTTTACTCTACAGGTAAAACATGAACAAGGTAGTATTAAGGAGACATCTGATTGAATATCCTTCATAGAAGAATTTCCTTCATTTCCTTCATATAAACAGCACCCATGATTCTTTAGGAGAAAGACTGGCCTGAGCTGGTCAGCTATCTCTCTCAGAGAGAGCTTTGCTTTTATCTCGGTGTTGGTGAGGATTTCTAAGGTGTGGCCAGCTTTGCCTAAGCAATATTGACCTTTGCATTGTCAAATCTGCTATGGGAACAAGCTCATAGTAAAAATATAAGAAAAATATCAATGCAGGATTTTCATTATGAAGTTGTAGTAGCAAATCTGTGACAGCAGAGCCAGAAATATTTTTGTCACATATTTTATCCACTTTACTATCTACTGATTTTTTTAAATCAAAGTGAATTCATTGGAAACATACACAAATAGTTTATTCTAAGGGAAAAAAAAAAGACCCTACGTTTCAAAATTCATTTTTTACTAAAACCCAATCTTCCTACCTGTAATACTGGCCTATTGATTCTTCACAATGTAGCACTACTCATTTTTCAACCACATTTCAGAAAATATTGTGAGAATCTCTATTATCATAAGTTATTACACCTTACTCTTGAACTTTCTATTCTTCCCCCAGTATTCCCATTTCCCATGACAAATATTTTCATTCTAACTGCTTTTGTACCATTACTATTCTACTTTAGACAATTTTTAACTGTTCTCGTGACCTAAAAATGCTTTTAGGGGCGCCTGGGTGGCTCAGTCGGTTAAGCGGCCGACTTCAGCTCAGGTTGTGATCTCACAGTCTGTGAGTTCGAGCTCTGTGTCCAGCTCTGTGCTGACGGCTCATCAGAGCCTGGAGCCTGCTTCAGATTCTGTGTCTCCCTCTCTCTCTCTGCCCTTCCCTTGCTTACGCTCTGTCTCTATGTCTCTCAAAAATGAAAAAATAAAAATGCTTTTAGATACCTTCACCTTTCCCAGTTTTGCTTAATCAATAGAGAAATTGACAAGGTCATAAAATTTTTGTCATTATTTTGTTCCCTACCAGTTAGAATGATCATACTTAGACCATTTGTGTTTTAGCTCTTCATTCATGGTTTATGCCACAGTTATAACCATGAACTTTCCACGCAGTATAAAATAGAGGCTATTTCTGCACCATTATAACAATTTGAATTAAAAAAGAAAAAGGTTATTTTTGCCTTCAAACTCCATCTTCCTATGCATAGGTTTCTTTTTGATTTGCAGCATATATTTTCTCCTGTTCTTTTAGGACTCAATCTTCCTTTCTTTAATCTTAATTTGTATTTTTATTGGTAATCTCCAAAACCTTGGTATACTCAGAGGGTTATACCACTCCAACCATTTATCGAGACTCTACTATGTTGTAAGCTTTGTAGTAACATCTCCTTATGTATACACTAATTCATTTAATAATGTCCTTTAAAATCTTTGAGATATTTTTTTCTCCATTTTCTTTAAAAAGAAACAAGATAAAGGAGGCAATATTACCTTCTAATGTGACGTGAATAATAATTGATAGAATCTGATCTAAGGGTAGTGTTTCTGACTGTGCTCTTAACTACTCTATTTTGATTCCTCCAAGAATATAGTCAACAAATTCTATTTTGTCACAGACCAAATCAACTTTAGGTTCTATTATAATACATAGTTTACTTATGGGTAAATTTAAGATTTAAGAAAGATATCAGTGTCTATGATATTTATCTAAAGGAAGCTACAAGGTAGGTGCAATGAAACTTCTTCTCACAGTGTCCAACTAGGCATAAGAAAGAGTACTCCATGGTATTTCTTGATTTATATCACTCATAATCCAATCTAATCAGTCCCCACACATTTACCTTCAATGTTTGACCCAGTTTATTGGGACTCCTGCACCTTTAGTGACATCTTGGAATTGACTCATATATGATTATTTGACTTCAAACTTGGACTTGCCTCTTCTGTGTAACGATCCTCTCCTTCTGTCCTCCCTGGTGACCTTTTTTCATACGTTAATTATTGCCCAACTCCACTCCAGTCTCTACCATTTCACAGAGAGGAACACAAAACACATTTTGTGTTAATTCCTGCCCAGTCCCTTGAGAGGTCACCTTAATTTTCACCTAATTAACACTATTGAGAAGTCTTGACACTATATCACACTTTGGAAATTAATGCCAGCTTGGACAGATACAAACTTGATTTAACAGTTTAACTCACTGTGGGGTGCCTGGGACGTGTCCGATTTCAGCGCAGGTCATGATCTCATGGTTCGTGAGTTTGATCCCCATATCCGGGGATAGTTAGGAGCTACTTTGGATTCTGTGTCTCCCTCTCCTCTCCTCTCCATCCCCTAGTCTCTCTCTCTCTCTCTCTCTCAAAAATAAATAAGCATTCAATAAATTAAAAAATTAAGTTTAACTCCTTGCATTTGATGTCTTATTAGTTCAAAAGAGATGTTTGTCTCTTACATCCACACATATATACATACATTTATGTTTATATTCCTATTTAGAGACACGCACATACTCATATATGGACTCATATATGGCTATTATTGTGTTTACATCTATACATATATTTTCTAAACTACATACATCAGACAGACAATTTTGAAAACTTTTTTTTAGAGGAAGCAGGAACTTTACTATGGTTTCGAACATAATATCAGATTAGTTCATTATTGGTAATTAGTTCATTGTTTGAAAAGGAAGAAGAAAAATAAATAAGAGAATAGCCCTAGCTGTGATACACCACTAAATCTTTCCTAATGGCTTTGGCATGAATCAATGTTAAATGATGTATGTGCACACAATCAGGAAAATATTTAATGTATTATTAATTAAGATTAATTACAGGAACACATCAACAGCCTTTAGTTCTCATCAATGATATTTATATCTTAAGTACTCTACTGCAAAACATAAAAGCGTTTGATGATTGTCAATAGCATTGACTTTACACTAATGGACACAGGGCTAGGTCTCTTCACCAAGCTAGTATTAGGTCAGCTTTCTCCAGAGGGAAATACTCATTACTCTTTGCACTGAAGACATCCTTCAGAAGATTTGGCCATCAAGGGGGATTTCCTTTTACAGAGATAGTTCCTCTTATGAAGTAAATAAGACTGTTTAGTCAGTCAATCAATCTAATTACATTTATCGAATATCTAACAGGAAAGAATGGAAGCAATGGAATCCTAAGCCTATGGCTGTTTCTGAATAAAACCAGTGAAGAAGCATTTCCTTGTTTTAAACAGAACGGCAAGTCTGGGTGATTGTGTCACCGCAGCCCATATTACATAAATATGCTTGCATATACTGAATCTTACCTTTATTGGGAAAACTTACTCTTTCAAGCAATTTTGGTATGAATCATTACAGCAGTGCACACATAAGACTGCAGAACTTTGTGTAATATAAACAGCACATTCTATAGGGTCAATTATTTTTATTCTTTTAAAATATTGGAACTTTAAAGCAAAAACTGAGCAAATACGCTTTTCTTTCTATTCTTTATTGGTGCCATAGTTGTGTTTTCCTGGTTTATTTAAATTTAAGGTTACAGTTGGGAACAATGTACATAAAAACGGTATCTAAAAACTGATTGGATTAGGAGAAAAACATACCTGTTTTTGCTTTCCCAGAGCCTACTACAGTATAGCAGAATGTGAAAACCACCCCAGCTAAGTGCGATTCTATTTCGCACATGCCAAGAGAGGATTATTGTACTAGGTTATATAGGAAGTACTAACTTGGCAATTATATTTATGCAGAAAACATAAGAATTACATACATGCATACACAAATTCTTAATAAAATATAAGAATGTACATGCATAAAATAACATGCATTATTAATTCATGTATTAATTAATGCATTAATGCATAAGTATTCAATACTTAGAATATGAATTAAAATTTAATTTCTAAAACAAAGCACTTTGGGAGAGATCGGACTTCACTGGGGCCCAAAGTAGTCTAATAGTATTAATTTGTTGTATTTTCCAGTTGCTATCACATTATTTTCACAGTCTTGATGAAATTCCCCAGAAATGATAACTTCTCCCTTCCACCTTCAAGGCCACTCCTCTGTAATCATCAAATTTTGCTGATTTCCCACAGGAGAAGTAATATTGAACAATATGTTAATGCTTTATAAGGTTAGGCTAAATGTCTTCTTGCCAACAAGGAGGTTGCATTATGAGGTTCCCAGAACATTAATTAAAAATTGTTTCTATTTTAATTACAAGAGATAAAATTAGAAATGTCTACAATTATAAGAGTCGTAAATTATTTCTTTGTCTCTCAGTGCAATATCACTTGCTTACTAATAGGTATTTGGGATTATTTGAATTCTATAATGATAGACAATGGTATCTCCTCTCTGCTCAATATAAGAGACTTTTTACTGTATTCCATTCATACATAACCTGTGTGATTTTTGGCTTATGTAATTTGCAGCTGAAGAATGATGGATTTTAGATGCTCTTCACATCAAAAAATAATTATTGCAAGGTAAATGATTGAGACTATTTCACTTTTTAGACACCTCTCCCCTTAGTTAGTTTCATCTGATGGCTATAAAGGGATTAAAACTTTTATGCCAACCCACTGAGCAGTACTGAAATGTGATTCCTTTGTAGCTGGGATAAAGCACTTGGGTGATATTTTCAGATGAATAAAGACATTGACTTAAAAACACAATTGCATAAACATGATGTGGAAGGCACAGGTCTGGGAAGTCAATTCAACACTTCTATTTAACTCTAGTCTTTATCTTTTATATTTATTCTAAAAGAGCTTCACATAAAAACTCCCTACAGACAAAGAATTTGCCCACATTTAAATTTCAGTCTATAGACATAACCATTTCATTTCATCTTGCTGCTCTTTGATTTTTTTTTCATATTTTGGAGTGTGCTTTAATTTTCTTTCATTACTATAATGGGTCAGAGTATGCAGAACAGTGATTGCAGCAAAATTGAGTTTTTAAGAAAAGGTCGTGCAATTAGCTGATGGATTGACAGAGATAACTATGGCTGGCGAATCCTCACTAAGTCCATCACAGAAATCCATAGAACAAGTGATCAGGACATTTACCCCCCCCCAAAAAAAAAGATGAAAAAAATGCCATAGACATCATTCAGAACAGTGCTGAGAAGGCTGGAGGCAAGCCAAAGTTTGAGAACATCTAAGCCATAATGGGAAGACAAAGACGATGTCAAAGTGTTTCAAACTGGGGTGAGCTGGTTAGACAGGCACACATCTGGCTCACCAAACCTTTCAGATTTTTGACATAATCAAGGTATTACAGTGCTAGAGGGAGTTACAAAAATCAAAACTGGACTCAGAAAACTTCAGCAAATCCCAGAGATTAGTAACACTGGATGAGAAAAAAAAATAAAAAAACCAAAAACACAAAATACAAGCACTGAATGTGTTTAAGCTTAGAAAATATTACTGGGTTCAAGTAAATCAGAAATAAAAATAAACGCAGGACAATGACAATTTAAAAGCTGCATAATGAAATTTGGAACCTCGAAAACATACTCTAAATTTTATTGGTGATTTAAATCTATTATGGTGAAAATTCAAACAATGTATTTAATATTTGACAGACTTTAAAGGTTGACCTAAATTCATTATTGAGCCAAGAGAGTCTCCTTAGTCATGAAAATAAATACGGAGAAAACAAAGCTGCTATCTCTTCTTTAATGCGAAAGCTAGTTAGCCACTTGTTAGTGGAGATATTTTAAAGGTGATTCATGCATTGGGAAATAAAGTAGTTAATTTTTGCTGCAGAACAAACCACCCCAAACAGTGTCTAAACCAAGAGCTAGTTTTTTTTGCTCACAATTCTGCAGATCATCAATTTGACCGGGCTTTTTCCCCCCCTTGTCTTTCCATCTTAACTTTTGCAAAGAGCCACTAAATTGGTGGGGGGACTGGCTTGTTCATGGCAATTTCAGCTGGCAAGTCGGGGATGAAGTGACACTTCTCACCACCTGGTCTCTCACATTGCAACAGGCTAAAATTGCAGACCTGCATGGCAAGCCTTCTCTCTCCCAAGATGGAGGACTGAGGTGCACAGGCCTGGGTTGGTCCTAGGTTCAGAACTTACATTATGTCACTTATGCCACAAAAGTAAATTTATTAGACCAGTCCAGGTTCAAGAGGTGGAAAACTAGACTCACTTCTTAATGAGAGGGAAGCATTTGTGGTCATTTTCTGCACTCTCTCACAATACGTGTTAGACTAAAACTTCTAAGGACCATGATGATTCTTGCTGCCTATGTTTATGTAATAATAAGAGTATCATCTTTCTCTGTGGTCACCCAGGTCTTTACATATCCTGGCTGCCTGCCTTACCCCTTGTTTCCTGTTTCTAAAGTGATAGCCCAGTCATTGTCAATTCCCTGTGACTGGGCGTGTTAGCGGTGGCACCTCTTAGAACTGTGAATAAACTAAATCAAGTTTGGCAGCCAAGGAAGAGTTACCTTAAAAAATGGGTCTAATTAGTTTTCCAAAAATAAATTAGGCCTTAGGGGAGTACCAGAAACTAAACCACCAAGTACTAGGAAAGTCAGAACTAAAATTCAAGTATTAGCAGTCAGTGTCCAAAGGTCAAGGTGAATTATGTTGATAAAAACATTTTAGGGGCACCTAGGTGGCTCGGTTGGTTAAGTGTTCAAATCTTGATTTAAGATCAGGTCACAATTTCACAGTTTGTAAGATCAAGCCCTATGTCGGGCTTTGCACCGACAGTGTGGAGCCTGCTAGGGATTCTCTCTCTCTCTCTCTCTCTCTCTCCACCCCATCTCCACCTCTCTTTCTCTTTGCCCTTCACCCACTTGTGCTCTCTCTCTAAAGATTTTTTTAAAAGGCTGGTTTTCCACATTCAAAGGGTAAGAAATTGAGTGTACATAATTATTTTACTAACCAATATAGTATCATAAAAGGTAGGATATGTTAAGAACCATGCTGTATAACAGAAAGTGGGCTAAACACTTTAGATTTAATCTGAAGTAGCTTTGTGAAGTAGGCACCACTATTTTCAAATTATTATTAAATGATGTTACATTTTATAAATCATTTTAATTTTATACAAGAGGAATTTGAGAATTATGGAATACCCTGTATTATAACAAAATGAAAAATCTCACACAACTGGTAAGTATTAGAGTTAAGATTTGAGCCCAAGACAGTTTGATCCCTCATATTCTGCTTTGAACCACAGAATTATACAGTCATTAAGTCATTGAACTTAAATAATCAGATGAAAATAAATAAGATGATCTTTTAGGTGTTTTAGTCTGAAAAATACACACAGAAAATAGACTGTTCAAGATCTCCCTATCTTCTTACCACCAAATGTTCCATGCTCCAATTTCTGTAACCTACCCTTCCAAATTACGTACTGCATTTCTCTTGCTTTACTGAATGCCATAGCTATTTCACCAATCTCAACTTCACCATGCTATCCTAACCTTTCAAAGTACAGTTCATCATTATGGCCCAAGTCAGACGTCACAACACCCCTTGGATGGAGTAATCTCACCCTCTCTCTTCTGAGTTCTTGGAGCACTGTATTCACACAGTTTGCATAGGACTTATGTCGCCTGCTAGTTATCACGATCCCAAGCCAAACAGTTCGTTGAAAGCAGGAGGTCTGCTTTATGTTTCTTTAAATCCCTGGTGCATAGTATACTACTTGGTACCAATTATATACTCCATAGAAGTTTAGTGAGTAGTCCCATCTATGAGAACAGGCTTTCTCGGGGACGTCCGTCCACACGCAAGTACATGGTCGCAAGTCTATCACTAGAAACGGACATGGACTCAGAAACACAACCTGCGTGAGCATTTCTAGTGGAAAACCAAAAGCTCACAATCATTTTGAAATAAGCCTTGTTTTCTGCCCAAGTCGCACCCTGTACTGGAATAACACCTAATCTTCTCTATCATATTCCTCTCCTGCCTGGCCTTTTCAAACTTCCAAGATCTACCTAGGACAAAGAGATGGACAAAGAATTGCCTGTTCCCTTAATGATCAGGAACCTGAATGGTGAGACAGTTTTTGGGTTCAAAAACAAGCTTCGATAGAGAACCAATGAACTGTGTATGGATTATCATTTTCTTTACATTGTAAGCAACAGCAGTAAACAAGGACATAAATGTTAATGATTTTCCTTTAGCGGAAGCCATCCCATCAGCACTCTTGTGGTTCAGAGCAATGATTAAACTACTGTAACATATGCATATGTGAATATTTGCAAACACCCAATCTAGGAGGAAAAGCAGTCAATGTAATACTGTATAACTCAGAGGAACATGATTATCTTTCTTTTTTACAAGATTTATTGCCAAGCCTTTTTTTTTTTTCCCAGAGATTTGCTAAAATTCATTAACTACATTTTCAAAGACACAATATGGTCCCTTCATATGATATTTATATCTCTGCTCATTAAATCAGAGTATCTTTTGCAAATGTTTATTTTTGAGATCAAGAGCTGCATTTTCAGTCAGTTCACCTTAACAGATTGCCTTAGACGGCATTCTATCACATTAGGTTTAAGAAAATAGCCATTCTAACTTACAATCCATTTTACTGGGGAGCAGCAATCTAATTCACATTGATTTTGAATAAACCTTTACATACCCATTTGCTCCATTTTAAGCTGACTTGTACAAATCAATGCATCAACATGCACTAAGTAATCAATGGGTAAGGAAAATCATTATTTACTGCTCAGTAATAGTGTTTACATTCAAATAAAATATAATAAAATGTGCAAGGCCATTTTGGAAGAAGAACAAGTGACCCATGAATCACAAGCAGATTGCCTTCCTTTGGGTAGAGGATCTGAGGAATTTGACCAGAAAAGGAAGTCTCCGTGTGGCCTAGTTTTAGCCTTTAAGTACCGACATGTAGTTGCCAACATTTTCATGATCTTTCAATCCTAGGAATTCTCCAGTTGGTGAACAGCAGTTCCAGACACCATGCTCCAGGCAGCAGCATCTTTGCTGGATTATGATGAGCTCCAGAGCAGATCTGGTCTCTGCCCACCTGCTCGCTCTTGGCTCCGATCCCTCATTTTAATTACCCCTCTTGTTTTTTGAACTTGGAGTAGAGAGTGGGTCTCTCTAGTGTCTGAATCTGTTCTCCCTAGTGGATTACCACTTGGATTCATCCCACTAAGACTCTAAAAGGACACCTGGGCTAGTTCCAACTCCACCTGAACTCCCATCTCTGGTCCCACCGGATACCTGATTGCTGCCATAGTCCCCCTGCAAAGGGTGGAGAAGGGAGTCAAACAACAGCCCTAGAAACAAATGAAATCCCTTGTTGTTTGGATTCTCCACACTTTCGTAAGGCAGCTCTACAAACAGTAGGACAGATAAGCCTAGGTTTCTGCCATGCAGCATAACCGAACAGATGGGCTGTGATGAAATTGCCCATCAAAATTTGTTTTGTCCTATTTTATTACAGTTATTCAGGCAAGGAATGCAGACTGAAATAAGAAATGGCTGAAAATAGGTTCTTTTTTTAGAAAATTCCAGTGAGGTAGGAAAAAAAAATCATAGTACTATGAATGCAGGCCGCACATTTCTTTCATTGTCATTTCTTGTAGCCTAAAAGAGCTGGAGATTGCACTTGGCAAGTATCTGAGTAGTAAAGCTTGATGTATGGAACATGGAATAGCACAAGGAAAATGGGCAAGTACCTTGTTCAAAGATCCTGCAAATTTGTGGATCAAATCAGCAAATAAAAATATATTTTGAAAAATAAGATTTTAGTCCTAGGAAGGGAAAAAAATAAGCAAACTAGTAAACAAAACAGCACCAGTTAGGAATCTTTCATATGGCATTGTATAAACTTTCCTATTGTTTAGAGTAACACTTTCCTGACATGGAAAAGTCAGGTAATTTTGAACTTAATTGTTTTAATATAGAAGACTGTAAAATGTAAAGACACGTGAACACGGCTTTATGGATGCGCATAGAATTGGCTTAGAATGAACGATAAGTGATCTCTCAGTCTGCCAATCTTTAACCAAAGCATCTAGGAATATGTAAGCAACATTTAAAAAAAATGTAAGCAATTCTGAGTTCACATGATGAAGAGTAGAGAAAAAACTATTTTGGGGAAATACAAAAATTCACTTAAAATAATCACCCTATGACAAAATGGCAGATTTTTCAAATGAGGGATTCACTAAAAGGAATAAGAGGGAAGAAAAATATCATCAAAGATAACTGGATTCCTCTTTCATAGCAACAGAACTTACTGTTTGGAAGAGTAGTCTTCTTGGTTTTAGTGTGTATACATAGTGCACCATGTAGTTAGCGTCAGGTCAAAACAAACAAGGAAATGATTCCAAGGGGTATCCTATTAAGCAATATGCAAAAATAATCACACTCTGTAGAAATATTTATGGTTTGTAAGGGTGTACTCCACATAAAGCTCAGATATGTTCAAAATCCGCTAAGTTAGAACCTCAGTATAAAAGATGAAAGAGCAAGTAGAGGCAAATTTCGATAAAGGAGAAAAGTCAAACATTTTATTTAGTGATTATTTAATTAGTTATTTATTTTATGAATCCATAAACATAACAGAGCATCATGCTGCCATTTTTTATCTTCTATAAGGCACACACCAAAAGATCAATGATATCTATCTATTCCTGCCATTGCACCAGCTTAACCTCAAACAAGACTGATAATGATGTGTTAGAGAGTGTCCCGACCACCTCCACTGAATGATCAGTTATCCCTTGACCAATATTCTCATGGAAGTTCAAATAATTGTAGCTTTGTCACAGGTGGAGAACATGGAAGAGGTGAGGTTGAGTAGCTTGCCCAATCTTATAAAGAATATGTCAAAGTCGAGTCTTTCTTCGACTGTTTTCCACCAAGCACAATGCCTCATGATTGCCTCCTGCTAGTGACTAAACTTAGCTAACTAAAGAATCTGCATTCCATAAATATCAGAAGCACCCTACTTCCTACACTGAACATGTAGTCAAATAAGAATGCGGAACAGACCTGGGATGCTAAGCCAGACCTTGAACTCTAGCAAGATTACAAGAACTCACATGGAGCAATAAAACAAAAAATAGGATTCTCTCTTCAGTAATATAAGACAATTTAAAAAAATGTTAATAGTAATACAATTTTAAATATGTGTTACCCAAAATAAAACATCATCCAAGAGTGCTAAATAGCATTTCTGACTCTCCAGAAAGTTAAAAGCTTGAAGGTGTCTTAGCAAATCTATACTTTTAATGTGGAGATGAAGCAACTGATCTTGTCTCAGGTTATACACCTAAAACTATGTCACAAAGTTACTTAGAAGATAGATCTACTTTTTGTAATTCACAATACAATGTTCTTTTCACATACTGCCTGAGTCTCCACACCTCTCTCTCTCTCTTTTTTTTTTTCTTTTTAAGAGAGGGAAGGTGCAAGTCAGTGGGGGGCATGGAGAGAGAATTCCAGAGGGGGCAAAGAGAGGGAGAGAGAGAGCAGTGGAGCTTACCCAAAGTGGGACTCAACTCAAGCTCACTTGGATGTGGGGCTCGAGCTCACCTGATGTGGGACTTGAACTCACGGAACACATGAACCGTGAGATCATGAACTGAGCTGAAGTCAGATGCTTAATGACTGAGCCACCCAGGCACCCCTATTTCTTTACAATTAACTTCCAAGTTAATAGAAACAAACACTTGTGAAATATCCATATTTATATAGATCAGGTAGGAAACCAAAAGTTGTTTTTTGTTTTTTTTTTTTAATTTTTTATTTTAGAGAGAGAGAACACAAGCAGGGAAGTGAGACAGAGGAAAAGAGAGAGAATCTCAAGCAGGCTCCATGCCCAGCGTAGAGCCAGAGGTGGAACCTGAACCCATGACCCTGGGATCATGACCTGAACCGAAATCAAGAGTCCAATGCTTAACCAAATGAGCCACACACCCAGGCACCCCCAGAAGATTTTCTTAAACAGATACCTGTGCCCTTAGTGGAAAAGCATGATTTTTAGGTGATGTGGTAGACATAAATTTAAATCTTAATAGCTGTATATGTGTTTAATATGCATCAATCTATAATTTCATAGTTGAAGGTTTGGTTAAATTGGTAGATTTAAAATTGATTTAAATAAAAAAGTAAATATAGGTTAGAATATGACAAAAATAATAAAATATGCAAATAAATTATATATTAGGGAATCACTGATCTAAAGTAGAATATGTTAACATAGAAAATTGAGAAACGTGGTTATTTACCAAAAGCTGCATCAGTGATGGGGCTTCTTAAATAGAATAATTTAATGTAAGTGATAAAATACCTCACCTAAATGTGAAATAAGCTAGAATACTCTATGATATTCACCCTATAAAGGTTTTTTCAAGATAATTTATTTCTCATGCATTGCTTTATTGCTATATTGATTTCAAGAACTGATTAAAAAGCACTTTTTACATGGGTCTAGATTTCTCATAACTGAAATCTAATCTGAGCAAATTGAAAACTGGCAATTCCCAGGCTCTTGAGTGAAAACACGGGATTTTAGAGTATGAGTTTAGAAAATCGGAATAATACACTACAGGCACATTTCTTCAAGTTTTTTATTCCAAAGAGTGCTAAGAAAAATCTATTTGATAGTAGTTAGATTTAAATTTACTTGATTAATAGCAGAAAGCTAATGGGAAGATTTGTAGATAACTTTGTTGAAAATAAAGCAAACAGGTTTTACAATTCTGAAGGGCTTTGCTCACGAATAGTAATAAAACAGTGATCAAAGAGAAATCATTAGAAATCATGTTTAGTAGAGATTTAGTGAACAATATCAGACCTAAATGAAGTCAAATTGAGATATGTGAAACCATTTTAATTTTAAGAGGAACTTGATGACAAACAAAAAAATTCTGTTCTCAGTAAGAACAAACGACAATTAAAGATCTTGGCAGGAAGAGACAATGCTGAGGTTCCGACTTACCGCTAACAACAGAACGTAAATCCTGTCGTTGGTACACGGGTAAAAAGAGGAAAAATGTGACCTCGCAGTTCATTACCGAGAACAATTTGACCTCAGAACAGAGTGTCCAAAGCTCTAGAACATTATTAAATGGATAATTTTGCTTCAGGAAAGTGCTTATTTTATGCTGTCTCCTAAACAACAAGCTGTCCTGTGGACGCTAGGAGGATTTACTAGTGCATTTATAAATAAACTCTAGGGTTATCAGCGAAGCAAGCTAGCAATAATGAAAATGAACTTTTCATAATTCTATAATCAACTTGTGTTATATGTATTTTGTGTTTGTGTTTCATATATATGATTTTAAAAAGCAGATGGCTCTGTAGTATGTACTATACATTCTGAGGTGGCATCTACCAACATCTGAAATATGTTCGTTTCCTAAAGATAAATTTTAACAATGTCAACCAGAGTTGTGATTCATCTCACACGGCTTAAGATAAACTACATTTGCCTAAAAAGAAACAATAATCACATTACCTAAAATAAAAGTGGAGGGGCACCTGGGTGGCTTAGTTGGTTAAGTGTCTGATTCTTGGTTTCAACTAAGGTCATGGGTGCCGGCATCCCGGAGCCCACTTGAGATATTCTCTCTCTCTCTCTCTCTCTCTCTCTCTCTCTCTCTCTCTCTCTCTCTCTCTCTTCCCTCCTTCTCTGCCCCTTCCCTGCTCATGCTGTCTCTTTTTAAATAAATAAATAAACTTTAATAAATAAAATAATAGCAAATAGATAAATAAAATAATAGTGGGGATTCGACCTGTCATTATATGTACTAGTTAAGAAGGTTCAAAAGATTTGAGGTCGTGATCAACAGCAGCTATGAACAAATGCCAAATACCTACTAGGTGCCAAAATTAAACATGTCTCACTCATAACCACAAGTTCCCCACCAGCTTCATTAAGACTACACTGCATGCTCTTTCAGCCTCAGCAGTGAAAATAAACACCAGGTCAATAAATTAAGCTGTAGACAACTACTAGGTACCTTAGGGGTTACGAGAATATAGGGCTAATAAGAAACAGTCCAGATACACATGGACATTTCAAGAATCAGCATTATACTTGTGAAATCAGAAGTCTCATGTATCCATCTCTATACAGAAATCATGTTACTTTCAACCTCTCAGAAGTTTTACATATTTCATTGCTATAAATTATGTTTAAATAATTGAAATGCACTTTAACTTTAAATTATGTTTGAATAATTGAATTATATCTTATCAGATACTTTTGAAGAATCTCTATCTTCTCTGAGATATTTGAAACACTATATTTTCCTAAGACGAACAATCCATTAATGTAAAAACTCTAAACTTTTAGATGCATAGACACTTAAGAAAAACTGAGATATTTTAGGAAAATATGCAGATAAAGTGAATATTTTTGCCAGCCTGTGCCGTACCTCCCAACAGTGTAAAATAGTCAATCACTTAAAAATGATTCATTAGAATGATAGGACCTATATTACCCAACACAGTCTTGAAAAAGAACTTTATTTTTTTTTATTATAATAGTTTATTTTCAAATTGGTTTACATATAACACCCAGTGTTTATCCCAACACGTGCCCTCTTTAATGCCTATTTATTTTTGAAAGAGAGAGTGTGAGTGAGGGAGACACAGGATCTGAAGCAGCCTCCAGGCTCTGACCTGTCAGCAGAGTCTGACGCAGAGCTCAGACTCACAAACCATGAGATTAGGACTGGCGCCAAAGTCAGATGCTTAACTGTTGCACCCAGGCGCCCCAAAAAAGAACCACTTTAAAAGACTTTTATTATCTCACCTCAAGACCTATAAAGCTACAATAACCAAGGTAGTGTGGTATCCACAAAAGAACAAAGAGATCCCTGGAACAAAACGAGGAGTCCAGAAAGAAATATACACTTAAATAGATACTTGCTTCTCAACAAAGTTGCCAAAGAAACACAATGAGGCAATGAAAATATTTTCAAAACTGGTGTTGAAATAACTGAATAACCACACAGGCAAAACAAAACACTCAAGCCCTATCTCACTACACATAAAAAATAATTTAAGATTGATCACAGACTTAAATATAAAAGCTAAGTCCATAAAGCTTTTAGAAGTAAACATAGGAAAATAACTCTGTGACATAGAGGTAGAAAAAGAAGTCTTAGGGTATCAGAAAATCTCCATTGATAAATTAGGCTTCATCAAAAGTTTAAAAATTCTGCTCATTGAAAGACGCTATTAAAAAATGAGTAATAGGCAAATCGCAGAGAGAAAATACTTGGAAAACATATCGGACAAAAGACTTACATGCAGGATATATAAAATCCGTCACAAATCAATAATATAAAAATACAACTCAATTATTAAAAACTGGAATATATTTGTACAGTTATTTCAAGTAAGGATATTCAAATGGCCAATAAGCACATGAAAGGTCTCAATATCATTAATTACCAGGGAAGTGAAAACTAAAAGGAGATACCACCATAAATACCCCAGATAAATACCCAGAATGGTAAAAATTAAGAAGTCTGATAACATCTAGTCTCCGTGAAGATGTGGCAACATCTTCATATATTGTTGGTGGGATTATGAAGTGGTCTGGTTATTTCTCACAAAACTTAAATATGCAACTATCTCATGACTCAGAAATTTTACCTCTAAATATTTATGGAAATTAGATGAAAGCAGATGTTCACAAAAATATTTGTTCATAAATGTCTATAGCATTTGGATTCATAATAGCAAAACCAAACCAAATTGAACTGGAAACTACCCAAGCTTTCATTAATAGCATAATTAATTGGTGAACAAAGTATAGTATATCTGTATAATGGCATTCTATTTTAGCAATAGAAGAGATCACTGATGTATGTAATATCACAGATAAATCTTTAAAACGCATAATCAAAGAGGCCTCACATACCATGATTCTATGGATACAAAGTTCTAGGCCAAGCATCAGAGTTGCACTGGAGTTGCGGCTGCCTTCAGGAGGCTGGGACTGACGGGTGAAAGGCAAAAGGCAGTTTTCTGGGGTGATGCTAATGCACTAAATAATGAATGGAGTCTTGGATTACATGGTAGTTAGTATACATTTGTCCAAACTCAGGAAAATGCACTTAAGATATTTATATTTCATTGTAGGTAAATTTCACCTCAAAAAAACCTCTAACAAATATTGACTTCAGCTGGTGCGATTTAAGTATTTAGTGCTGTTTCAGTATTTAAGTATTAAATATTTAACATTAAATATTAAGTGTTAAATATTTAAATATTTAGTGTTTACATAAAGTATTACATTTAAGTATTCAGGGGAAGTGTGGTGATGTCTGCGATTTGCTTTAAAATGCACTAAAAATAAAATGGATTAATATGTAAAAGGTTAGGTAGGTGAATAGGTATGTGATAAAGGAAGTACACAATAAAATCTTAACAGAATGTTGGCAGTTGGATACACAATTGTTCTTTGTAAAGTTCTGTCAACTTTGTTGTATATTTAAAAATTTTCATAAAAGTTTCAGGAAAAAGTATACTATTTTACCTACAGATAGAATAGTAGAAAGGTAACATCACTGATAGTACATTAAAATATATATATATATAAATATATATATATTTTTGTTTTTTTAATAGTACATTAAAAATATATATATGTATAAAAATATATATATATATTTTGGTTTTTTGGGGTTTTTTTTAGGTTCCTATTTTTAAAAACGCACCAGATACAAGCAACCTAAGTGTCCATTAATAGATGAATGGATAAAGATATATATATATATATATATATATATATGACACTGTATCGCCAAAAGATGGAATTACTTAGGATATTTTACCTCAATATGGAGAATATATGTACAGTGTTATCTTTCACATGTTAAAATTGGTTTGATAATGACAGATTAACAACTTCTGTTTTCTTCGAACGCCACGTTTATCAACAAGATTTGAGAAATCATTTGAATTCTGCAATGACATCCTTAAGAGAAGGTTTGAGGCACCCAGTGATTTCTGCACACTAAAGCAAGAACAGTATTTTTGTAGTACTTATTCGTGCCTCTTTGATCACGACATCTGTGAATGGGTGTCCATACAAAACCTACCTTTCTGTTTCATGTTAAAAGTAAGCTTCGAGCTTAATTAAAATGTAATCATAATTATTCTTTGCATTTTGAGACTCTCAACAGTATTTTTGAGTACTGCGTATAAATCATTAAAACACTTAAACATTTTTAAATAAAGTGCCCAAGGCGCAATGTTTCATTGATGTATGTTACTTTATCTATTTTGAGAAAACTGATGTTCTAAGGGTAATAGGAGTTTGCTAATTTCATACAAGAGGATATCTCAGAATGAAAGAAGTTCAAAAAGTCATTTATTTCAAGTTCCTGGCTTGTTTTTTTTTTTTTTTTTTAGGTTCCTATTTTTAAAAACGGACCATATACAAGCAACCTAAGTGTCCATCAATAGATGAACGGATAAAGAAGATACAGGCACGCACACACCACCACCACCACTACCACCACCACATGACTGAATATTACACAGCCATAAAAAGGGTAAGATTGTGGGGCACCTGGGTGGTTCAGTCAGTTAAGTGTTGGAGTCTTGATTTTGGCTCAGGTCATGATCTCTTAGTCTGTGAGAACAAGCCCCGGGTGGGCCTCTATGTGCTGACAGCATGGAGTCTGCTTGGGATTCTCTCTCTGACTCTCTGCCCTTCCCCTGCTCATGCACTCTCTCTCTCTCTAAATAAATAAATAAACATTTTTTAAAAAAAGGATAAAGATCATATCATTGAGACAACATGGATAGACCTATAGAGGGTGTTATGCTAAGTGAAATAAGTCAGACTGAGAAAGACAAATACCAGATTTTACTCATAAGTAGAATCCTAAAAAATGAATAAACAAACAAAAACCAGAATCGAATTGATAAATACAGAGAAAAAAACTGATGGTTTCAAGAGGGGAGAGAGGGGGGGGAGTTGGGCAAAATAGGTGAAGGAAAGTAGGAGGTACAGCTTTCCAGTTATGGAATGAATCAAGGGAATAAAACGCACAGCATAAGGAATATAGTCAATGACACTGTAAGAGCGATGTATGGGGACAGATGGTAGCTACACTTGTGGTGAGCACAGCATATAAACTCACTGAATCACTACGTTGTGCACCAGAAACTAGCGTAATATTGTGTGTCGACTATTCTCAATAGAAAAATAGACAAGAAAGTATTTTGCATAATAAAAGCTTAATTAATACACATACACTACTCATTAAGTAGTACCTGATAAGTTATTTTAGTTAATTTATCAATTCAGTTAACGAAGATTAAGCAGCTACTGTGTCAGTCATTGTGCTAATAAGGATATATTGACTTTATAGGTTTGTACAGAAGGCTACCCATCTTTTCACATTCAACACAAAACTAAAGAAGGATTAATGAACATAACATGAGGTAAGAACATCAAGGCAGACTTCGAAGCATGACCAGAAATTTAGATTTTTGAGTTTTAGAGACAAAGAAGAGGCTGAGGAGGCTTGCATGTTGTATCCACTGATGATGTCAGGACAGCATCTGTCTGACAGAATCCCATTTTTTGTAGAATGGAGAAAGCCTCAAGATGGCTTCTCTCATTACAGTGTGGTAAATACCACCCTGTCAGAATGAAATGTGACATTTATATGTACTATTGATGCACTTCAAGAACCAAGACTCTTCAATCCAAGAAAAAGAACTCACATCCTACATAGATAGGGAACTACTAGACTGAATCATAAGAAATGGCGTAGGCCAACAATGTTCAAGTATCAGCAATTTCACGTGGTTCAATTAAATGTTATTTTAAAAACCAAGTCTCCATTTCTTCATCTGACCTATTACAATTCCTCGACTGACTCATTGCAAATAAGATGAGATGCAAATGAGATGGCAAATCTCAAAGTACCTAGTACACTAAAAACCTATCTTTGGCAATACAAGCTGAGTCTGGAAAGAGAAGACATGGGGCGGGTATGGGTGCAAGGCTAGGGTGTATTATTCTGTCTGTAGGTGAGTGAGGACTAAAGCCTTAAAGTTGCTTGTAAATTCACAACGAGTCCACAGAAAGTAGGAATTACATGTTTAATATTAAATTCCAACTGAGTCTAATTTCTGGCTGGGAAGGATTATGGCAGAGATCCAAACAGGAAGAAAATTAGTATCATAGTAACAAATGGGGAGTCTGAGGCACAGAAACCCTGGCAGGCAAGTAGAGAAATCCAGACATGAAGGAGCTGGAGTACAGAAGAAAGAACTGGCATGAGGAGAAAGGGTTAAGAACTCTAACAAGACGGGGGGCTTGTTTGCTGTCTGGGTGGCTCAGTTGCTTTTCTCACTTTCTGCTGTTTTTGCAGAGCCCTCTTGGGATTCTCTGTCTCCCTCTCTTTCTGCCCATCCCCTGCTCTCTTTCTTTCAAAATTGAATAAACATTAAAAAATATTTAAAAGAATTTTAACGAGACGGGTTACTTGAATGCTAATTATATAGGAGGCATTATGCTAATGTCCTCTATATCCATTATTCGGTTTGAATTGGCAATAAGCCCAATGAGAAATGTATCATATATCTATTATTCAGATGGTAAAATGAAGCTCAAAGAGTTTAAGTCACTTGACCAAAGTCTTACAACTAGTCAATGGCTGAGGTGATGTTCGAAATGGGATCAATATAGTCCAAAACTCATGATCATTCCATAACTTTCTACAAGAAAATTACCCAGTCACCACAGAAAAAGGACAGTTCTCCATTCCAAAGTAATCATTATTCCAAGTTAGATCCAGCTTCCAAGGAACCAGAGCAACAAGATCAGTAAGATACTACCAGTAAGACTAACAGAACGCTGCTCAGAGAAGCAATGCCCTGTTAAAACTCTGCACTCAACTTGCCAAGTTCTCAGAACGCTGGAGCTTTGGTAGTCAGAGCTGGAGGAAAGAGAGTGGATACACTGGGTAGGATGTACGCTAAAGATGCCTACACTAGTGGGTACACCAAAGGACCTGAGGTAGTATTGGGAATCATTTCTTATAATGGTTTCCATGGAAGGCGAAAGAGATGAGTGTTGGCAAGGATAGGAGCCACAGAGTTAGACTGACTTAGAATAAGTTCAAGTTTTGCACCCCTATTTCCTACATGGCAGACTTTAAGAAGTTATTTTAGATGGGCTTTGAGGAAGGCACTTGTTGGGATGAGCACTGGGTGTCTTATGGAAACCAATTTGACAATAAATTATACTAAAAAAAAAAAAGAAGTCATTTTAACTCAAATTTGCCTTGCATTTCTCATTTGTAAGCTGGGAAAAAATAAAAGGACCTTTCTCATGGGCTATAAGTTTTAAACGAGATAACACAACAAACGTCACTTAGAACTATGTCTAATGACATCAGCAAGCACTCAATAAAAGTAGCATTTGTTGATTAGAAGGCAATGCATTTTACTTTTCAGAAGATGGTTCTAAGTAAATACCTGTTTCATCTACCTGAGAATTCAAGCCAAGTTTTAGGGAAACCAGGCTTGGCACGAACTTAGGGAGAAATTGGCCCAGAATAGGAGCAGATTGGGCAGAACTGTGGAAAGGCAATTGAGATGGCATGTCTGTGGTTCAGTTTACTGTTTATTAGAGCGTAGGCAAGGCAAGCTACCTTAAAAAATGGGGTTAAGACAGGTGCAGTGATACTTGGGGAATCTCTGTTACCCCTTGGGCTTCAATGTATTAATATATTAAAAGGGACAGTGCTAGTTATTTCATATGCTGTTACAAGGATTGCAACCAATTAAAATTGTGTAACTACACTTCCCAAATTAGAACAATATGAACACTAGCTTTGTATTATCAAACGGCATTGAAAAATAATTATAAAATGTTCCTCATGGAACTGAAATGTAGAAAAAGTTCATGTGAAATAATTAGACTTTCTGTGAGTTGGTGCATTTAGTAAATAGTTTGTCTCAAAGAAAAACAAGCCCTATGGAAAAGCTTTTATAATCTATGGCTGATTAATTTGTGTATTTTACTTTTTCATTTTTATCTGCTTATATAAAACTACTTGCTTTATTGATCAAAGTGGTGAGAACCTATATTTTTTCCTTGTGATAGAGATGCATGGATCAATACAATCTTATAAGAGATTTATTTGTGTACTAGTGACTGAGTGATCTCATAAAATACAGCTCTGGTCTTTATTGAATTTTTTTTTTTCAGCTCAGCTCTAAAAGCTCACAACTGCAAACTCCTACAAGATGCAAGAATATTATAATGCTAACTTAGCTTTCCAAATAAAATTTTCAGCTTTATTTAATCTGGGATCTTTCAAAATAATGAAATCATGTTTACGACACCATTTCCAAAAACGTATGCCATGGCCTTGCCATTAATACTCAGACTGAATAAGAACTAAGCTGTGCTAAGTCATTCCTTTGGTTAAAAGTCCTTTGATGCCTCCCTGTGTTCAAGACGGAGACCAGAGTTCTTTATGCGGCATGTGTGAAACTTCATGGAACTGTAAACTTCCTTTTTCTTCAACCTCAAATCCTGCATCCTCACCTTCCTCACCTCCAGCTCCAACCCCACTCCCATATACACATCTTAATTTTGAATAATAATCTTTTCCAGTTCTCCAATAATCCAGACCTTAACACACACACACACACACACACACACACACCCTTCCTCTGTCATATTCTTCTTGAAGTGGAATTACTACTTTCTACTGGTCATTTAAGACATTCAAGTGTGAGGCTTTCTGGGAAGTCTTTGCCTGGTCCCAACTACCTTGTGTCCCCTGCTGCAGGATATTACTTTCTGTTTGTTTACCCACATGTCTCCTAACTTGAATAGAAGCATATGAATGTATTTTTACATTCCTAAAACCAGCATGTTCATTTGCACATAGTAGGGAATCCATGAATATTAAAAAAAATTAGCACTTATTTTTGAGACACAGAGTATGAACAGGGGAGGGCCACAGAGAGAGAGAGAGAGAGAGAGAGAGAGAGAGAGAGAGAGAGAGAGAGAGAGAGAGAGACATAGAATCTGAGGCAGGCTCCAGGCTCTAAGCTGTCAGCACAGGGCCCAATGTGGGCCCATGAACCATGAGATCATGACCTGAGCTGAAGTTGGATGCTCAAACAACTGAGCCACCCAGGCGCCTCTATTTACTTCATTTAAAAATATTCATGGAGGAGCGCCTGGCTGGCTCAGTCAGTTGAGTGTCTGACTTCAGCTCAGGTCATGATCTCACAGTTTGTGGGTTTGAGCCCCATGTCAGGCTCTGCACTGACAATGCAGAACCTGCTTGGGATTCTCTCTCTCTGCCCCTCCCTGACTCACGCTTTCTCTCTCACTCAAAATAAATAAATAAACTTAAAAAAATAAATGAATTGAATAAATAAAAATCAACCTTACTGCTGACTCCGAATTAATGCTTTTTAAATACATTGCTTCTGCTTTATCCTTTTGTCCTTGAATCCATAAGCTCTAGGTTACTGAATCTCTCTTGCTCTTAACAGCACCTATGGGATTGGACATCTATTTTTGATCTGGACAGAGTTTAATAAAGCAGAGCCCTCAGACTTCCAGCAGACTTGACTGACACGGTCCTCCTTCTGCTTCTCATCCAGCACTGCCATGCTGCGCAGTCATGCAGCAAGCCTCAAAGTTTCTTAACACTGGATTCATTTTACATTGTCTGAGGGCTTATGGCCACCTATGAAGTGTCCCGTAGACTTATGATATTAAGTTTGCTGGGTTGGACGTCTTCCAAACTTTAGTTTCTGGATACGCCCATCTCCTTCCTTCTTGGCTTCTTTATTGCACCTGTGTCACCCTAGGTTTGGATTTACATCTGTTCCCTGATCTTTCCAGTTTGAATGATTTCATAGTAAATTAAGCCATGGTGAGCCACATCCTAAAGAGTGATTTGTGATAGCTTTAATGTTGGATCCAACATCAGTGCTGTTTGTGAATAATTTGATTTTATACAAAGATTTTGATTTCTCTTTAATTATCATTAAAAACATTGATCATGTCCACCTGTATTTTGGTCAAGAAGGAGAAAAGACTGCATGTCAGTCCATTTTGTTAAAAATTCTTTAAACTATTTTACATGGTAGATTATCCTTGTAGTATTTCCATAAACAAGATACAATGGTTGTATTTTATCCACATTTCATGGATAGGAACCTCTAACGGGATAAATCCACTGACTCATTCCCTCATTCATGTGTCTGATGATTAATGATAATTAAATGGAGATCCTTTGATCCCTACTTTATGGCTCTCTCCTCGATTATACAAACCCGTTTACCGATGACTGCCCATGTGCACACTCTCGGTACTCTCTAGAACTGCATTTGGGCTATAGAACAAGTATGAGTTATGGCATTTTCAAATATTATGGTAATTTCAAATATCTTGATATTTAACGTATTTTAATGAATCAGCAATAGAAAGTGATCTTGAAATCACAGTATTCATTTCTAAAACTCTAGTGAAAAGTGGAGAAAAGCAGAATTATTAGAAGAGATTCACTAGCCTTTTCATTTCCCTGACCCTTTAAAAAGTTCTGGAAAGGCTCTGTTTGATTCTGACTATGCTCTTTCATCCTTAATGCTCACCTCTGAATAATGTGTCAACTCCAGAGAGTGAGATATTCAACTGCATTTCCAGGACCTGGCAGAATAAAAGTGTCAAGGACTGCTTTGTGAAGGTTTTCCTACTGTCTGGTATAAAATGGTATTGGGACTTCCTCAAATAGATTCCCCTGCTGGGACACACAGTTGGGAAGCAACTCATAACACATCAGAGACAGGCCAGGCCCCAACATGAAATAGATGCTGTGGCTTTGTTATGAATATGGCAGACTTCAGGGTCAAAGCTCCTGTCGGGAGGGAATGCACACTGGTTTTCAAAGGAGCTCTAGTCCATGCTAGGAAACCTCACTTGCGTGGCTGTTTCTTCTCTCTTAACTCTGATTTCTGAGTAATAGAAAGTACACTTAAAAGCAAATTTTTAACACTGTGAAATTATTAAGCACTACTAACACTATTAAACTGGCAGTGAATACATTAAGTGCCTAATCAAGCAAATGTGCTAAAAACAACAACAACAATAACAAACTATCTGGGCAGCAATTCCTAAGAGTAGGTTCTTTCCACTCTGAAATGGTTGGGAAGTCATTTAACTATGAGACAATACACAGTAGTTTGAAGCAGGACTATAGACTGGTTAAGGGCCAAAGGTTAGGGACAAAACCAAGATCATAAGCCTCTACTACTGGATAATTCTGTGACCTTGAACCTCTGTTTTCTCATCTTTAAATATTTTTTAATGTTTATTTATTTTTGAGAATGAGACAGGTAATCTGAAGCAGGCTCCAGGCCGAGTTGTCAGCATAGAGCCTGACATGGGGCTCAAACCCATGGACTGGGAGATCATGACCTGAGTTGAAGTCGGACACTTAACTGACTGAGCCACCCAGGTGTCCCTTTGTTTTCTCATCTTTGAAACAGGGATGTAATACAACTCTTTAATATTGTGATCAATACCTAATAAGATTAAGCATAATGAGTCTTGATGAGGGTACATGCTTCCTAGGAGAATCGATAATTAGCTATTTCTGAATCATTGTTAACGCGAATGTACCTGATAAAAAGGAAAGTCCTGGTAAGATAAGTGGCCTCGAAACATCATTCTGGGGAAGAGAATATGGACTGAAGCAGCTGGATCTGGATCAGGAATCCAGGTCCAGTAATTTCTACGTACATGATTTTAGCACTTAGCCTCTCAGAGCCTTGACTGGTTCCCTTCTGAATACGAATAATACCTACATTTTTATAATTTTTTTAATGTTTATTTATTTTTGAGACAGAGAGACAGAGCATGAGTGGGGGAGGGGCAGAGAGAGAGGGAGATACAGAATCCGAAGCAGGCTCCAGGCTCTGAGCTGTCAGCACAGAGCCCGACACAGGGTTTGAACTCACAGACCGCGAGATCATGACCTGAGCCGAAGTCGGACGCTCAACTGACTGAGCCACCCAGGTGCCCCAATAATACCTACTTTTGAAAGTTGTAGGTAACATGAAATAAAGTCACACATGCTGAGTACCTACTGTAGTACTTGACAAGTCCCTTTGACCTTCATGGCAATCTATGGCTACAATCTTTGTCCATCATTTTAGTTGGGCAAAACAAAAAAGACAAAACATTTCTTCCATGACTCTTGTCTGACAATATATGACCACTTTTCTGATAATATAATCTAATTTTGTTAGTTTCCAATTATGAGCAAAGATAGAGGTGAGAACAAACAAAATATATAAGCAACTTATTGTTAGATATAGAACAAATTTGACAAATTGGCCAAACCACAGGGGAATGAATGATTTACAAAGTTCAGAAGAGATAGAAAAAAGTTACAGAGAACAGTAAATTCAGGTTTTGGTAAATATTTTAGAAGTCCTACTTTCAAACTGTGTAACCAAAATAAGAAAAAAGGCATTTGGAAAAAAATGTTATATTTATAACAGACACGAGAGATCTGGTTATTTCTTTTATATAGTATGTGCTCACATGAATTGACAATATACTCAGACTGATAAATAAAAGAGCAAAACCAAAAATAGAGTTTACAAAAGAAGAAACACAACTATTAAATAAACGTAAGCCAAAATGTCAAGAATTTATCTTAATCCAGGCATGTAAACTAAAATATTGAGATAGGATTAATCACCTATTAAGTTAAAATTTGAATAATTACCTCTGGTGATGATGTCTAATAAAACTCTAACTTTCTAACATTGAATTTTCCCCTACCTTTCAAATTTTTTGAATCAAGTTACGTTATTCTTGAACTGAATTTGTATGTAAAATAATTGGATATTGGATTAACAGGCTTAGAGTAGTTGACAGAAATTTTCATACCAGAATGAGACACAGGGAACTCGTAGTTCATTACTATTTACAATGATTATATATTAAGTCTCTTTTTGACAGTGTTTCTGGAAACTAAGTTACATGGGTATTTGATCAGAGTCTAAGAGGAAATCTATGCATCAGAGTAAATGCATGCAGTGGTATGTTAAAAACGGAAAATATAATGTCCACTGCGAATATATAATATTAAGCATGAAACTTCAGAAAAGGCAAGAGAGGATAAGTCCATGGGAGAAAGGATGGACAACTAATTATAATTTTTGACATTTCCCTAATATTTTATTTTTTTGTAAAGCACTGTCCTATGTGTTTCTCTCATCTCATCCCTTCAATGAGTCTGGAAGATATAGATTATGCTTTTGCAGATGGGGAAAAAGAGACTGAAAGAGGTTAAGTGACCTCCTTCCTCAAATCCAGAAGGCCAGTTAAAGACTTTAGCCAGGGCTTGAACCTCAGTCTCTTGATTAAAGTTTCTCTACTTTCCACTATGCCAGCCTGGTGGAATAAGAATGAGTATATGAGCTTCGACGATAAAGAGTAAATAACCTATCAGAGATTTTGGACAGAGAATGAGGTGGCTAGAGAAAGAATGACACATACAAATAAAGTTTTCTTAAGTTTTTACTGTTTTAAGAACATTGGTTAAAAGGTTCCATTGATTGCGGGATTAACTGCAGTGAAGGCCAGAAGCACTCTTGGAAACTAGAACTTGAAAGTCTTCGGAATAAAGAGGAGCATTTGCACCTGACCTTGTGTTACTAGTTACCGTCTCTGAGGCTCTCCATCCAGAGTAACAGAGATCCCAGAAGAGACTGAACCTCCATAATTATTGGAAGTTTGTGCGACTGTGGCATTCCTTGTTGGTCTCAAAAGTGATTTGATTTTAGAGCTATGCTTTGGGTCAAGCATGACTCGAGAGCTGTGCTACCCACATAATTTAAATGAAAATAAAATTAGAAAAGCAGTTCCTTAATCATTCTCGGTATTTTCAGTGCTCAATTGGCAATACAGGTAGTAGCTACCATGTTGAACAGTGCAAAACTGTAGACCATTTTGAATTATTGCAGAATATTCTATTGAGTAAAAATTTCCTAGAGCCTGACTACTTCTTTGTGGGGTGGGGGAACGGACTCTCGACTCTGAGAACACGGGAAGTTGTATAATTTGGTGAGCTTGAATTCGTTCTCTAGGGTGGTTCTTTATCTCAGAGGACCAGTTGTCTCATGCTCCAGGTGTTTGGGGATTATTTATGCACTTGCCACCTACTAAGGTGTCAGGAAAGAATAGCAAAAGGTAGAAGGAATCGCATCAATCAACAGTACTGTTTGGAGTGAAGTGTGTACATATTTCAAGTTTCTTAGAAAAGTGCTATCTCAGGAGATATACCAAAATGGCTCATGGGAAATCCTACTTTTGTCTTTGTTCCCCAAATAGTAAATATTCAGGCATTTCCAATTTGAAGCAAAGTCGCACAGTATATAGAGTTTGTTTTTAGAAACAATCCAATATTGTTCTAAGTCTCTCTCTCTCTCTTTCCATATTTTTAACCCCAGAATGCTTGCAGGCTTTAAGACTTCTCTCATGGTCCTAGCACTCACCATCTGATCCTAGATAACGTCTCAAGCTCAAAATTTATCTTGCGTCTTTTATCCCTCCATCTGCCATCAAAATATACCTTTCCATACTTCTCTCCAGCTAACTGCATTACTAATTCTTGCCTGATTAATGATGATGTCATAAAGAGAATGCCCTAGAAATAAGAGTAGTTGGATTTCATGTCTGGGTGGTAGTTTTACAAGTCTGTATCCTTGAAAGAGAATGAAAATGAAATAAAACCACCTGGATTTGGTGCTGCCTCCACCATTTCCTTTCTTTTTTCTTAATTTATTCTTAAGGTTTTATTTTACTTTTTGAGAGACAAAGAGATACAGAGTGCAAGTAGGAGAGGGTCAGAGAAAGAGGGAGACACATAATCCAACGCAGGCTGCAGGCTCCAGACTCCGAGCTGTCAGCAGAAATCCTGATGTGGGGCTCAAACCCACAAACATGAGATCATGACCCGAGCCAAAGTTGGATGCTTAACTGACTGAGCCACCCAAGCGCCCCCACCATTTCTTAATTATATAGCTACAGGCATAGTATTCCACTATCCAACTATCTGGAGCTGGATGCTTCATATGAAGAATGGAGACAGTAATATCTACAGCACGTGGTTTTTACAAAGATTAAATGGGATAATGGGTTTGGAAATAAATCCATTCTAACAATTTTTCCCCATGATGTCAGGTTAATATCTTCGCCAGTTTTATTTTATTCCTTTGTGAAAGCATTGATGTCAGCTTAGGGCTGTTTTCTGCAGAAAAATTCAGATGTCCTTTAACACTGTCAGAATGTTATTTGTTAGTCTGAAGATAAAAGGATGACAGTAACTGCAACATAATGGCGTGTTAAAAGTCTTTGTCAGGCCAGACAACAAGCAAGAACTTCTATTTGTGAGCTATGTTGTAGGAGTTAATTTGCTTTAAGTTTTGTAAATTCACACCATGTAATTATGCAGTTTGCAAACAAAGTCTTCTGTGGCTTAAAAGCAGGAAATTTTAGATATGAGGTTAATGTCACTGCCAGGTAAAGGATTTGTAAAGATCAGAGAGACAGGATGTATAAAACCCTTCTTTAGAAATATTCTATCAACTAATGGGTCATAAGGCCTACAAAGAGAGAGAAAATAGTATATATTTGGAGCCATTCTCCTGTTTTCAAGCCACTGAGGGGCCACTCACAAACACTAGGTATTCTGTCTATAAACAGACAAGTGATAGAATCATCTATCGTCTCAAAATGCAAAATGTTCTTCTCAGGGGTTCCCTCAGGCCTAGTAAGACAGTAAGAGCAACTCCCTTCCCAAGTTTGAATAGCTCTATTCAAAAACAAAATCTTAATTATTTCATGCAGCCCAAACCCCGAAGACTCTTTTCCTTTTCTAACAATACCAGTAATTATGAGTGGACTTGTTTCATTGCACACAGTGTTACAGCCATGATTTGGGATAGTATATTCAAGAATACCGACGACTTCCAGGACATGGGACAGAAGACATGTTGGGGAAGGGCGTGGCTGTTTGTTGTTGATTGATTTTTTTGATGTAAGTTTCGATGGTTAGGAATAAATACCAAAGGATTTTTTAATGAAAGCTCTAGTGTTCTGAAGTATCAGGTCTATGAGATCACACCGATTTGTGCCTCCTTCAAAGTAAAGTGGCCTATTTATCTGACCACTGGTTTGAAAATTTCTTGGAGTCAAGAAATGTGTCATTTATCTACAGGAAATTATCTACTAAAAACCACTTTCTTGAAATAAATTTATGAAGAGTAAATACATGTAATTACCAATATCACTCAATTCCATCCTGCCTAAAACACATTGTTTTAATCTTCAAAAGCAGGCAAAAGGCTTTAATATTGTATTTTTAAGAAGGTTTTTTTTTTTTGGCATTTATTTATTTTGAGAGAGAGAGAGAGACACAGAACATGAGCAGGGGAAGGGCAGAGAGAGGGAAACACAGAATCTGAAGCAGGCTCCAGGCTCTGAGCTGTCAGCACAGAGCCCAACGCGGGGCCCAAACCCACGAGCGAGATCACGACCTGAGCTGAAGTCAGACGCTCAACCAACTGAGCCACCCAGGCACCCCAAATATTGTATTTTAAAAAAATCATCTTATTTATCTTTCTTGACATCTCTCAATAAACTCCAAATTCCTGATATCTTCTTTGAGAGGACCTGCTGGAGGAACATACGGTATATCGGGTACTGATATCCCATATACTTAATTCCATACGTTATGATTATGATAGAGTAAAAGAAATCCCAGACTGAAAACTGAGTTTGTATTCTGATATCTAAGTCAATCTCTGATTCTCAACTTTCCTCTCTGTAATCTGGGGATAGCAAACTCATACTAAATGTGATAATTTGCAAAGCACTTGGCACACAGCAGATTCTCAAGACACAGTAACAGTCTCAGTGAGCTTAACACAGGCTAATTAAATGTGTGTTACATAAAAACCTGTTTTAAATATCTTTAAAATTAAAAGTCCCAAAGAATATCCTGTATACATTATATATATGTGTGTGTGTATACACACACACTCTTAATTATATAGTGTGCATTACTTACACATGCATGCATAGAATTATATAAACCAGTAGTTGTCAAATTTTTCTGTAAAGGGCCAGAGAGTATATGTTTTAGGTTTTGTGGGACATATGGTCTCTGTTACAACTACTCAGCTCTGCTTCCATGGTCCTGAAGCAGCCTAAATAATATATCAACAAATAAGTATGGCTATGTTGTAATAACACCTTATTTATGGACACTGAAATGTGAATTCCATAGAATTTTCAGGTCCTAAAATATTACTCTTGATTTTCCCCCCATTTAGAAATGTAAAAATCATTCTTAGCTCACAGGCCATACAAAACGAACAACAAACCAAACAAACAAACAAAAGAACAGCCAGCAGGCTGGATTTGTCCCATGATCATAGTTTGCTAACTTCTGGTATAAACCAAGCCATGTATCCTGAATTTACAGGTGATTTAGGGAATTTTTAAGACTATGTTTACTATACAGTTTTTCTTATGTGCTAGTAACTCAACCACTTTTGAGAGATGAATTGACTGTTATTATTAGCGTCTTTGAACAGCATTAGATTTGAACTTATTAGATCTCATTTTCTCTACACCTACCCTGTTGGTGAATTCATCCAGTCTTCTGACCTGAAAATCATCTGCAAATTGATGGCTCACAAATTTATATCTTCAACCTAACTTCTTTTCCTGAACTCTAGATTCATATTTCAAAAACCCTGTGCAACATCTTCACCTGGATGTCTAAAGTTGATCTCAAACTTAATGTGCCCAAAATTAAACTCATAATCTTCCTTCCAAAATTGTTTCTCTCATAGTGTTTCTATCCTAATTCATGGCAACCCCTCTATGTGTTCAGGTCAAAAACTGAGTCATCCTGATTCTTTTCTTTCTTTTACAACACACAGAGTACCTGCAAACACTCCTGGCTCTCTCCTCAAAAATATACTTGAAATACAATCATTTCATGTCATGTCTACTGTTACTGTCATCACCTACCACTCGAATTATTACAATAGGTCCCCCAAGTAGTCCCACTATCTGCCCCTCCCCCCAACTCCCAGCTATCTACAGTCTAATCTCAATACAAGATACAGAGTAATCCGTTCCAATCTTAGCTAGAT